>JAYKKI010000011.1:835000-1235000 GCA_039881145.1 Druceiella hillmani | reverse complement strand
ACGTACAATGCCACGTAAGTACACGAGAAAATGAAAATGCTTCATCACATGCTGAGTTGACTCAAGAAGCATTGATAAAAACCATGAAGGGTAACGGCGAACCTGCCTTAAAAAACAGTCCGTCAATAGGGAATACTAGCAAGAACATCAAAGAGGTATTATGTAAGCAAACATACTGAAAAAAAACTTAGGTAAATACTTACTCTCAGTTTATTTAAAATAAGACTTGCTATTTTTTTCTTAAGCAAGTAGAATAAACGCTTGTTTTTTATTCACCATTTCAAAGATCCAAAATGGCAGTATCAATAATCATTCAAATTGATGTACGGTCATAAAGAATAAACGTTTTCTTCCCTTTATTCAACCCGTAAATCTTAATGATGACTAATATTCGAATATATAAATTTAAACATGTAAAGATACCTAGTGTTTCTATTCCACTATTTAAAAAATATATCTTCATAGGTGCAAAGATATGTGAATTTCTTCAAAGCTGTAAAATGTAGATCATCTATATTTTTCCTTGTAAATTTATCATAACTCGGTTTTATTATAATTTTAATTTTAGCTTTTTTTGGAGATTGTGGGTTCAACATTTACAATATTTTTAGAACTACTTTATAAAAAATTTAAAAAGTCGCTTTTTAAGCGATTCACAATTCGCTTTTTCAATTGATACCTAACGATTAGAATGAAACCTTTCTCGCCATCGCCTCGACTATTCCAAAATTCTAATACAAATATTTTTCATGTTTTTATTATTGAAAATATGCGGGATATAAAATTACATTACGAGGCCATTTTTCAGTTCAGCGGCAAATGGATTCTGGGAAAAACTACAAACAAATGGCAGATGCGTGAATGGATCCACAACCTCTAAATATGTAATAGTTTTGTTGTATACAACTGAAAGATTTAGTCATTTCGTCATTTTAAATTATCCGATGCAAATTGATTTGTAAAGTGAAATAATTGTAATATAATTATATCGCAGGTTCTACCTAATGCCAAGGCTCGTATTATTATTTACTAGAACGTACATAGGTTTAGTTCACATATTATCGATGTTAAAGAATGTATATATAGGTTTATATTTAATATAATTTTTAAGATTAGAAACAAAACAATTTCTGTCAATCAAAACTATTTTTGAATAATAAAAAAAATTAATTACTAAAATGATAGCGTAGTATAAATTTTTGGATACTAAACAATAATTCAAATTTACGAACTTCAATATGTTAAGTACACCGAACGCTTATTAGCATAGAAAAGCCAATGTTCCTCTCAAATGGAATTGAAATTTCAATTAAAAAGTTGCTCGTAAAGTAACTGAAATGAATTTTAAATATTTATATTCGTGACCACTTTAAAGTTTTACGTTCGTTTTCTTTAACTTAACTTGCCTAAATATAAAATCTAGTGGGAGTTACGAAAATCTTCAGTTCATTGATAAACTCTTAGTTATATTTGGAATGCAGTAGTAAAGGACATTTAAAGCATCTCAAAATAGTGCAAGACGGTCTGAATCTTCTTTAGAAAAATTAAATTTCCTACTTTTTGTTTGTTTAATAGGACGAAAACCCATAATGAATAAGAATTTAAGTACAAAGAAATGGTTTTCAAATGGCTGTTAAACACAGTTAACTGAAACTACGTGATGTAGTATTAATTCTACTTTTGTTTAAGTTCTTTACCACGACATATTGTGTAATACAATAAAAATTTAATAGTTACAGTTAAACAGGCTACTTAGACTATTAATTTTAAAAATTTGTAGAAATTCATTACCAGTTATTTTTTATTCACAACTAAATGAAAGTACGTGATGTAGTATTATATCTAGTTTATTTAAATTATTAACCACGTACTTGGTTTCGTTGTACGACAGCACCTTCAGGTGGTCGAGAATCTCTTGAAATTGCCAACGTGAAGACATTTTATTATGCAATGAAACCTAGGTCGTGGTTAATAATAAAAATAAAGTAAATATAATACTACATCACGTACGTTCATTTAACTGTGAAAAAAATAAGCAATTTTCTGCTCAGTTTGAAGCAGAGTATCATCTCTGTGAGTATCATCTCTGGGAATAATCCCGTTTGTTCTTGTTGTTAAGGTACAATATATTATATTTTACAGATCTTAAATCTTCATTGTAACAATTGAAAAACATGTTAACTTGACGTTAGGAGATAAATTTCTTAATTTGAATTCATTTCCACTGCTTCTTTTTAGGTTATGATATTTTTTTGGGTTTTATGTGATATTTAGACATTGTTTATACTATGGCCTTATTGTAACGATAAATTAGTTTGGTTAAAATTTGACTTTAATTCGTTCGTAAGTTTGTTTATATAACGTCTTATATTTAAGAGAAATTTTATCCAGAAGGGTAACCATGGAAGATAAAATTAGAATTGAACATATCCGTGGAACGTTCAAAGTGGCAAAAATTCCAGACAAAATTGCCGAAAACTGCCTGAAATTTTATAGGAACGTTATGTACCAAAAAGCTAACATGACAATATCTGTTATGGAGTTAGAACAACCGAAAAGAGATCGCGGCAGGCTACCAACCACCTGTATGTGTACAGAAGAAAGGGACATGAAGACGATGGGACTACGCCTAGACATGACTCAATTACACCAAGCATGGCGCATTAAAATTTTATTAGATTGTAATTTCAACAAACTAGACATCAGTTCTCCACTTTTAATAAATTTGCAAACACATTTGTATTTGTTCTTTTTAAACTTTACTTTTTTTTTAAACTTTACTTTTCTTTTTAAACTTTATCGCCCCACCTGAAAAAGGTCTATTTTTACACCAGACCAGGCAGAGATGGTTTTTACACCAAAGGAAAAATACATTTCCTACAATTACTGCTTTCTAATTGTATCAAAGACTTTTTTTCACTTCAGAAATACATGTGCCAAATAAAGTTTTACTTTAATTGAATTTTAAACTATAAAATGTTATTTTTAAAAAAAAATTCTTTAATTGAATTTTAAACGATAAAATTTTATTAATTTATAAAGTTTAAACACGATTACTTTTATTTTGAAATAATAATATTATTTTTTGTTTACTGAAATTGTGATTGGTTATGTATGCAGAGAGTAAAATATACTTATTATTACATATGTTACATTATCTTTGTTAAATGATTGTAAGATTTTTAAGACAAATATATATCTAGCGTTTTCTTAGAAAACGGTGCTAAAAGAATAAACAAACTTACAAAATGAGGTCGGCAAAAGAATACGTACTTTATATTACTATGTCTATTTCTATAAATCCTAATAATCATCCACGTGTATCAGCATTTTCATTATTGTCCATCAGTATTTGAGCAGGCCTGTTTAACTGTGACTATTCGCAGTGCTTAAGTCTAAGATTCATCATTGTCCACTGCAACATTCTTTACGAAATTAATGTAGTCAATCCCTTTTCCATATGTTTCTTGGTGTGCAATTTAGGCTTCTGTATACCATTATATATTTTACGTGTAAGAACCCGAGGAGAAGTATTCAAGGAAAATACGCAGCCGTTTGTCGTTAGTATGCAATTATTTTTCTGTTGAAACGTTTATTATAGCGTAATGGATTCCCAACGCAAGTTTTTTTTTAATAAATAAAGCAAAATTATCAGCGATTTCAAACCCTTGACTGTACTGTGACATAATATTTCCTTCTTCCGGTTATTTCTGCTATTGGCTGATAAAGATATTATCGTAAAATATACAAAATAGTTCAAATTTCCGTGAAAGTTTTCGATATTTTAAAACTAAGGTAAATTTGTAAACAGGTTAAAATTGTTTAAAGTTAACGTAAACCTTAATTCTCTATATTAGTTGAGACTTCTGCGATAGAAATAACTTATTATTATAAATTAAAAATATTACTTAAAACATTTTCCGTTAATAATTAAATTAATATTATTTTGGCAAGTTAATTAGGAAGGATTGTGCGCAAGTTAATTATTATGCATTCATAAAATTGTTTAATGGTTATAATTCGATTTTGGAACATGAATACGGTTTAACCATTGTTAACAAGATGATCATGATTCGCCTTCTTTATTTTCTAAAATTACTTTCGAAAAAAACTAGATTGATCCATACGTATATAACCAATATTAAAGGCATATATAATAGCTTAGTCCTTCCAATTGGTTGTGGAGTAGCTATAATGAAACTCAAATATTAATTCCCGTAACAGCCGCCCTATCGAACTTCGTCGAACGTCTTTAAAGCTTAACTGAAATAATCACGAAATATCACTTCACAACGCACAACCTTGTGAGCGGGAGTGTGGTGCCGGTTGCAAAAGGTGTTTGGTTAATCGATTGACTTTCAGTTTTTGCTTATAATACATATTTATTATCGTTTTTTTTGATGTGGAAACCTGAAATTAGGAATATCGATTAGGCATTCTCAAAAGTTAACACTAGAAAATATTTGAGTAGAAAGTTTAGATAGACAAGTAACGTGCTCCATGTTTTTAAACTTTTGTATCGTATTAATATAAATTTTGTTTGTTTCCTTTGTAGGTAATCTCTGGAACAATCAAGAACCTTCTAAATATTTTTCCATTAATAGAGAGCAACACTATCTTTAACTAACCTAGGCTATATTTTATTTTAATAAAATAAGTTTTCAGTTTGAAATATAGACTTCATTAAATGAAGTCGGAGGAAGAGGGGCTGCTTGATTAATTTAAAAGCTTGCACTGGCCAAACGGTTGGATATACGTGAAATAAATGTACTAGGGAGATATAAATGATTAGTATATGTGAAAGAAAGTCAGCGATACCATATATCTAGCTACAGTATTTAAGCCATAATAATGTTTTTTATGTTAAAAACTTTTAAAGTTATAAAGCGATTTTAATTGTATTTTTTATGTATAATTACATTAATATTTAAAGATAAGGATTACTTCATCATCTCGATTACAGTACACTCTTTGGTTTCATGCTTTAGGAGGTACAATGAAAATCACATCCTTCGGTTCGTCATAACGACCAAGCGCATCGGCACTCAGTGCGTAGATATGAAATCGGTGAGAAGTGGGTTTATCTCGAGTGAGATATTCCGAATATCAATAAACTTTTTTTTCACAAATTAATAAAACCTTAAATATTGTGTGCAGAGAAGCCTTGATGTGATATAATTATTATCTTCCTGACCGAATTCGTCATCATATCTACACCTATAAAATAGTACCGTGACTGACTGACCGACAAACATATAATAGATTAGAAATAAATTTAAACATAGTGATTGTAAAATGTCAGTATACTTAGTAGGTTGCTGTAGGTCAACAAAAATATTGACCTATTTAAGAAAAACATTGTAAATATGAGAAATAAAGAAAACTCGCGGCCCCCACGATTAGGCTCCACAAAGTAAATCTAAAGTGTATCTTTTCAAGGGAAAAGTATACGCATCTACAACAAAAGCCCAAGTGACTTGCAGGAATTATCAGTATATAAATTCGAAAGCACAATCAAGCGTAACCTTTGCAAAAAAGTCTATTACAAAATATCAGATTATTAAAAAGATAAAAAGCTTGACACGGAATGCTCTACCTATTCACTCACGCATAATTTTTTTATGTAATTGTGTCTATATAATTTGTAACATCTATAATGCTATAATTTATTTAAATAAATAAGGACTCCGATTTTCTCGCCGGATTCCTCTCGGGTAGAAGCTATTTTTCGATCTGAAGGTAAATTGTCTACGATTCAAAAGGGCGTGTAAGTGACCTAGGTCGGGAAATAAGCTATTTATTCCCGCCTGATGATGATCTAGGTCAGAAAATAAGCTATTTATTCCCGCCTGATGATGACCTAGGTTAGGAAATAAGCTATTTATTCCCGTGGGAAAATGTTTCGTTATAAAGGGTAGATATGAAAATATAACATAAAATCCTTAGTGCCCACGAATTAGAAGCCGTGGGTGGTCACTAGTTATAAAGGTATAACGATATCTAAATATTTTTTCCTCAGAATTTTAGGTAAGTACCTCACATAAAATTCCGGACATATTGTTGTAAATGTTTCAGTGGACATATCCTCTATATCCTCCTATCACCAAAACTGATCAAAACAAAGTTAGAAGAAAACAACGTCACTAGAGATTAAATTAAAGTTTACGATAAATATCTAGCAAGGACTCCAAATAATTGTTATTAATATTAATATTTGTAAATAGTTAATGGGATGTAATTGCATGGAACACGGATGTGACATTAATTTGTAAACTTCTGTTAAACTATTTACAAATATATTTTTTCAGGTTTAAACTATAATTTAAATGTGTTAATATCGCAATTAAATTCTAATAACTCAAAGTTTCTATAATTTTAACCTTAGTAGTTTTAGAGATTGTAGGACGAACATAATTTTGAGCCATTTTCAGCAATATTTTCAAAACGATCTTACACAAAATTTTTGAAAAAAATTTTGTATTATCCGCATAACTCGCTTTACCAATTGATACCCAATGACAATATTTTAAACTTTTCTTTATACGGTTTTACTCCAAACTTTAAATAAATGAAATGGTTTTTGGGTAAGCGGCTTTAATAAGCGAAGGAGATAAAAATGAGGTATAAAGATTTTTTTTGAAGTAGCATCTTAAAAATATTGTTTTTTTATGCTATTGAAATATTTACTACAAATTAAATTATCGAATAAAAGTCGATTTTTAAAATAAAATTGAAACTATATTAAACTTTATTATAAGCACAGTTAATGGCAAAAATCTGTGTAAATGGAATTTTGAAGAGATTTTACTTTTTCTAGAATTTTTTTAAAAATAACAATAATTTTATGTTAAATAGGTTTAGTCCAAGTAGGATATAACTTTAATAAAATATTGTTTAATGAATCAAAACTCTACACGCTAAAGCACTATAACCACACTTCAACTCGTAGACGAAAAACTACCCTGATGGGCTGGAAATTGAAAGTCCCACCGGCCCACTTGTCGAACGAAAAAAAAATAAGAATGGAAGATTTATGTTATGATTTTTGCCTTTTGTTGGATATATATATATATATATATATATATATATATATATATATATATATATATATATATATATATATATATGTTTCAAGAATGAATCCCTAATTTATAAGCTCTTTCAAATCTTCGTTTTAACTTTTCGCCCTGTCTGAAAAAAATCCCATGAAAAAAGGCAAATATTTTTATACAATAGCAGACAGGCTTGATTTTGATGCAAACAAGTGCTAATTTTTCAATTATATTAATATCGTATGTGGCGTAATGAATTTTCATTACAAAAACAATTACAAACTTACAAAAACAATTTGTTAACAAAATCTCATTTCATGCAATAACTGTTTTTTAAATGTCTCAGAAATATTTTATCTACTCCGGGATTGCCAGATGAAAAATTCCATTTATCTTTTATGGATTTTCCATGGATAAAAACACTTGATCCTTTATAATACCTAAATACGACTACTTTTATTATGAAATACCAATATTATTTATCGAATTGTTCTACTTTGTGAATCGAAACCTTAACTGATATTGATGTAGAAAAAAATCTGGGTTACAAGTCTAACAAATATTGAAAACTCTTAGTTAATAATACGTAAGGTAATATTGTGTCAAAATTATTATTCCCTCAGTTAATTGATGTTATGGTTTTAAAGAAAAATGAGTTCAACGAATGAAATACTGGTAAATAATGGAAAATATAAAACATGAGTTCCACAAAATAATATGTATTTTATGTTTAGTGTACCTACTTCCATAAATTCCCTTACTCATTAATATGTTCATGGTTTATAATATGTTCTATGACCTAAATGTCAGCATTCCCATTGTTAACAATGGATATTTATAAGTAAATCTGATTAACTGTGGCTATTCCCAGGGCTCCTTCCCTCCTAAACTGTGCTTTCATGTGTAAGCAAATGATTTTTTCCTTGGAGGGTTCATATTAAAAAGGTTGTAGTAAAATTATCTCATGTTTTATATTTTTCCACTTCAGGATTATTTAAGAAGTTAATGGCCTCAAATCCTTTCTAGATGTTCCTTGGAGTGCAATTTGCGGTTCTGAGAATATTTATGTATTTTCCGTGTAAAAACTCGGAGAGAAGAATTACGAGGAAAATACACGATTGTTTGCCGTTAAGTAGGCGAATATTTGCGTAGTAACTTTCCTTCGTATATCATGTATTCGCAATGGAAATTATTTATAAATTTAAGAAAATTGCCAGCAAATTCATGCCCTTTGAATATGCTAAGCCGGAATATATTCGGGTTATTTACTAATGATTGATGAAGGCATTACAGTAGAATATGCACTATCCCAAAATAGTTCAAGTTTTGATAAATATTTTTGATATTTTTAAAACTGAAATAAATATGTATACACACAATGTGCATGAAGTACTTAAAAACTGTATTACATAAAGCAGACGCAAAAGAAAATGCCTCATTATCAAGACTTTATGAAAAAAAATTAAAATGTTAAAAAAAGCACAGAATAACTTTATGACATACCTTGTAACTATATATTAAATATGTTATTTTTAAAAAAATTGAAATTAGTAATTAAATCAGTAGTTATTGTGATAAGTCCATTGGGACCATATGTACCTAATTTAATAAAAAATATTTTTATAAAGAATATATCAAATACTGAATATTATTGGCGTTAATTTTGTAGATAATTATTCACAATTAAATGAAACTACGCGCAAAGATCTTTGCTAATTGCCCACCTGAAGTTGTTGTAATACAACGAAACCTAGGTCGTGGTAAAGAATTTAAATAAAGTAGAAATAATACTACATCACGTAGTCCTATTTAATTGTGAATAATGGTTATCACTAAGTTTAAAGATATACAAATTGCTAAATTTGATCCTAATTAACTGATAAATCAAAATATATTGCGTTATGAAAACAATAATTTTACCAATATGATCCATTCATGTGTAATCAATACTTAGAAGAACATATAATATATTAATATTTCAATACTTTTAATTATTCCACAGTTAATGTGAAACCATACCATGTACCAACGTTCGAGGTAATAATTTCTAAGTAGAAGCCCAAGAAAAGATGAAAGCTTTCGCCTAATTAAATTCGCCCACGGAGAATATTGGATACGCAGTAGCTGTAACGAAACTCAAGTATTGATTCAAAACTTAACTGAAGTAATTACTAAATATTGTTGAAGCCACTTCACAGCGCACACCCTTGTGGCGGGGGTGGGTTGTCGGTTGCAAAAGGTTGCAAATCGATTGAAGTTTAATTCTTGTTTCTTTTGCATATTTTTTGTAGTTTTTTATTAATTTTTCTATGTGTCTATGTTTTAGAGTTTTTAAAGTATATATATATATATATACATACATATATATATATATATATATATATATATATATATATATATATATTTCGGTAGTGCGAATTATATCCAACGCCGCTTATTCGACCAAGTCGGCTCGATATTAATATATCAATGAGCTGACGTATTTCGGGTTTCCTGCTTCAGAATATAATGAAATGGAACTCTTGTAATATTTTTATTACATATTATAAGGATTCCATTTTGCGGTTAGTCGGGTTTTTATTTTTGTTATTAATATTAACAAGCAGTTAATAATATATTTAAATGGTTAATAATAAATTGTGTTGGAAATCATCGAAGCGAATTCTGTTCATATTTGATAGGTTTATTTTTATATTTATTTAGTTAACTTCATGATGAAAATTAATACACAAAATAAAATATTAAAATGGTGGATTTTTCAAATAATTTGAAGGAAAAAATCTGAAGACGAAATTTTGAAATAAAAACGTTTACGGGGATGTTCTAAGCTGTTATTCAATTGGCGCGTTGGCACTTCTAGCTAAGAACTAAAACATAATTATTATCGCAGTTTAGTGTAATGTTGTGGGTTAGACTGAACAAATGACAAATTATTGCAAACCTTAAGTAGATTAATTTTTACACTTTGCGTGTGAAAGCGTTATAGTATATGCATCCTTTTTAATTTACGCTATTCGTTAAGTTTTTGTTCCTATCGCTAAAAAAATCTTCGGGTTTATGTGTATCGGAATATAAACAATTAAAATTTATATACTGCCAGAATTTCTCTACGTTTTCTGTAAGTTTTTTAAATGTCACATTTTAACATTGATGATTTTTTTAAACAACTTTCAAGGAAATGAATTATCGAAACATATTTTTATGAAATTAATTACTTTTCTTTTTCATCCATAATTAAATATTTACTTAGCCGAAATTTTCCTAAAGCCGAAAATTTATTGTTAAATATTGTTCAGTTACAATATATATTTACAGTTTAAAAAAAAATTAGGGCATAATTATTGATTTTATAATGCGTTTTATGTTTACGAGCTGCGAGTGTAATGACGATCTTGTTAAGTATACGCCAGTAGATGTTTAAAAATTTTATTATTAAATATATTATTCGACAATGTGTATATTTGTAGATTTAGCTACTTTTGCACAATGATTTATATATTTGTTCACATAAATTTGCGTATACATTTAAGTATATAAAGGTGCTTATAATTCTAAGGATGACCAATATTTCTTTTTTGACATTTACAAATATATCTTTACACGCATCAATATATTGCAAATTTTTGAAAAGCTATGAAATTTGAAATCACCACAATTTGTTTTTTCTGTAAATTTAAAATAATTTAGTTAAATAAGTGTCCTAACTTTTTATAATTTTTACTTCATCAATTTAGGAGATGATTTGGTGAGTGTATTTTTATGTATATTTACAGAATATCTCCAGAAGTATTTTTAATAAAATTTTAAAGTTTTGGAACCTTGCCTTTTCACTTAATACTCAATGTTACAAAACCTTCCTTTGTATTACATTGTTTCCTCCAAAATTTTAAAATATAATTAATCGGAAACGTATTGGATATTAAGCTACATTACTATGTCGTTTTAAATTTTACGATAAATTTTCACGTCAAATGTAAGCAAAAACCACTTCTGACAAACGACGGATAAACTATAGATGCATGAATGATCCCTAAAAATAATGTTTTCGTTGTATAAAACTTTATGATTTGGCCATTAAAAGATACAACACATTAAATTATCAGGTAAAATTGTGTTTCCAAAATGAGGTTGCCTATTATCAAAGGTTCCAAATAATTGTTAGTTGTGTTACCCACGTAAATGTAATCTAAAGTTGTTAGGTATTTCTGATGATGTACATATTTTTTTTGATTTAAAAGCCTACATATATAGATTAAAGTAAATCTTTTACCAAGTTGATCCATTTCATATAATCAAAAAATTTTCAGTAAAAGAAAGTTTTTATTGTCTACCAATGACCAAAATCTACTTATTAAAATAAATTATCGTATTGTGTAAGAAATACATGAACTTTAAATATATTAAAGTCTATGAATAAATTAAGTTTATGGACCTCAATTCGTGTTAAATGCACCGATTGTTTATTCATTTAAGTCTACAATTAAAGTAAACGTTTTTCTCAAACGAAATTCACTTTTCCATTAAAAAAATTGCCAGGAAAAAGCTACAACGAATTTTAAATATTAATATTCCAGACAACCCCTTCAAAGTTTTGCACTAAACATTGAATTTAACTTAACTAATAATAACGTGATCTTAAAGATATTTCGTATATCGTTTTTCCCAATTAAAGCCACGGTCTATTGAAGCCATGTATATTATTTATTTTTGAGACTTGTTGGAAATTACTAAACAACACTCACCATGTTCCTAAATAGTGTACGATGATATGAATTTGCTATGAAAAAAGCTAAACATTATTAATTTCTTTTTGTTTAATTTGACGAAAACTTAAAATAAATGAAGAATATGTTTAGTTATGGATGCTATTTTCTATTATGTTTGGTGGCAAAATCGATTAGAGAAGTGCTCTTACACATAAAATTTTGTAACGTCCCTTTGTATCCATCCTTTTCAATTGATTCTGTGTCTGAATCAAATAATGTATTTCTTTCGTTAGAGTCACACCTTTGGCAGTAATTTTTTTTTCAAAAACGGTGGAGAATTATCTTAAAGATACTTAACATTTGATACAGAGAATCATCGGTATCAGTTGCAAAAGAAAATTACAAAAAAGTTATGCTTATCTCTGTAGATGAATTTGTAATTTGAATGCTTGGTTTTTTAATGTAATATTGTTTGGAACTTGTATGGCACTTACTGTAAACGCAACTTCATTACTATAAACTTTTAAAAACTATTACGTATTACAAGACAAATACACATAAGTACGTCTATAATAATAATTATACAATAAACTTTTCTTTAAGTGAACGAAATATCGAAAAGTCAAATTGCCATTTATTATTTTTAGATGGTCGTTTGAGATGAAATGTAAAACTATATCTTTACACTCCAGGCGAAACAAAATTCAACGATGAGAACTTCATTGAAATGACTTTAGGTTTCTTCTTGGTTGGTGACGAACAATTAAATAGGCTAAAGAAAAATAAATTCCACAAATACCATTTTTATACTCCGTTAATTTGGTTTTAATCTCCTGAATCATATTTTGTTAAATATCTTCAGTAAATAATACGTGTATAAATACATATATGAAATAAAGTAATACAGTCTATTTCTGAACTTTTAGTAGGTTTAGAATTGAATTGCAAAACAGTCAATTACATACAATGTAATAGTAAACCTCCGAAAGCAATTAATTACCAATATTAACAACATATTCAAAATGTTAAACTAACTGAGAAAAGAAGTAAGCATGCATTGGACACAAAGAGCATCCAAATTTGTATATACGAAAGACGAGCGAAAACGACGTTTGCACATATGAATCTACTCGCATTCTACTTGCCTTCTCAAGTATCTACCTTTCTTTCACCACTCCATGCTTCTCTTCTGGCCACGCCCATTTCTCTAATATAAGTCTGCGTCAAAAACCTTATTGCGCGATTTAAAATACACGTAGTGTCATATATTGATATACTTATGTACAGTCTATATTGTATAATTACGCGTTGTATATTGTATCTTACGCGTCGAGTAGATAGGCATTCCCTTGTTGTTGTACTGAGGCAATGTAAATTGATTTTTAAAAATATTAAAGTTACGTTTATTCTTATTCAACGAATCGATTGCGATGAAATAAGAACTAAATGTTACTTCAAGTTGATTCCTTTATTCTACTGAAAATTTCAACACAATTGGATATTGTACTGAAAGCTTCATTACATCAGTAGTTTTTAGATAATGTGTACACAAAAAATATGAAAAGAAAAACTAGTCAGCAGACAAATAGAAAAAAATCCAAAAAATAATCTTTTTTTGCTCCATAACTTTTTATCACACAAAAAGTTGCAGATTTATTATGTCTTCTATACACTCATAAATGATTATCAATAGGACTTAGTTTTTTGTAACGACAAATTAATTGGGTTGAAGTTTAAGTTTCGCTGATTTAAAACTTGTGTAATCATATATATTTCTCAGAAATCGATTTAAAATTAGTTTCTCCAATATTGATGAAGTGGCTAATTTTTGTTATCTAAATAGTTGGCGAAGTCTTTGAAACTCACCTCTAAACTTTTTCCCTGAGCTTGAAATTAGTTTCCTGAACTATGTGTAAGCAATGTGTAAATAAAGGGTCTTACCCTTGGAGGGTTCATCTTCATAAAGGCCGAGCGAAATTTCTTTCTTCATTTTTCGCTCCAGTATTCTTCACGAGGTTAATGTATTCAATCCCTTTCCAAGATGTTCCTTGGAGTGCAATTAATTACTTTTTATTATTCATGGGATGTGGGCTTAAATTCAACATTTAATTAAAAAGTTATAGGACCGAAACTCGAAAATGGCGTTTTAGGGACCATTATAAAACATTGGCACAGGTGATTGTTGGCGCCACGTCACGCCGTTTTGCTCGACACCGCTCGTCATTTTCTTTAGGTTCACTCATATTGCTACGGTCACGACCGGCCGCAAGTGCAGTATTTTGTGGAAATAAAACTATGTAATTGTATTCAGTGACGCGATTGCAATTAAAATAATTTAATTGTATTCACTTATGCGTTATGGTAAAATGAAAGTGTGTCGACTGTTTACTGTTGTAACAGGAAAGAGATTTATTAACAATTAGATTTTATCGTATTTAGTATCATGACTAAATATGGCATCTATCTAATTTTCTTAAACTTTCGGTGTAGTTTCTAGTTTATAGTTGGGAACATGAATAATTGTTTCAATATAAGTTTTGTATTGTTAAAATTGAGATATATTAACTACCAGAAATTACTCTTTTATTCATGTTGTCCCTTAAGATGTTTAATTAAATAAAACCTGCCTTTCTTTTCTTTTTGAAGTTGGAAATCCTAAAGGTAAACATTATCCTTTTAGGATTTCCAACTTCAAAAAGAAAAGAAAGGCACCCATATAGGACAATCACTTGTTCGCCTTTCTGTATTCGTCTGACCGTTATTCTCAGAAACAGTTTTAGGTAGAAACTTGAAATTTATATACGCCACTGTGATAAGGTATACTAATCCGCATCTATCACTAAAGTTAACTATCAATAATATTTATGTAGAAATTTTAGAAGGCAAATAAGATACTCGATTTTTTTTAGAATTTTATATAAGATAGTAATAGAGGGTTTTTCGGAAATTTCGGCAAATGTAAAGGATATATATATATTTATATATATATATATATAAATATATATATATATATATATATATATATATATATATATATATATTATATATATATATATATATATATATATATATATATATGTATATATATATATATATATATATCTCATAAACTGTTAAAATAAAAATCATGAACAAAGAGAAAACTGAAAACTATAACAATGTAAAAATCTATAAGTAGTAAAAAACTATAACAATCTAATAAATAGTTTTTTAACACATCTGCGATATTTATACGTATGTGAAAGAAAAGCTATGCAGTATATTTAATGTTAATATTAATATTAGTAAATATTTGTTAGAAATTGGCTTCTAAACCTTAATATGAAAACCACTCATATTTAACAGGTTTATTTTAACATTTATTTAGCAAACTTTTGATATTTCAAAGCTTCGTGTTTCAATAAATTATAAATTTATCGGGCTTCGTGTTTCAATAAATTTTTCATTCGTAGGTTCTAGAAATCAGAACAAAATCATAATAATACTCCTTAACAATTAGTCCAAATATATATTGAATATTTTTTAAAATGTATCCAACAAAACATTTATAATTTATCTTCATTTATATTACATTGTGAAATAATTTATATTATGATAAATAATTGCAAAAATTTAATTAATTCCCTGAGAGACTAAATATTTTTAAAAGTAATTAAGATATAATTTCTACTTAATTATTTAAATAGTACATAATTGAAATTAATTAATAGGCTCTTTTAAATCTTAAGGATACTTATATTTAAAATATTTACTTATTAAACTCTGACAAGTTGCAATAAATTAAATTTACTTGAATTAAAGTAACTCTTTAAATTATTCAAAATATCTAATAAAAAAACAAAAACTTAAATTGATTATTATGTTAAATAACAAATTATTATAAGTTTGTCTAATTTACCTAAATGTGTAAAAACTAACATAATTTTGTGGTCTAAAACATGTGAAATTGTGTAAAGTTTATTAATATTTAAAAAATTAAACTCAAAGAAGTATACGACAGAAATCTAAAGTTATTATGGAAAACAAATGGAAAGATTTTTAAACATCAAAAAAATTCCTATGAAGACGAATGAGTTTTGGTTAATTTGATAAATTTTTGTTTTATAATATTTTATTATATATTATAATATTAATTATACAATTATTCTTATTATAAAAAAATTAATTAATTTTTTTTTTCAAATTATCTACTTTAACGAACTTTTCTCGATAAAGAAACGTTAATTTGTCTTTGATATGATATAACTTCTTTTTTATTTTTTAATATTCATTACTCCAATTGAAAATTGTTTCGCTTTAGTTAAATTGACAAAATAAAAACGTTAAAAATATTTTAAAAATGTACAAATGTTATTGATATCCTAGTCGATATTATAGAACAATTCGATTTATGTTCCACGGAATATGAAGCTGAGGTGCGTTATATAACAAGTCTATGGGTAAAGCGTCATTTAAGAGTTCCTGCTGTATAATGTCTCAAATAAATATAGAATTTAAACCTACTTTCCATCAATAATAAGAATTAGACCAAAATATTAGAATTTTTAATGTATTTTTTCAATTTGTGCAAATGATTTACCATTTTTTTCCCTTTCTCATTATTGGCTCATTTTGAGTATGCTCGATTACCTAATAACGTTATTTAATCATTAACTTAGAAGTTAACTAAGAACATTAAATTTGATGACTGTCGTAGTTCCGCTTAATATATTAAATCAGACAGGATATTTTACAAATTATTATAAACGTCAAGTGGATTGTTCTTGTTCTTCTTGTATAAGTTTTTGAATAATTATGTGAAATTCGAATATTCTATTCCGTAAAAAAACTAATTACGTGAGCCTGTTAATAGCAACGGACACCATTAAAATTAATACATGGTAACAACACATGAGTATCTACTCTCTGTATATTTTTTCAAAATGTAAAATTCGACAATGACCATTATGGAAATTTTTGAGACATCAGTTAGTAGAGAGAATTATAGTGGCAGTAGCATTGAAACTACGTGATGTAGTATCGTTTACATTACGTATTACAACATCTTCAGGCGGGCAATTAGCAATAAGCAAAGATCTTTACAAATTTGAATAAAGTAGAAATAATGCTACATCACGCAGTTAATTTAATTTTGAATAATGAATTTCTACAAAATTAACGCCAAATATATTCAATATATATATATATATATATATATATATATATATATATATATATATATATGTATATAAATATATATTAATTAGGATTTTTTTGTTTCAATCATATTGAATCTTATTTACTTTTTTTATTCTATATGTGTCAATACAAGATAGTTTATTGAAATGGTTTATTTATCATCGAATACTTTTAATGTGAGACAGTATAGTAACTTTTTTACTAAAATTAGAATATAATTTACGGTCATATAAGTCTGTAATATAGAAGAGCTAAGAACTACATTACATACTTACTATGTGTACGGCGGCAGATGTTCCAAGATTATGTCTATCAAATATATTTTTCGACTGTATATACGTATATTCTAAGTATATATTAAAGTTTAAACATCGAAGGATTTCTACTGTTTCTATTGAACTGTTTACAAATATGTCTTTATAAGTGTAAATATGTCTTTATAAGTGTAAATATATTGTGAATTTCTTACAAAACTGAGAGATTCTGAATCGTCGCTGTAAATTTCTTGTAAATGTGTAATAACTGTTGAATAATTTAACTTTAGCAGTTTTGGAGAGAGTACACGTCAGACATATTTTTTGTAGACGGCAGGTATGTTTTGAAAGAACGTATTTTAGAATCCTCACATCTTCCTTTTTAAATTGCTACTCAATGGCCAAAAACAAAATCTTACTTCATACCAGCTCTTTAAGGAGACAAGATCTTCTCCAAAATTCCTAGACAAATATATTTTGATTTTTATTTTCGGGAAATAAGCGAGTTACTAAGCTACATTTCTGTGCTAAATTTCCACTTCTGTTCTAAATTTCCGTGCTAAATTTCTACATAAAGGCCGGTTTGGCATAAAAGGCTGTGAAAAAACGATGTACGCGTTAATGTTCCTATAAGGTTTATATTTTTTTCTTTTTGAGGTAAAGCAAAGTTATAAGAAAAGTAAAATCAAATCATTAATACCAATAATATTTTTTTATAATAAATACACATTGAAGTCCATGATTAATCAAACAATTGCAAAATGCTTTTTTTAAAAACCAACATTTTTCTTAAAAAAAATTGTCCACTAAAAAGTTAGCAGTAAAGTAGGTATAATGAATTATAAATATTATCATTTGTAACACCCCTTTAAATTTTCCGCCCGTCTTTTTATTTAACTTTGGTGTAAACCGAAGAACATTTTCAGTTCGATGATCGACTCTTATTTATTTTTATGACGTATTAAATATGACTAAAGAGCATTCAGCGCGTCTCAAAATAGCGTAAGACGGTATGAAATTGCTTCAAAAAAAATAAAAGTTTCGCAATTTTTGTTGTTCATTTGGACGAAGACTAAAAATAAATAACGGGTTTGGGTAGTCATAGGCGCCGCTATAACTATTACAATTAGCGGTAAAGTCGATTTGAAAAATTATTTTACTGCGAACAAAAGACTCTCACTTGGTTGTTAAACATCTTTATGACCTCTTTTTATGCAAACCTTTTTGTTTATTGCAAATTATGCCTTTTTGAGTTTGTCTTTTTATGTGTTTGTGTTTTTATTGTATGTTCAGTGTCATAAACTATGGCAATTAAGTCGTAAAAATTATAACGGGTAGTTCATTACAAAAACCCAGTTTGTACGGGAAATACTTTCCAAATTAATTTCATATAGAAATATTGTCGAGAGGCTAATATTTTTGTTAAATATCTCATTTTTAATATATATTTTTTTATTTAATAACACAAAATCTCTGACAAAATTTATTTTCGTTAGAATCACAACTTGATAATGTGATGTTTTTCCAAAATAAGTGATTTCGAGACGTTAATTTCGTTTAATTTCGAAGATATTCGAGAATAATCAATTGTACTTCTAGATTTTACTTAAGATAACACTGTTGCCGATCACGAGGAACAAAGTATCGTCAAAATTAATAATGTGACAAAAATAAATTATCAGGAAATTTACAGATTGGCTATGATTTAATTTTTTTTATTTTCTATGTATTATTTCGGTTTAATTAGTCTTTTTTGTTGAGTTATAATATATATATATATATATATATAAATATATATATATGTTTATATGTATATATATATATATATATATATATATATATATATATATATATATATATATTAGTAAGCATATTTTTTGAGGAAATATAAATATTCTCCTTAAATTCGTGATTCGTATTGATATTTTTATATTTTCATGAATTTACTGAGAAACAACTGATAGAGTTGGCATATAAATATGCTGAAAACTTAGGATCTAAATATCACTGAAAAAGGTATGACTATACTGAGAATAATGATATATCAATGGAAGTAGCATTTAAATAGAAGAATGAGGCTTAAAGCCTCAGTCATGCCTAAATGAAATGGAAAATGTAAATTTGCGATCAGAGTTTTCTGATAATTATATTAACTGTTTTGAGGCGCTTTATTTAATTCTTGCATATTTTCTACTTAGTTTGATACACGGAATTATCCGAAAAAATAATGGAAAGTTTATTGTTACGACTGCATGTATGATATATATATATATATATATATATATATATATATATATATATATATATATATTTGTGTGTGTTTGTGTGTCTTATTCATAAAGGGCTTATCATTTCAGGCTTTATCAATTTCTAAGTTGTATCGTTTTTCACTCCAGTATCTTTTACGAAATTAAAATACTCAATCCCTTCCATATGTTTGGAGTGCAATTTACGCTTCCGTAAACCATTATACACGGTGTGCGGGAATAACTGTCCGACAAAGAAAGACGTTATTCCTCATCTGTCATTAAAATATAATTATAAGGTGACTTTTTTTCAGAAAATTGAAAATACTATTCATAATTATTTGTAAGCTTTTTCGTTCATACGATACTTGCGTACATTGTTCAGCGTCGCTCGGGGGAATAACCCGCGAAGAAATCGATATTGCGTGTGTTAAGTAAAGCAAGTGTTGGGTGTGTTAAAAAGAGTTTCATGTAATATTTTTTTTACACTCAATTAGAAAAAGAGCGTGTTTTACGTTTTGTTTCGACAACAGTTCAATTCTTTATGGCCAACGAATAGCGTCTTTCTTTGTCCTACATCTATTCCCGGACGCCGTGTATATTTTACGTGTATGAACCCGGGGAGGAGTATTCAAGGAATAACATGGTCGTTTGCCATCCACTAGGTATTTTTTTCGCAGTTGTAACGTTTATTACTTTAGTATCAGCAAAATTATCTGCGATTTCAAGCCCTTGAATGTACTGTGACAGAATATTCTCTTCTATTCTGATATTGACTTATGAAGATATTATCGTAAAATATACAAAGTAGTTTAAATTTTCATAAACGTTTTCGATATTTTTAAAACCAAAGGAATTATTTTTAAACAGTTTTAAATTGGTTAAAGATAACGAAGACGTCAATTATTTTACTTGAAAATTCTGTGGTGGAAATAATATACAATTATAAATTTAAAATAGTCTTTAAACATTTAGGTTTTAATTATTAAAATAACTATTATTTTGACAAGTTCATTAGAAAGAGATTGTGCGTAAGTTAATTATTATGCTTTCATAAAATGATTTAATGGCTACAATCAGATTTAGGAACATGAATACCGTTTAACGAAACCGGAAAGATCAGGCATCTTCTTTATTTCCTAAAATTAGTTTTCATAAAACTACATTGATCCATACGTATATAACCAATATTAAAGGCATATATAATAGCTCAGTGCTTGTCCTTGTTTTAAAATTATTATGGAATCATACTATGTACTAAAGATCGAGATAATAATTTCTAAGTAGGTGAAAGCTAAAGAAAAGAAAGAAACCTTGGCCTAATTAAAATCACCTACCGAGAATATTGGTTGTGGAGTAGCTATAATGAAACCAAAACATTAATTCCCGTAACAGCCGCCCTATCAAAACTTCTCGATCGTCTTTAAAACTTAGCTGAAGTAATCACGAAATATCGCTGAAGCCACTTCGCAGCGCAAACCCTCGTGGGCGGGAGTGTGGTGCCGGTTGCAAAAGGTGTTTGGTTAATCGATTGACTTTTAGTTTTTGCTCACAATACATATTTATTATTATTGTTTTGACGTGGAAACCCGAAATTAGGAATAGTGACTAGGTATACTCAAAAGCGAACACTAGAAAATATTTAAGTAGAAAACTTAGATAGACAAGTAACATACTCCATTTTTGTAAACTTCTTGTATCGTATTAAATATCAACCTATACTAAAGAGGTATAATTTGTTTCTTTGTTTCTTTTGTAGGAAGTAATTTTATAGGAAGAATATAGAAAAGCCTTGATGTGATATAATTATTGTCTTCCTAACATAAAGGTATAACCTATTTAACATAAAGGTATAACGATATCTAAATATTTTTCTCCGAATTTTAAGTGAGGTACTTCCAGACATATTGCTGTAAATGTCCATTGAAAATATCCGCCCTATCCCTCTATCTCCAAAGTTGATCGAAACAAAGTAAGACCGTCGCCGGAGAAAACAACGTAATGTTTACAAGAAATATCTAGAGTATTCTAAATTTAATATTTTTCGAGAAATATGCCACTTTTTGTACTCGTGAAAGATAAACAAGGCAATATGTTTATTATTAATATTAGTATTTGTAAATAGTTAATGCAAGGTACTGGCATGGAATACGGCTGTAATAGTTACCTGTAAACGTAATAAATAGCAAGGCACAAATTGTGTGCACGCAACATTTAATGTATTTTTTAATTTTATGTCAAGTTTTCAAGTAATTATGTGATAAAGAATCTATTGCGGTTATGCAGACCGGAATAAATACAATTAATATTTATACATATTTACGCTCTCTTTATTTGTATCAAACTATAAATTTTCACTTTACCGATCAGGGTAATTTTAAAACACATCAAATTCCAAAACAATTTACCAGTTTATTTATGTATTTACTTGTTGATATTGATGGGTTGAAATGAGATTATATATTCTTGAATATTTTTCAGCTAATAAAGTACGTTACATTTACATATTTAGAATCGAATTATAACCTTGTTGCGTATACGCCAGTAGTCGTTCAAAAATTTTCAATTAAATATAAAATTCGGTTATATATACTAACACGCTTTAGTCATTCTATAAGTTTAAACTCCTAATGATACCTCGCGTCTCTATTAATTTATTTACAAGAATATTTTCTTAGATTTAAACTGTTATTTAAAAATTCCAATATCTCAATAAATTTCTAACAACTCAAAATTTTTAAAATTTTTAATATTTTCAAAACGGCCTTATATAAAATTTTCGAAAAAAATATGTTATAATCCCCATAACTAGCTTTTCCAATTAATACCCAAAGACAATAAATCAAACTTTCCTTCATACGGTTTTACACCAAATTTCTCATTCCCATTTTCCAGATTTTTTTTATTTTTCAAATTTCTACTTCTACCTCGGAAACGGTTTTTGGGAAAACGACTTTAATAAACGACGTAGATTTAAATGAGGTATAAAGATTTTTTTTGAAGTAACATCTTAAAAATATTATTTTTGTATGCTATTGAAAGATTTACTGCAAATTAAATTATTGAATAAAAGTCGATTTCTAAAATAAAATTGAAACTATATTGAACTTTAATATAACCACTTTAATATAACAAAATTAAATTTGAAGTTTCTAGAAATTTTTGAAAAATAACAAAGCTTATATGTTAAACAAGTACAATCTGTAAATTACAGAAACTATTAATGAATCCGTATAAGGATTAAAAATTTAAAGTGTTTTTCTATAACAAAAACAATTTTAGTAGAAGAAAATAATTAATGTCTATTAAAACAAAAAAAAAACAATACTTGACCTACTAATACCAAGACCCAAAGTTAAAGTCCATAACTGAAGTTAATGGACTTCAAAGTGTTAAAAAGTCTGAGTGCTAATTCATTAATATCCAAAATGTAGGTATCGTTTTTCTCAAATGAAATTGAATTGTCATCTGTAACGTTACTATAATGAATTTTAAATATTAATATTCCTGATCATCCCTTTAAAATTTTCCATTCCACTTGATCATAACTTGAAACTATGGTGGGAGGGGCCGAACCTTTTAGTTCATTGATCGGCACATATTTATTTTACCACACATTAAATAAGACTAAAGAGCATTTACGCGACTAAAAGTCAGTGTCAATATGGTATGGATTTGCTATATAAAAAGTAAAAGTTTCTAATGTTTTTTTTTTCAATTTGAAGAAAATCTTACAAAAAGAAATCTTGTAAAAATAAATTAGTAAAATCACTTGTGGGCTATTTTGAAATTGCTCATATGTTTCTGAAATAAACATATGCAAACCCAATATACATTCAGAATGAAATCATATTAGTTGTCTAAGTTACATGAGCTTTATTACACTGGAAGCAACGCTTAACTTTTACGGCTTGTAATAAAGGACCTGTCCATTGTTCAAACAAGAAATTCTTTGCATTATACTGAGCATATTTAATTATTGTTTCTTTATTAAGTAGTAATTTTAACAATGATTTTATAAGAGATGAGAATTTTCATACGTTTTATTATAAAATACTGTGTAAATAATGAAAGAATAAAAAACATGAGATCCACAAAATAATACGTATTTTATGTTTAGTGTACCTACTTCTATATATTGCCTTATTCATGAATATGTTCATGGTTTATAATGTGTTCTATGACCTAAATGTCAGCATTTCCATTGTTAACAATATATATTTATAAGAGAGCCTAATTAACTGTAGCTGTTCGCAAGACTCCTTTCCATCCTATGCTGTGCTTTCATACGTAAGGAAATAATCTTATCCTTGGAGGGTTCATATGTGTAAAGGTTGTGGTAAAATTTTTTTGATGTTTTATAATTTTCTATTCCAATATCATTTACTAAGTTAATGGCCTCAAATCCTTTTCTAAATGTTCCTGGGAGTGCAATTTGCGGTTCTGCAAACCTTTATGTATGTTACGTGTAAGAATTCGGGGAGAAGAATTACGAGGAAAACACAATTATTTGCCGTTAATGAGGTGATTATTTGCGTAGTAACATTCTTTACTGTGTTATGGTATATGGATCCCAATGGATGTTATTTATAAATTTAAGAAAATTACCAGCAATTTCATGCCTATGGAATGTGCTTAACCGAAATATCTTCGGGTTAGTTACTAAAGACTGATGAAGGTATTATAGTAGAATATATATTACCCCAGAATAGTTCAAGTTTTAACAAATATTTTTGATATTTTTAAAACTGAAAAATATTTTTACACACAATATGCACGAAGTACTCAAAAAAAAGTATATTATATAAATTTAACGCAAAATATAAATTCAAGGCTTCGAAAAAAAATTAAAATGGTAAAAAAAAGCACAGAATAACTTTATGACATACCTTGGTAATACATATTAAATATGTTTTTTTTAAATATTTCGTATTAATAATGAAATAAGCAGATCTTGTGATAAGTCCATTGGGACTATATGTGCCTAATTTAATCAAAAATATTTTTCTAAAGTTACATAATGTTTATCAAATATTAAATATATTTGACATTAATTTTGCAGAAAATCATTATTTACAGTTAAATGAAACTACGTGCAAAGATCTTTGCTAATTGCCCACTTGAAGATGTAGTAATACGACGAAACCTAGATCGTGGTAAAGAATTTAAATAAAGTAGAAATAATACTACATCACGTAGTTTATTTAATAGTGAATAATGGTTATCCGTAAGTTTTGAATATATTTGGCGTTAATTTTGAAGAAATGCATTATTCACAATTAAATGGAACTACGTGATGTAGTATTATTTCTACTTTCTTTAATTTCTTTACCACGACTAAAATTGCTAATTATGGTCCAAATTAGGATACAAATAAAACTATATTGTGTTATGAAAACATTAGTTTTACCAAATTGATCCATACATGTGTAATTGATACTTAAACGAACATAATATATTAATATCTCAATACTTTTAATTATTCCATAGTTAATGTGAAACCATACCGTCCATCAAAGTACGAGGTAATCATTTCTAAGCCCAAGAAAAGATGAAAGCTTTCGCCTAATTAAATTCGCCCACGGAGAATGTTGGATACGCAGTAGCTGTAACGAAATTCAAGTATTAATTCCCATAACAGCCGCCCTGTCGAAGTTCATCTATAAAACTTAACTGAAGTAATTACGGAATATTGTTGAAGCCACTTCACAGCGCACACCCTTGTGGCGGGGGTGGGTTGCCGGTTGCAAGAAGTGTTTGGTTAATCGATTGAATTTTAATTCTGGCTTATTTTCCATATTCCTTACAGTTTTTATGAAAGTTTCTGTATGTGTATGTTTTAGAGTTTTTATAAACAGATGTTTCGAGAGCGCGAATTATATTCATCTCCGCTTATTGGAGCTAGTTAGAGCGATATTAATATATCAATGCGCTGAGGTTTTTCAGGTTTCCTGCTTCAGAATATAACGAAATGGAATCCTTACAGTATTTTTATTACATTTTATAAACGTTCCATTTTATTACCTTTCGGTGTTAGTAGGTTTTTTAGACACCATTTTAGATATACTGTATAAAAAATGCATGCTAACCTGTATAAATCTCAGTAGTACACCATAGTAATACACCCAAAAATATTCATACCTTTACGTCAGAGTGGCTATGGAAATACCTAATTTTTTTAAATTTTAGTCACGTGATATATCAATCGAAACAGGAAGTTTTAAATATTCCGAAAACTAAAGATTCCATTTATTTTAAGTTTTATATAAACGGTTTTACGTATCTAGAAAATGTCAACAAAAATATGCACATTTCCCAACTCTGCTTCCTAATAATAAAAGGAAAAATTATGAAAAATATCATTACTAGTAGTCTACCTAACATTTATGTGAAATATATAGTAATATTTCTAAATTTTAAAAATACCTGTCGAAGATAAATTAGACTATATATTTATTATCAATATTAACAAGTAGTTATTAATATTTTTAAATATTTAATAAGAAATTTCGTTACAAATCACGGAAGCGAATTCTGTTTTTAACCGGATTTAAGTTGCTTAATGATAAAAAATAATGGGCAAAATAAAATATTAAAATGGTGAATTTTTGGGACAATTTAAAGCAAAAAATCTAAAGTCTAAATTTTGTTGATGTTCTACACGGTTATTCAATTGGCGCGATGGCACTTCTAGAGTTAAGAAGTTCTAGAGCTTCTCTTAAACTGCTTATAAATATAAATTTACAGGTGTAAATATATTGTAAATTTGTCAGAAAACTGGGAGATTCTGAATCGTCGCTATAGATTTCTTGTAAATGTGTAATAACTGTTGAAATATTTTATCTTGAGCAGTTTTGGAGAAGGTAGACGGCAGACATATTTTTTGTAAATATTTTACATGAAAGAATATATTTTAGGATCTTCAAAAATCCCTTCTTAAATTGGTACTCAATGGAGAAAAATAAAATCTCTCTTCATACCAGTTCTTTGAGGAGGAAAGATCTTCTACAAATTTACAAGAGAGATATCTTTTAGATTTTTATTACCGGGAAATAAGCTAGTTACCAAGCTAGTTTTGAGTAAGAGGATGAGAAAGAACGTTGTAAGTGTTAATGATCCAACAAGGTTTATAATATTTTTCTTTTTGATGTAACGCATAGTTATAAAAAAATAAAATCAATTCATTATTACGTATTAATACCAAAAATATTTTTTTGAAATAAATGGTCGAATCGTATCATAAATTCATAAAGATTCAACACATTAAAGTCCATGGTTAATCAAAGTTAACGCACTGTACTCCAGTGATAATTCAGTGAGGTTTTCTAAAAAATCAGCATTTTCCTTAAGTAGCATTTTCCACTAAAAAGTTAGCATTAAAGTAGCTATAATGAATTATAAATATTATTATTCGTAACACCCCTTTAAATTTTTCGCTCGCCTTTTTATTTAACTTTAGTCAAAGTGTTATAAAATAGTGAAATCTATTTCGCAGCTCGTTAATCGTGGTGGAAATGTGTTGGAAACCGTCGAACATTTTCAGTTCGTTCGACTCTTATTTATTTTTGTGACGTATTAAATACGACAGAGCATTCACCGCGTCTCGAAATAGTGTAAGACGGCATGAAATTGCTTCAGAAAAAATGAATTTTTGTTGCCGAATTGGATAAAGACGGGCTTGGGTAGTCATAGGCGCTGCTAACTGTTAAAATTAGTGTATTTCTTTCACTGCGAAGAAAAGACTCTCACTTGCTTGTTAAATATCTTTACGACCTCTTTTTATGCAAACCTTTTGGTTATTTCAAATTATGCCTTTTTGAGATTGTTTTTTATATGTGTTTGTGTTTTTAT
This sequence comes from Druceiella hillmani, assembly GCA_039881145.1. NCBI lineage: Eukaryota > Metazoa > Arthropoda > Insecta > Lepidoptera > Hepialidae > Druceiella > Druceiella hillmani. The sequence goes on along the minus strand of JAYKKI010000011.1, from coordinate 1,207,713 downwards.
TGCATGTTCAGTGTCTAGTATCATAAAGAATGGCAATTAAGTAGTAAAAATTATAAAAGTAGTTCATTACAAAAACGCAGTTCGCATGGGAAAGACTTTCAAAATAATAGCGAGTGGCTAATATTTTTGTTAAATACGTTATTTTTAATATATATATTTTTATTTAATAACACAAAATCCCTGAAAGGTCTCTTTTTGTTGGAATCACAACTTCGATAATGAACTTTGAAAATGAATGTTTTTTCAAAAGAAGTATTTTTGAAAAGTTAAACTGGTTTAATTTCGAAGATTTTAAAGATTAATAAATTGTAATTCTAGATTTTGCTTAAGATAAGATTTTGCTTAAGCTAAAGGAAATGAAAAAACAAGGAGCTTTGCTTTCATTCAAATTGCGATCAGTTTTCTGATAATTATAAACTGTGTTAACGGGCTTTATTTATTTCTTTAATATTTTCTAATTATCCAAAAAAATAATAGAAACTTTACTATTACGACTGCTTGTATGATATGTATATATATATATATATATATATATACACACACACATATATGTGTGTGTGTCTTATTCATAAAATACTTATCATTATAAAGGTTGAGAAATTTTTTTTTAAGATGTATCATTTTCCACTCCAGTATTCTTTATGAAGTTAAAATAGTCAATCCCTTCCCTGTATGTTTCTTAGAGTACAATTTACGCTTCCGTAAATCATTATACACGGTATCCGAGAATAATTGTCCGACAAAGAAACACGTTATTCCTTGGCTGAAAAATAGTGTCAAATAGTGACTGTCATTAAAATATAATTATAAGGTGACTTTTTTTCAGAAAATTAAAAATACTATTCATAATTATTTGTAATTTTTTTTGTTCATACGATACTTGCGCACATTGTTCGTCGCTCGGGAGAATAAACCGCGGTAACATCGTCATTGCGGGTAAATACCGCATTCCGAGCAAGTATTGGGTGTGTTAAAAAGAGTTTTTTATCTATAATTTGTTTTGCAGTCGATTAGAAAAAGAGCGTATTTTACGTTTTGTTTCAACGACAGTTTAATTCTTTATGGCCAACGAATAGCGTCTTTCTTTCTCCGACATCTATTCCCGGACGCCGTGTATCTTTTACGTGTATGAACCCGGGGAGAAGTATTCAAGGGACAACACGACCGTTTGCTATCAACTAGGCATTATTTTTCGCAGTTGTAACGTTTATTACTTTAGTATTAGCAAAATTATCAGCGATTTCAAACCTTTGAATGTACTGTGACAGAATATTCTCTTGTATCCTGATATTGACTAATGAAGATATTATCGTAAAATATACAAAGTAGTTCAAATTTTCATAAACGTTTTCGATATTTTTAAAACTAAAGTAAATATTTGCAAACAGTTTAAATTGATTAAAGTTAAAGAAGACGTCAACTACATTACTTGAAAATTCTATGGTGGAAATAATAAATAATTATAAATTAAAAATAGTGTTTAAAACATTTTCCGTTAATTATTAAAGTAACTATTATTTAGACAAGTTAATTAGAAAGAGATTGTGCGCAAGTTAATTATTATGCTTTCATAAAATGATTTAATGTTTATAATTAGATTTAGGAACATGTAACGTTTAACCCGACTAAAAAAATAGTTCGCTTTCTTTATTTTTTAAAATTAGTTTTCAAAAAACTACATTGATCCATACGTATATGATCAACATTAAATGCATATTTAATAGCTCAGTGTTTGTACTTGTTGTAAAGTTATTAAGAAACCATAGTATTTACTAAAGATCGAGAAAATAATTTCTAAATAGGTGAAAGCCGAAGAAAAGATAAAAACCTTCGCCTAATTAAAGTCACCCATCGAGAATATCGGTTGTGGAGTAGCTACTCCAACCTAACGAAAACTCAAGCATTAATTCCCGTAACAGCCGCCGCATCTAAACTTATCGATCGAATTTAAAACTTAACTGAAGTAATCACGAAATATCGTTGGAGCCACTTCACAGTCAAGACCCTTGTGGGCGGGAGTGTGGTGCCTGTTAATCGATTGTCTTTTAGTTTTTGGTCATAATACATATTTATTATCATCGTTTTGACGTGGAAATCTGAAATTAAGGATAGTGATTAGGCATACTCAAAAGTTAACTCTAGTAAAATATTTAAGTAGAAAATTTAGATAGACAAGTAACATACTCCAATTTTTTAAACTTATTGTAACGTTTTGAATATCAATCTATATTGACATAGATTTTTAAAAAAATTTAAATAAATTGTTTTTTGGTTTTTTTTTGCAGGGAGTAATCTCTGTAACAACGAAAAAGATTCTAAAATTTTCCCATTAATAGAGAGCTACACTATCTTTAACTAACCTAGGCTATATTTTATTTTAATAAAATACGTTTTCAGTTTGAAATATAGACTTCATTAAATGAAGTCGGAGGAAGAGGGGCTGCTTGATTAATTTAAAAGCTTGCATTGGCCAAATGGTTGGATATACGTGAAATAAATGTACTAGGGAGATATAAATTATTAGTATATGTGAAAGAAATTCAACCATTTCATATTCAGTATTGAAACCGTAATAACGTTTTTTATGTCAAAAACGTTTAAATTTATAAAGCGATTATTTATTTTATTTTTCATGTATAATTAAATTAATATTTAAAGGTAAGAAAATTTCCCAGATGATAAAATAATATTATCTGGGAAATTTTACGTAGATAAGATTTCTACTTTCCCAGTATACTGTTTGGTTTCATACTTTAGCAGATTCAATGAAAATCATATTCTTTGATTCATCATAACGACCAAGCGTGTCGGCACTCAGTGCGTAGATATGACATGGGTGAGAAGTGGGTTTATCTCGAGTTGTATCTTTCGAATATCAATACATTTTATTTTCACAAAATAATAAAACATTAAATATAGGACATAGGGAAGCTTTGATGTGATATAGTTATTATCTCCCTAGCCGAATTCGTCATCACATCTATACATACAAAACAGTACCGGGACTGACTGACTGACTAACAGAGAATAGATTAGAACTAAATTTAAATATAATGACTGTAATATGTGAGTATACTTACGAAATATTGCTGAACGTCCACAAAAATATTGATTTATTTAAGAAAAACAGAAATAAAGATAAACTCGTGGCGCTCACTATTGGGCATCATAAATTTAATGTATCTTTTAATGGGCAATGCATACGCACCTAAAACGAAAGCTCAAGTGACTTGCAGGAATTATCAGTAAATAAATTCAAAAGCACAATCAAGCGTAACCTTTGCAAAACAGGCTATTATAAAATATCAGATTATTAAAAGAGATAAAAAGCCTAACACGGAATGCTCCATCAAACATAAATTCACTCACCCATAATTGTTTATATAATTGTGTCTATATAATTTGTAAAATCTATAATCCTATAATTTATTAAAATAATTATTGACTACGATTTTCTTGCTGGATTCCTCTCGGGTAGAGCCTATTTTAGATCTGGAGGTAAATTGTCTACAATTTAAAAGGTCGTGTAAATGAACTAGGTCAGGAATTAATGCTGACCTAGGTCAGGAAACAAACTATTTATTCCCGCCTGACGGTGACCTAGGTCAGGAAATAAGCTATTTGTTCCCGCTGGAAAATGTTTCGTTTTCGCCGGTAGATATGAAAATATAACATAAAATCATTAGTCCGCGTATTAGAAGCCGCGGGCGATCACTAGTTAAACATAAAGGTATAACTATATCAAAATATTTTGCTCTAAATTTTATGTGAGGTACTTCCGGACATATTGTTGTAAATGTTTCAGTGGACATATCCTCCATATCCCCATATCTCTAAAACTAATCAAAACAAAGTTAGAAAAAAACAACGTCACTAGAGGTTTAACTAAAGTTTACGAAAAATATCTAGTAAAGATTCTAAATTTTATATTTTTCGAGAAATATGCGACTTTCCGCACATGAGGAAGACAAACCACGCAGTATTTTTTTTATTATATTAATATTAGTATTTGACGGAGATTTAAATGGGGTACAAAGATTTTTTTTTGAAGTAACATCTTAAAAATATTACCTTTGTATGCTATTGAAAGACTACAAATTAATTTATTGAATAAAAGTCGATTTTTAAAATAAAATTGAAACTATATTGACCTTTAGGATATCCACAGTTAATGACAAAAATCTGTCTAAATGGAATTTAAAGTTTTTAGAAATTTTTGAAAAACAGGTTTAGTCTGTAACTTATAGAAAATTGCTATGTTTTTTTGCTATGTTTTCTATAACAAAAACAATTTTAGGAAAAGAAAATAATTACTGTCTATTAAAACAAAAAAAAATAATTCGTAGACCTACTAATACCAAGACCCAAAGTTAAATTTCATAATTTAGACTTCAAAGTGTTAAAAAGCCTGAATGCTAATTCATTAATATCCCAAATGCAGTTATCGTTTTTCTCAAATGAAATTTGATTTTCATCTATAAAGGTGGCCGTAAAGTTGCTATAATGAATTTTAAATATTAATACTCCTGACCACAACGTTAAAGTTTTCCTTTCGACTTGAATTTAACTTGATTCATTATAAAATATTGTTAAAATCATTTCACAGTTCGCTTGTTCATTGAAACTGTGGTGAGAGGCGCTGAGTCTTTTAGTTCATTGATCGGGACTAAGTCCGGTCAATTTAGACAATTGAAATCGCAAAAATTCCCATAAAGCTAAATTTTTGTAGAGACCTTGGGTTGGCCATTATAAATGAAGTGTCAAAAGTCCCCATCGATCCCATGTGTGCTAAAAAAGTTATTCGGGGTCAAAAGTCAAAATTTTAGGTTTTTTGGATTTTTCTTGAAAACGGTAAATTTTATCGAAAAAGTAGCTCAGACCAAAGTTGTAGAGCTCAAAATTTTCTATAAAAATTGTTCTTATAATTTTTTCACTCAGACTTACCATTTTCCAGATATTGCGCTTGTAGGATTCACGCTCTACATAATCTGCACCCATGTGCCACACCGCCTATGAGGTAGTGTACTCGGCGCTTATTTTTTAACGTAGTTTCCCCGGTAGGTCTATGTCACGAATCTTTATGACGTTATTGTTAATAATAATAGAAGGAATATTAATATGAGGTAAAAAAAACGAGCAATATAAGATTTAACACTTATGAAGTATATATTCAATACAATACAGTATTTATAGTGCAATACAATAAGTATATAACATCATTTTAATTTTTTTTTGATACTTTAATCTGATTCATACTCTTCAACAACCATGTTTTCTTCGATTTCTTCTTCTTCGTCTTTTTCTTCTTCTTCCTCTTGCTGAATGTTTAAAAATTGTGTAATGTCTTGGTAATTGTCAACAAAACAAATAAATGTTAATTTTCCTGGCTTCTCTGTAATAATAATTCTACTACCATACTTTAACTTCAATCGTATTTTTATAATTCTGTTTTCTAAATCTACATTTTGGCAAACATTCTTTAATTCATCCAACGTAAACTGGCAGTGATCGCTACTTTCAATGAAATTGAAAATGTCCTCCATTGCAGAGTTTATATCCTCACTTTGAGGACGACCAGTTTCACTGCCAGTATTAGGTTTCAGGAACGATGTATAACAACTGCCATGGTATTTAGTATCAGCAGCGACTAAATCATACTCAAAATTAATACGTGCAAGGACAGTTTTTGATAGATCATCAGAACGATCTTTAGCTACTTTTAAAAGGGATTCTTTGAATGTAAGTGTAGAAACTTTATGAATTTTTCGGCGATAATTCAGCGCTTTCTTCTTCTCAGCCTCTTCCTCCGCTTCTTCGCCACAAAATAAGCAATGTTTTTTAAAACAAAAGGTGGATTCAGATTCACTTAATCGCGCTCTAGTACGAGGTGGACTTACTTTTGAAGTACTGGCCTGTCGATCTTCACGTTGTCTTTTTGCTGCAGAGATAGAACTTTTCCGGGTATATGATTTACGGCAATCCACGTGAATTACAACGGACTTCTGGCTTCGTAAATAATCAGCAAAATCATCATTTCTCGCGACACTTGCATTGATTAAAGTTTGCAGTCCACGACTAACCACAACAGTTTCACCTTCAGTCAAAAGTTTATTACAAATAAAACAAAATTGTGACATTTTTTTAATATTGATCAACACAAACAACAGTAAGCGCTTGAAATAGACACGTTTATTCACTCGAACTGTACGTCTAACACTAAAAGAAGCAGGTACGGGAACGACGCCATACGGACAATAGAATAGGCAGATGTTATTCAAGGCCATGCGAGTAGAGGGGATTCTGGAAGACTGGCTGTCTTTTGAGAGTATATTTCCTTAGAATAGTATAATGTATACATGAAAGAGACACAAGTAGGCATTTTTGTTTGTTTAAGTACCTGAATATGTATATACGTGGCATATGGGTGCAGATTATGTAGAACGTGATTCTTACAAGCGCAATATCTGGAAAATGGTTGCTCTAAGAGAAAAAATTATAAGAACTATTTTTATAGAAAATTTTGAGCTCTACAATTTTGGTTTGAGGTACTTTTTCCATAAAATTTACCGTTTCCGAGAAAAATCCAAAAAACGTAAAGTTTTGACCTTTGACCCCGAATAACGTTTTTAGCACATAAGGGATCGAAGGGGGCTTTTGACACTTTATGTGTAATGGTCAACCCAAGGTCTCTACAAAAATTTAGCTTTATGGGAATTTTTGTTATTTGATCACTATTTTTATGTCTAAATTGACCGGACTATTATTTATTTTTGCCCCACATTAAATAAGACTAAAGGGCATTTACTGGGACTCAACGTAGTGTCACTATGGTATAAATTTGCCATATAAAAAGTGAAACTTGCCAATGTGTTTTGCTTTAATTTGAAGAACATCTCGAAATTCAATGTCATACCGGCCCTCTTGTCGAACGACAAAACAAAAAATTATGAATGGAAGATGCCTTGTTATGGTTTTTGCCTAGTGTTGGATGTATATCTATGTACTACCGTATTAACTCATCTTACTATGTTGTTGCGACGGATAAATGGTAAAAATAAATTATTGAAATCACTTGTCGGCCATTTTGAAATTGCGCGTTTTTTTCTGAAATACAATTACACAAACCGAATATACATTCAGAATGAAATCATGTTACCTGTCTCAGTTACTGAGCATATTTAATTATTGTTTCTCTATTAAGTAGCAATTTTGACAATTATTTTACAAGAAACAGCTGAGAATTTTCATATTGTTCTTTAACATTTTCTATTCATTAAGAAGCACATAATCACCGCTTTGAGTAATAATAAACACGTTGTTTGTTCTTGTTATCAGTATATAATATTAACAGTAGTAAAGAATCTACTAGAAATAGACTGAAGCTACTAACAACATCAATTATTAAAGAAAATAACTTGATAATGTCGGTAAAAAAAAACTTTGCGTCTTTTTTGCTTATATTATGGTAAAAATGTTATGTGGCATTTGTAAATCATATAGATATCAGCATTATTATGACGACAAACTATTTGGGTTGAAGTTTGACTTTAGCTGATTTGAAAGTGATTTATTCTTGTATTTGAGAGGGATTTTATCAAATATGGAATGAAAAATAGTTACTAATTGGGAATTTCACCACTCTTATTAAGGTACCCTTATTAATTTGCAACATTTTTATGATGTTTGAAGAATGAATTCCTACCTTGTAAATTCTTATAAATCCTCATTATTACTTTTCGCACTGTCTGAAAAAATGCCACTGAAAAAAGGCGAATGTTTTTATACAATTGCAGACAGGCTTGATTTTCATACAAACAAGTGCTAATTTTTTGTAATAATAATAGCATAACTGTAGCATAATGAAAATACTTGCAAAAACAATTTCTTAATAAAATCTCATTTCACACAACTGATTTCTAAATTTCTCAAAAATATTTTATCTACACCGGGTCCGCGAGTTGAGCAATATTTATCTTTCGTGGATTTTTCGTGGATAAAAAAATACTTGATCTTTTATAATACCTAAATACGATTAATTTTATTATAAAATACCAATACTATTCATCTGATTATTTTACTTTGTGAATTGAAATCTTAACTGATATTGATGTAGCAAAAAATCTGGGTTACAAGATTAACAAATATTGAGAACTCTTATCTAATAATCCATAAGGTAATGTTGTGTAAAAATTATTATTCCCTCAGTTAATTGATATTATGATTTAAAAAAAAATAAGTCCAAAGATTTCTTATGAAATACTGTGTAAATAATGAAATAATATGAGACACCAGATCCCCAAAAGAATACGTATTTTATGTTTAGTGTACCTACTACTACTAAATTCCCTTATTCATTAATATGTTCATGGATCGTAATATATTCTATGACCTAAATTTTTTTGACCATTTCCATTGTTAGCAATAGATATTCATAAGCAAACCTGATTAACTGTGGTTATTCGCAGGGCTCCTTTCTCTCCTAAGCTGTGTTTTCATGCGTAAGCAAATGATCTTATACTTGGAGGGTTCATATTTGTAAAGGTTGCAGTAAAATTTTCTCATGTTTTATAATTTTCCACCCCAGTATTATTTACAAAGTTATTGGTCTCAAATCCTTTTCTAGATGTTCTTTGGAGTACAATTTGCAGTTCTGCAAACCTTCATGTATTTTACGTGTAAGAACTAGGAGAGAAGAATTACGAGAAGATGACTGTTGTAAAAAACACCATTGTTTGTCGTTAATTAGGTGATTATTTGCGTAGTAACATTCCTTACTGCCTTATGGATCCCAATGGAAGTTATTTATAAATTTAAGAAAATTTCCTGCAATTTCATGCCCCTTGAATGTGCTGAGTCGGAATATCTTCCGGTTATTTACTAATGATTGATGAAGGCGTTATAGTAGAATATGCACTATCCTAAAATAGTTCAAGTTTTGATAAACATTTTTGATATTTTTAAAACTGAAATAAATGTTTGTACATACGATATGCATGAAGTAATCAAAAAAGTGTATTACATAAAGTTTACGCAAAAAAAAATCCCTTATTATCGAAGAATTTTTTAACATTTTAATTATAAAAAAATTAAAATTTTAAAAAAGCACAGAAAAAATTTATGACATACCTTGTAACTATGTATTAAAAATGTTGTTTTTTTAAATATTTTCTATTAATAATGAAATCAGTAGTTATTATGACAAGTCCATTGGAACTATATGTGCCTAATTAAATAAAAAATATTTTTATAAAGTTATTTAATAGTTATCAATGTAATTGTTGTCAATTTTGTAGAAATTCATTATTACAACATCTTCAGATGGGTAATTAACAAAGATCTTTGCTGAAAAATTTAATGAAAGTAGAAATAGTAGTACATCACGTAGTTTTATTTAATTGTCAATAATGGTTATCAGTAAGTTTAAAGATATACAAATTACTAAATATGATCCAAATTAGCTCACAAATAGGAATATATTGCGTTATGAAAACAATAATTTTACCAGATTTTTTCATGCACGTGTCATCAATACTTAAAAAAACAGGTAATATATTAATATCTCAATACTTTTAATTATTCCAAAGTTAATGTAAAACCATACCATGCACCAAAGTCCGAGGTAATCATTTCTAAGACCAAGAAAAGATGAAAGCTTTCGCCTAATTAAATTCGCCCACGGAGAATGTTGGACACGCAGTATCTGTAACGAAACTCAAGTATTAATTCCTGTAACAGCCGCCCTATCGAAGTGCGTCGATCATCTTTAAAACATAAATGAAATAATTACGAAATACTGTTGAAGCCACTTCACACCGCACACCCTTGTGGCGGGGGTGGGTTGCCGGTTGCAAAAGGTATTTGGTTAATCGATTGAATTTTAATTCTTGCTTATTTTGCATATTAATTGCAGTTTTTTATGAATGTTTCTATGTGCGTCTATGATTTAGAGTTTTTAATATACAGATATAATTCGATAGCGTAAATTGTATCCATCGCCGCTTTCGGTGTCAGTCGGAGCGATAATAATATATCAAAGGGCTGACGTTTTTCCGGTTTCGTGCTTCAGAAAATAATGAAATTGAAACATTCTACTAACTATTTTTATTACATATTAACGGTTCCACTTTATTACTTTCCGCTGTCAGTCATCATTCCTTGTAGAAATTTGAAATATACCGTACCTATTAACAATGCATACTGACCAGTATAAATCTCAATAGTAGACTCCCAAAAATACTCAAACATTTATATCAGAGTGGCAATGGAAATATCTAATTTTTTAAAATTTGTTATCATGTGATATACCAATCGAAAGAGGAAGTTCTAAGTATTCCGAAAATTACAGATTCCATTTATTTTTAGTTGTGTATAAATGGTTCTAGAGATAAAGTTGAAAATGTTAACTAAAATATATCTATTTCCTCACTCTGTTCCTAACAAAAAAAGGAAAAATTATGAAAAATAACAATTCTAGAAGTTTAGTTAAAGTTTATGTGAAATATATGGGAATAATTCCAAATTTTTCATTTTTCAATAACATTTTCGAGAAATTTGCGTTTTAATGTGCAAGATAAATTAAGTATGTAATAAAATTTTAAAAAGCAGTTAATAATATATTTAAAAGGTTAATAAGAAATTGTTTTGGAAATCATCGAAACGAGTTCTTTTCATATTTTACAGGTTTATTTTAACATTTATTTAGATTGCTTAATGGTGAAAAAGAATACACAAATTAAAATACTAAAATGGTGGATTTTTGGAACAATTTGAAGCAAAAAATCTGAAGACTTGATTTTGAAATAAAAACGTTTACGGGGTTGTTCTATGCTGTTATTCAATTGGCGCGTTGGCATTTCTAGTTGAGCTAAGAACTGAAACATAATTATTATCACAGTTTAATTTAATATTATGGGTTACGCCAGACATATCATAAATTATTGCAACCCTTAAGTGTATTAATTTTTACACTTTGCGTCTAAAAGGGTGCTTCTTTTTTTAATTTACGCCATTATTGAATATATTTGGCGTTAATTTTGTAGAAATTCATTATTCACAATTAAATGAAACTACGTGACGTAGTATTGTTTCTACTTTCTTTAAGTTCTTTACCATAATATCCGATCTGAAGATGTAATACAACAAAACCTAGGTCGTGGTAAAGAAATTAAAGAAAGTAGAAATAGTACTACATCACGTAGTTTCATTTAATTACGCCATTATGTTAAGTTTTTTATGATATTGGAAGATCCTATCGCCATTAAAAAAACTTCAGGTTTGTGTGTATCGGAATATAAACATTTAAAATTTATATACTGCCAAAATTTCTCTACGTTTTCCGTATGTTTTTCAAATGACATATTTTAACATTGATGATTATTAGAACTTTCAAAGTAATGAATTACGAAACATATTTTTATGAAATTAATTACTTTTCTTTTTCATCCATAATTAAATATTTACTTAGTCAAAATTTTCCTAAAGCAGAAAATTTATTGTTAAATATTGTTCAGTTACCATATATATTTACAGTGTAAGACAAAATTAGGACATAATTATTGATTTTATAATGCTTTTATATTTACGGACTGAGAGGTTAATGGCGATCTTGTCATGGATAGGTCAGTAGATGCTTTAAGATTTTATTATTAAATATATAATTCGACTATGTATGTATACATTTATAGATTTAGCTACTTTTACACAATGATTTATATATTTGCTCACATAAATTTGCGTATATAAAGGTGTTTATAAGTCTAAGGATGACTGGATCAATATTTCTATTATGACATTTACAAATACACGCATCGCTATATTGCGAATTGTTATTCGCCACAATTTGCTTTTCTGTAAATTTCAAATAATTTAGTTAAAGAACTATACTAACTTTTTATAATTTTTATTTAATCAGTTTAGGAGATGATTTGGTGAATGTATTTTTATGTACATTTACAGCAATATTTCCAGAAGTATTTTAAATAAAATTTTAAAGTTTTGGAACTTTTATACCTTGCCTTTTCACTTAATACTCAACGTTCAACAACCTTCCTTTGTATCACTTTGTTTCCTCCAAAATTTTTAAATATCGGAAACGTGTTGGTTATTAAGCTACATTACTATGCCAAGTTTTCAATTTTACGTTAAATTTTCACGTCAATTGTCGGAAAAAACCAGCTCTGACAAACAACGGATAAACGATAGATACATGAACGTTCCCTAAAAATATCGCTTTCGTTGTATAAAATTGTATGATTTGGCCATTACAAGATATAACAAATTAAATTATCAGGTGAAATTCTGTTTCCGAAATGAAGTTGCATATCATAAAAGGTTCCAAATAATTGTTAGTTGTGTTACCCTCTTAAATGGAATCTGAAGTTGTTAGGAATTTCTGATGTTAAGTAGGTTTATCTGTATATTTTATCGATTTAAAAGCCTACATATATGAATTAAAGTAGGTCTTTTACGAAGTTGATTTTTCAGGAAAAATCAACAATGAATTTTAAATATTAATATTCCAGACAACTCTTTCAAAGTTTTGCACTCAACATTTAATTTATCTTAACTATATTGAAGCCGTTGATGGAGTCGCTGAATATTTTCAGCTCATTGATTCATTATATTTATTTTTGAGACTTGTTGGAAATTACTAAACAACACTCACCATGTTCCTAAATAGTGTACGATGATATGAATTTGCTATGAAAAAAGCTAAACATTATTATTTTGTTTTTGTTTAATTTGACGAAAACTTAAAATAAATGAAGAATATATTTAGTTATGGATGCTATTTCCTATTATGTTTGGTGGCAAAATCGATTAGAGAAGTGTTCTTACACATACAATTTTGTAACGTCCCTTTGTATAATCCTTTTCAATTGATTGTGTGTCTCAATCAAATAATGTATTTCTTTCGTTAGAGTCACACCTCTGGCAGAAATTTTTTTTTTAAAACGGTGGAGAATTATCTTAAAGATACTTAACATTTGATACAGAGAATCATCGGTATCAGTTGCAAAGGAAAATTACAAAAAAGTTATAAAAGAAAATACATTGCTTATCTCTGTAAATGAACTTGTAATTTGAATGCTTGGTTTTTTAATGTAATATTGTTTGGAACTTGTATGGTACTTACTGTAAACGCAACTTCGTTAATATAATCTTTTAAAAACTATTACGTACTACAAGACAAATACACATAAGTACGTATATAATAATAATGATACAATAAACTTTTCTTAAAGTGAACGAAATATCGAAAAGTCAAATTGCCATTTATTATTTTTAGATTGTCGTTTGAGATGAAATGTAAAACTATATCTTTACACTCCAGGCGAAACAAAATTCAACGATGAGAACTTCATTGAAATGACTTTAGGTCTCTTCTTGGTTGGTGACGTACGATTAAATAGGCTTATAGATAAGAAAAATAAATTCCACAAATAGCATTTTTGTACTCTGTTAATTTGGTTTTAATCTCCTGAATCATACTTTGTTAAATATCTTCAGTAAATAATACGTGTATAAATATATATATATATATATATATATATATATATATATATATATATATATATATATATATATATATATATATATATATATAGAAAATAAAGTAATACAGTCTATTACTAAACTTTTTGTAGGTTTAGTAATTGAATTGCAAAACAGTCAAATCTATACAATGTAATAGTAAACGTCCAAAAGCAATTAATTACCAATATTAACAACATATTCAAAATGTTAAATTAATTGAGGAAACAAAGTTAGCATGCATTAAATACAAAAAGCATCCAAATTTGTATATAGAAAAGACGGTGGAAAACGACGTTTGCGCACATGCATCTACCCACATTCAACTTGCTTTCTCAAGCATCTACCTTTCCTACACCACTCCGTGAATCTGTTCTGGGCACGCCTATTTCTCTAATATAAGTCTGCGCCGAAAACTTTATTGCGCGATTTAAAATACACGTATTGATATACTTATGTGCAGTATATATAGTATAATTTTGCGTTGTATATTGTCTCTTACACGTCGAGTAGATAGGTATTCCCCTGTTGTTGTTGTACTAAGGCAACGTAAATTATTATTACTTATTCAACGAATCTATTGCGATGAAATGAGAACTATATGTTACTACAAGTTGATTATTCTACTGTAAATTTCAACACAATTGGATATTGTACTAAAAGTTTCATTATATCAGTAGTTTTTAGGTAATGTGTACAGAAAAAAATATAAAAAGAAAACTAGTCACCAGAGAAATAGAATAAAATCCAAAAAATAATATTTTTTTGCTCCATAACTTTTTATCACACAAAAAGTTGCAGTTTTATTATGTCTTCTATACACTCATAATTGATTATCAATACGACTTAGTTTTTTGTAACGATAAATTAATTGGGTTGAAGTTTAAATTTCGCTGATTTAAAACTTGTGTAATCATATACATTTCTCAGAAATCGATATAAAATTAGTTTCTCCAATATTGATGAAGTGGCTAATTTTTGTTATCTAAATAGTTTGAGAGGTCTTTGAAACTCACCGCTAAACTCTTTCCCTGAGCTTGAAATTAGTTTCCTGAACTATGTGTAAGTAACGTGTAAGCAAAGGGTCTTATGCTTGGAACTTCATCTTCATAAAAGCCGGTTTATCTTCATAAAATTCCTTCATTTTTCGCTCCAGTATTCTTCACGAGGTTAATGTATTCAATCCCTTTCCAAGATGTTCCTTGGAGTGCAATTAATTACTTTTTGTTATTCATGGGATGTGGGCTTAAATTCAACATTTAATTAAAAAGTTATAGGACCGAAACTCGAAAATGGCGTTTTAGGGTAAATGACCATTATAAAACATTGACACAGGTGATTGTTGGCGCCACGTCACGCCGTTTTGCTCGACACCGGTCGTCATTTTCTTTAGGTTCACTCATATTGCTACGGTCACGATCGGCCGCATGTGCAGTATTTTGTGGAAATAAAACTATGTAATTGTATTCAGTGACGCGATTGCAATTAAAATAATTTAATTTTATTCAGTTATGCGTTATGGTAAAATGAAAGAGTGTCGACTGTTTACAGTTGTAACAGGAAAGAGATTTATTAACAATTAGATTTTATTGTATTTAGTGTCATGTCTAAATATGGCATCTATCTAATTTTCTTAAACTTTCGGTGTAGTTTCTAGTTTATAGTTGGGAACATGAATAATTGTTTCAACACAAGTTTTGTATTGTTAAAATTTAGATATATTAACTACTAGAAATTACTCTTTTATTCATGTTGTCCCTTAAGATGTTTAATTAAATAAAACCTGCCTTTCTTTTCTTTTTGAAGTTGGAAATCCTAAAGGTAAACATTATCCTTTTAGGATTTCCAACTTCAAAAAGAAAAGAAAGGCACCCATATAGGACAATCACTTGTTCGCCTTTCTGTATAGGACAATCACTTGTTCGGCTTTCTGTATTCGTCTGACCGTTATTCTCAGAAACAGTTTTAGGTAGAAACTTGAAATTTATATACGCCACTGTGATAAGGTATACTAATACGCATCTATCACAAAACTTAACTATCAATAATATTTATGTAGAAATTTTAGAAGGCAAATAAGATACTCGATTTTTTTTAGAATTTTATATAAGATAGTAATAGAGGGTTTTTCGGAAATTTCGGCAAATGTAAAGGATATATATATATATATATATATATATATATATATATATAAATATATATATATATATATATATATTAATATATATATATAGATATATATATATATATATATGTATATATATATATATATCTCAAAAACTGTTAAAATAAAAATCATGAACAAAGAGAAAACTGAAAACTATAACAATGTACCTAATAAATAGTTTTTTAACACATCTGCGATATTTATACGTATGTGAAAGAAAAGCTATGCAGTATATTTAATGTTAATATTAATATTAGTAAATATTTGTTAGAAATTGTCTTCTAAACCTTAATATGAAAACCACTCATATTTGACAGGTTTATTTTAACATTTATTTAGCAAACTTTTGATATTTCAAAGCTCAAAATTATTGTAATGATATTCAATAAACACATTAATTTTATCGGGCTTCGTGTTTCAATAAATTTTTCATTCGTAGGTTCTAGAAATCGGAACAAAATCATAATAATACTCCTTAACAATTACTCCAAATATATATTGAATATTTTATAAAATGTATCCAACAAAACATTTATAATTTATCTTCATTTATATTACATTGTGAAATAATTTATATTATGATAAATAATTACAAAAATTTAATTAATTCCCTGAGAGACTAAATATTTTAAAAAGTAATTAAGATATAATTTCTACTTAGTTATTTAAATAGTACATAATTGAAATTAATTAATAAGCTCTTTTAAATCTTGAGGATACTTATATTTAAAATATTTACTTATTAAACTCTGACAAGTTGCAATTAATTAAATTTACTTGAATTAAAGTAACTCTTTAAATTATTCAAAATATCTAATAAAAAAACAAAAACTTAAATTGATTATTATGTTAAATAACAAATTATTATAAGTTTGTCTAATTTACCTAAATGTGTAAAAACTAACATAATTTTGTGGTCTAAAACATGTGAAATTGTGTAAAGTTTATTAATAATTAAAAAATTAAACTCATACAAGTATACGACAGAAATTTAAAGTTATTATGGAAAACAAATGCGAAGATTTTTAAACACCAAAAAAATTCCTATGAAGACGAATGAGCTTTGGTAAATTTGATAAATTTTTGTTTTATAATATTTTATTATATATTATAATATTAATTATACAATTATTCCTATTATAAAAAAATTAATTAATTTTTTTTAAAAATTATCTACTTTAAGGAACTTTTCTCGATAAAGAAAGGTTAATTTGTCTTTGGTATGATATAACTTCTTTTTTATTTTTTAATATTCATTACGCCAATTGAAAATTGTTTCGCTTTAGTTAAATTAACAAAATAAAAACGTTAAAAATATTTTAAAAATGTACAAATGTTATCGATATCCTAGTCGATATTATAGAACTATTCGATTTATGTTCGACGGAATATGAAGCTGACGTGCGTTATATAACAAGTCTATGGGTAAATCATTTAAGAGTTCCTGCTGTATAATGTCTCAAATAAATATAGAATTTAAACCTACCTCCCATCAATAATAAGAAATAGACCAAAATATTAGAATTTTTAATGTATTTTTTCAAATTGTGCAAATTATGTACCATTTTTTTTCCTTTTCTCATTATTGGCTCATTTTGAGTATGTGTAATAACGTTATTTAATCATTAACTTAGAAGTTAACTAAGAACATTAAATTTGATGACTGTCGTAGTTCCGCTTAATATATTAAGTCAGATTATTATTTCAGATATTTTACAAATTATTATAAACGTCAAGTGGATTGTTCTTGTTCTTCTTGTATAAGTTTTGGAATAATTATATGAAATTCGAATATTCTATTCCGTAAAAAAAACTAATTACGTGAGCCTGTTAATAGCAACGGACACCATTAAAATTAATACATGGTAACAACACATGAGTATCTACTCTCTGTATATTTTTTCAAAATGTAAAATTCGACAATGACTATTATGGAAACTTTGAGACATCAGTTAGTAGAGAGAATTATAGTGGCAGTAGCATTGAGACTACGTGATGTAGTATCGTTGTATTACAACATCTGGGTTTCGTTGTATTACAACATCTTCAGGCGGGTAATTAGCAATAAGCAAAGATCTTTACAAATTTGAATAAAGTAGAAATAATACTACATCACGCAGTTTAATTTAATTTTGAATTATGAATTTCTACAAAATTATATTCAATATATATATTTATATATATATATATATATATATATTTAATTAGGATTTTTTTGTTCCAATCATCTTGAATCTTATTTACTTTTTTATTCTATATGTGTCAATATAAGATAGTTTATTGAAATGGGGTAATTTATTATCAAATACTTTTAATATAAGACAGTATAGTAACTTTTCTTATAAAATTAGAATATCATTTACTGTCATATAAGCCTGCAATATTGACGAATTAAGAACTACATTACATACCAAGATTATTTCTATCAAATATATTTTTCGACTATATATACGTATATTCACCGTATATATTAAAGTTTAAACATCGAAGGATTTCTACTGTTTCTATTGAACTGTTTACAAATATGTCTTTATAAGTGTAAATATGTCTTTATAAGTGTAAATATGTCTTTATAAGTGTAAATATGTCTTTATAAGTGTAAATATGTCTTTATAAGTGTAAATATGTCTTTATAAGTGTAAATATATTGTGAATTTCTTACAAAACTGGGAGATTCTGCATCGTCGCTGTAAATTTCTTGTAAATGTGTAATAACTGTTGAATAATTTTACTTGAGCAGTTTTGGAGAGAGTAGACGTCAGGCAAATTTTTTGTAGACGGCAGATATATTTTGAAAGAACGTATTTTAGAATCCTCACATCTTCCTTTTTAAACTGCTACTCAATGGCCAAAAACAAAATCTTACTTCATACCAGCTCTTTAAGGAGACAAGATATTCTCCAAAATTCCTAGACAAATATATTTTGATTTTTATTTTCGGGAAATAGGCGAGTTACTAAGCTACATTTCTTTGCTAAATTTCCACTTCGATTCTAAATTTCCGTGCTAAATTTCTATATCAAGGCCGGTTTGGAGTAAAAGGCTGTGAAAAAACGAAGTCCGCGTTAATGATCCTATAAGGTTTATATTTTTTTCTTTTTGAGGTAAAGCAAAGTTATAAGAAAAGTAAAATCAAATCATTAATACCAATAATATTTTTTTATAATAAATACACATTGAAGTCCATGATTAAACAAACAATTGCAAAATGCTTTTTTTAAAAACCAACATTTTTCTTAAATAAAATTTTCCACTAAAAGTTAGCAGTAAAGTAGGTATAATGAATTATAAATATTATCATTTGTAACACCCCTTTAAATTTTCCGCCCGTCTTTTTATTTAACTTTAGTCAAACTGTTATAAAATACTGAATGATATTTCGCAGTATTGGAACTTTGGTGTAAACTGCCGAACATTTTCAGTACGATGATCGACTCTTATTTATTTTTGTGACGTATTAAATATGACTAAAGAGCATTCAGCGCGTCTCAAAATAGCGTAAGACGGTATGAAATTGCTTCAAAAAAAATAAAAGTTTCGCAATTTTTGTTGTTCATTTGGACGAAGACTAAAAATAAATAACGGGTTTGGGTAGTCATAGGCGCCGCTATAACTATTACAATTAGCGGTAAAGTCGATTTGAAAAATTCTTTTACTGCGAACAAAAGACTCTCACTTGGTTGTTAAACATCTTTATGACCTCTTTTTATGCAAACCTTTTTGTTTATTTCAAATTATGCCTTTTTGAGTTTGTCTTTTTATGTGTTTGTGTTTTTATTGTATGTTCAGTGTCATAAACTATGGCAATTAAGTCGTAAAAATTATAACGGGTAGTTCATTACAAAAACCCAGTTTGTACGGGAAATACTTTCCAAATTAATTTCATATAGAAATATTGTCGAGAGGCTAATATTTTTGTTAAATATCTCATTTTTAATATATATTTTTTTATTTAATAACACAACATTTCTGACAAAATTTCTTTTCGTTAGAATCACAACTTGATAATGTGATGTTTTTCCAAAATAAGTGATTTCGAGAAGTTAATTTCGTTTAATTTCGAAGATATTCGAGAATAATCAATTGTACTTCTAGATTTTACTTAAGATAACACTGTTGCTGATCACGAGGAACAAAGTATCGTCAAAATTAATAATGTGACAAAAATAAATTATCAGGAAATTTACAGATTGGCTATGATTTAATTTTTTTTATTTTGTATTTATTATTTCGGTTTAATTAGTCTTTTTTGTTGGTTATAATATATATATATATATATATATATATATATATATATATATATATATATATATATATTAGTAAGCATATTTTTTGAGGAAATATAAATATTCTCCTTAAATTCGTGATTCGTATTGATATTTTTATATTTTCATGAATTTACTGAGAAACAACTGATAGAGTTGGCATATAAATATGCTGAAAACTTAGGATCTAAATATCGCTGAAAAAGGTATGGCTATACTGAGAATAATAATATATCAATGGAAGTAGCATTTAAATAGAAGAATGAGGCTTAAAGCCTCATTCATGCCTAAATGAAATGGAAAATGTAAGTGCAACGAGAAGCTTTGCTTTCGTTAAAATTGCAATCGGAGTTTTCTGATAATTATATTAACTGTTTTGAGGCACTTTGTTTAATTCTTGCACATTTTCTACTTAGTTTGATACACGGAATTATCCGAAAAAATAATGGAAAGTTTATTGTTACGACTGCATGTATGATATATATATATATATATATATATATATATATATATATATTTGTGTGTGTTTGTGTGTCTTATTCGTGTGTGCGGGAATAACTGTCCGACAAAGAAAGACGTTATTCCTCATCTGTCATTAAAATATAATTATAAGGTGACTTTTTTTCAGAAAATTGAAAATACTATTCATAATTATTTGTAAGTTTTTTCGTTCATACGATACTTGCGTACATTGTTCAGTGTCGCTCGGGGGAATAACCCGCGAAGAAATCGACATTGTGTGTGTTAAGTAAAGCAAGTGTTGGGTGTGTTAAAAAGAGTTTCATGTAATATTTTTTTTACATTCAATTAGAAAAAGAGCGTGTTTTACGTTTTGTTTCGACAACAGTTAAATTCTTCATGGCCAACGAATAGCGTCTTTCTTTGTCCTACATCTATTCCCGGACGCCGTCCGTATTTTACGTGTATGAAACCGGGGAGGAATATTCAAGGAATAACATGGTCGTTTGCCATCCACTAGGTATTTTTTTCGCAGTTGTAACGTTTATTACTTTAGTATTAGCAAAATTATCTGCGATTTCAAGCCCTTGAATGTACTGTGACAGAATATTCTCTTCTATTCTGTTATTGACTTATGAAGATATTATCGTAAAATATACAAAGTAGTTCAAATTTTCATAAACGTTTTCGATATTTTTAAAACCAAAGGAAATATTTTTAAACAGTTTTAAATTGGTTAAAGATAACGAAGACGTCAATTATTTTACTTGAAAATTCTGTGGGGAAATAATATACAATTATAAATTAAAAATAGTGTTTAAACATTTTCCGTTAATTATTAAAATAACTATTATTTTGACAAGTTCATTAGAAAGAGATTGTGCGTAAGTTAATTATTATGCTTTCATAAAAAGATTTAATGGCTACAATCAGATTTAGGAACATGAATACCGTTTAACCCAACCGGAAAGATCAGGCATCTTCTTTATTTCCTAAAATTAGTTTTCAAAAAACTACATTGATCCATACGTATATAACCAATATTAAAGGCATATATAATAGCTCAGTGCTTGTCCTTGTTTTAAAATTATTATGGAATCATACTATGTACTAAAGATCGAGATAATAATTTCTAAGTAGGTGAAAGCTAAAGAAAAGAAAGAAACCTTGGCCTAATTGAAATCACCTACCGAGAATATTGGTTGTGGAATAGCTATAACGAAACCAAAACATTAATTCCCGTAACAGCCGCCCTATCGAAACTTCTCGATCGTCTTTAAAACTTAGCTGAAGTAATCACGAAATATCGCTGAAGCCACTTCGAATCGCACACCCTCGTAGGCGGGAGTGTGGTGACGGTTGCAAAAGGTGTTTGGTTAATCAATTGACTTTCAGTTTTTGCTCACAATACATATTTATTATTATTGTTTTGAACTAGTGACTAGGTATACTCAAAAGCGAACACTAGAAAATATTTAAGTTGAAAATTTAGATAGACAAGTAACATACTCCATTTTTATAAACTTCTTGTATCGTATTAAATATCAACCTATACTAAAGAGGTATAATTTGTTTCTTCGTTTCTTTTTTAGGAAGTAATTTTATAGGAAGAATATAGAAAAGCTTGATGTGATATAATTATTGTCTTCCTAACATAAAGGTATAACCTATTTAACATAAAGGTATAACGATATCTAAATATTTTTCTCAGAATTTTAAGTGAGGTACTTCCAGACATATTGCTGTAAATGTCCACTGAAAATATCCGCCCTATCCCTCTATCTGCAAAGTTGATCAAAACAAAGTAAGAACGTCGCCGGAGAAAACAACGTAATGTTTACAAGAAATATCTAGAATATACTAAATTTAATATTTTTCGAGAAATATGCCACTTTTTGTACTCGTGAAAGATAAACAAGGCGATATATTTATTATTAATATTAGTATTTGTAAATAGTTAATGCAAGGTACTGGCATGGAATATGGCTGTAATAGTTACCTGTAAACGTAATAAATAGCAAGGCACAAATTGTGTGCACGCAACATTTAATGTATTTTTTTAATTTTATGTCTAGTTTTCAAGTAATTATATGATAAAGAATCTATTGCGATTATGTAGACCGGAATAAATACAATTAATCTTTATATATATTTACGCTTTCTTTATTTGTATCAAACTATACATTTTCACTTTACCGATCAGGGTAATTTTAAAACACATCAAATTCCAAAACAATTTACCAGTTTATTTATGTATTTACTTGTTGATATTGATGGTTTGAAATGAGATTATATATTCTTGAATATTTTTCAGCTAATAAAGTACGTTACATTTACATATTTAGAATCGAATTATAACCTTGTTGCGTATACGCCAGTAGTCGTTCAAAAATTTTCAATTAAATATAAAATTCGGTTATATATACTAACACGCTTTAGTCATTCTATAAGTTTAAACCCCTAATGATACCTCGCGTCTCTATTAATTTATTTACAAGAATATTTTCTTAGATTTAAACTGTTATTTAAAAATTCCAATATCTCAATAAATTTCTAACAACTCAAAATTTTTAAAATTTTTAAAATTTTTAATATTTTCAAAACGACATTATATAAAATTTTCGAAAAAAATATGTTATAATCCCCATAACTAGCTTTTCCAATTAATACCCAAAGACAATAAATTAAACTTTCCTTCATACGGTTTTACTCCAAATTTCTCATTCCCATTTTCCAGACTTTTTTTTTTTTAATTTCTACTTCTACCTCGGAAACGGTTTTTGGGAAAACGACTTTAATAAACGATGGAGATTTAAATGAGGTATAAAGATTTTTTTTGAAGTAACACATTAAAAATATTACTTTTGTATGCAATTGAAAGACTACAAATTAATTTATTGAATAAAAGTCGATTTCTAAAATAAAATTGAAACTATATTGAACTTTAATATAAGTACAGTTAATGACAATAATCTGTGTAAATGAAATTTGAAGTTTCTAGAATTTTTTTAAAAATAACAAAGCTTATATGTTAAACAAGTACAATCTGTAAATTACAGAAAATATTAATGAATCCGTATAAGGATTAAAAATTTAAAGTGTTTTTCTATAACAAAAACAATTTTAGTAGAAGAAAATAATTATTGTCTATTAAAACAAAAAAAAAATTCTTGACCTACTAATACCAAGACCCAAAGTTAAAGTCCATAACTGAAGTTAATGGACTTCAAAGTGTTAAAAAGTCTGAGTGCTAATTCATTAATATCCAAAATTTAGGTAGCGTTTTTCTCAAATGAAATTGAATTGTCATCTGTAAAGTTACTATAATGAATTTTAAATATTAATATTTCTGATCATCCCTTTCAAATTTTCCATTCCACTCGATCATAACTTGAAACTATGGTGGGAGGCGCCGAACCTTTTAGTTCATTGATCGGCACATATTTATTTTACCACACATTAAATAAGACTAAAGAGCATTTACGCGACTAAAAGTAGTTTCATTATGTTATGAATTTGCTGTATAAAAAGTAAAAGTTTCTAATGTTTTTTTTTTAATTTGAAGAAAATCTTACCAAAAAGAAATCTTGTAAAAATAAATTAATAAAATCACTTGTGGGCTATTTTGAAATTGCTCATTTGTTTCTGAAATAAACATATACAAACCGAATATACACTCAGAATGAAATCATATTACTTGTCTAAGTTACATGAGCTTCATTATACCGGAAGCAACGCTTAACTTTTACGGCTTGTAATAAAGGACCTGTCAATTGTTCAAACAAGAAATTCTTTGCATTATACTGAGCATATTTAATTATTGTTTCTTTATTAAGTAGTAATTTTAACAATGATTTTATAAGAGATGAGAATTTTCATACGGTTTATTATAAAATACTGTGTAAATAATGAAAGAATAAAAAACATGAGATCCACAAAATAATACGTATTTTATGTTTAGTGAACCTACTTCTATATATTGCCTTATTCATGAATATGTTCATGGTTTATAATGTGTTCTATGACCTAAATGTCAGCATTTCCATTGTTAACAATATATATTTATAAGAGAGCCTAATTAACTGTGGCTGTTCGCAAGACTCCTTTCCATCCTATGCTGTGCTTTCATACGTAAGGAAATGATCTTATCCTTGGAGGGTTCATATGTGTAAAGGTTGTGGTAAAATTTTTTTCATGTTTTATAATTTTCTATTCCAATATCATTTACTAAGTTAATGGCCTCAAATCCTTTTCTAAATGTTCCTGGGAGTGCAATTTGCGGTTCTGCAAACCTTTATGTATGTTACGTGTAAGAATTCGGGGAGAAGAATTACGAGGAAAACACAATTATTTGCCGTTAATGAGGTGATTATTTGCGTAGTAACATTCTTTACTGTGTTATGGTATATGGATCCCAATGGATGTTATTTATAAATTTAAGAAAATTACCAGCAATTTCATGCCTCTGGAATGTGCTTAACCGAAATATCTTCGGGTTAGTTACTAAAGACTGATGAAGGTATTATAGTAGAATATATATTACCCCAGAATAGTTCAAGTTTTAACAAATATTTTTGATATTTTTAAAACTGAAAAATATTTTTACACACAATGTGCACGAAGTACTCAAAAAAAAGTATATTATATAAATTTAACGCAAAATATAAATTCAAGGCTTCGAAAAAAAATTAAAATGTTAAAAAAAGCACAGAATAACTTTATGACATACCTTGGTAATACATATTAAATATGTTTTTTTTTAATATTTCGTATTAATAATGAAATAACCAAATCTTGTGATAAGTCCATTGGGACCATATGTGCCTAATTTAATCAGAAATGTTTTTATAAAGTTACATAATGGTTATGAAATATTAAATATATTTGACATTAATTTTGCAGAAAATCATTATTTACAGTTAAATGAAACTACGTGCAAAGATCTTTGCTAATTGCCCACTTGAAGATGTAGTAATACGACGAAACCTAGGTCGTGGTAAAGAATTTAAATAAAGTAGAAATAATACTACATCACGTAGTTTATTTAAAAAATGGTTATCTGTAAGTTTAAGGATATTAAAATTTTGAATATATTTGGCGTTAATTTTGTAGAAATTCATTATTCACAATTAAATGAAACTACGTGATGTAGTATTATTTCTATTTTCTTTAATTTTTTTACCACGACGAAAATTGCGAATTATGGTCCAAATTAGGATAGAAATAAAAATATATTGTTTTATGAAAACATTAGCTTTACCAAATTGATCCACACATGTGTAATTGATACTTAAACGTACACATAATATATTAATATCTCAATACTTTTAATTATTCCATAGTTAATGTGACACCATACCGTCCATCAAAGTACGAGGTAATAATTTCTAAGTAGAAGCCCAAGAAAAGATGAAAGCTTTCGCCTAATTAAATTCGCCCACGGAGAATGTTGGATACGCAGTAGCTGTAACGAAATTCAAGTATTAATTCCCATAACAGCCGCCCTGTCGAAGTTCATCTATAAAACTTAACTGAAGTAATTACGGAATATTGTTGAAGCCACTTCACAGCGCACACCCTTGTGGCGGGGGTGGGTTGCCGGTTGCAAGAAGTGTTTGGTTAATCGATTGAATTTTAATTCTGGCTTATTTTCCATATTCCTTACAGTTTTTATGAAAGTTTCTGTATGTGTATGTTTTAGAGTTTTTATAAACAGATGTTTCGAGAGCCCGAATTATATTCATCTCCGCTTATTGGAGCCAGTTGGAGTGATATTAATATATCAATGCGCTGAGGTTTTTCGGGTTTCCTGCTTCAGAATATATCGAAATGGAATCCTTACAGTATTTTTATTACATTTGATAAACGTTCCATTTTATTACCTTTCGGTGTTAGTAGGTTTTTTAGACACCATTTTACAAAAATATTCATACCTTTACGTCAGAGTGGCTATGGAAATACCTAATTTTTTTAAATTTTAGTCACGTGATATATCAATCGAAACAGGAAGTTTTAAATATTCCGAAAACTAAAGATTCTATTTATTTTCAGTTTTATATAAACGGTTCTACGTATCTAGAAAATGTCAACAAAAATATGCCCATTTCCCAACTCTGCTTCCTAATAATAAAAGGAAAAAGTATGAAAAATATCATTACTAGTAGTCTACCTAACATTTATGTGAAGCATATAGCAATATTTCTAAATTTTAAAAATACCTGTGGAAGATAAATTAGACTATATATTTATTATCAATATTAACAAGTAGTTAATAATATTTTTAAATATTTAATAAGAAATTTCGTTACAAATCACGGAAGCGAATTCTGTTTTTAATCAAATTTAACTTGCTTAATGACGAAAAATAATGGGCAAAATAAAATATTAAAATGGTGAATTTTTGGAACAATTTAAAGCAAAAAATCTGAAGTCTAAATTTTGTTGATGTTCTACACGGTTATTCAATTGGCGCGTTGGCACTTCTAGAGTTAAGAAGTTTTAGAGCTTCTCTTAAACTGCTTACAAATATAAATTTACAGGTGTAAATATAATGTAAATGTGTTACAAAACTGGGAGATTCTGAATCGTCGCTATAGATTTCTTGTAAATGTGTAATAACTCTTAAATTATTTTATCTTGAGCAGTTTTGGAGACGGTAGACGGCAGATATATTTTTTGTAAATATTTTACATGAAAGAATATATTTTAGGATCTTCAAAAATCCCTTCTTAAATTGGTACTCAATGGAGAAATAAAATCTCTCTTCATACCAGTTCTTTGAGGAGGAAAGATCTTCTACAAATTTACAAGAGAGATATCTTTTAGATTTTTATTACCGGGAAATAAGCTAGTTACCAAGCTAGTTTTGAGTAAGAGGATGAGAAAGAACGTTGTAAGTGTTAATGATCCAACAAGGTTTATATTTTTCTTTTTGATGTAACGCATAGTTATAAAAAAATAAAATCAATTCATTATTACGTACTAATACCAAAAATATCTTTTTGAAATAAATGGTCGAATCGTATCATAAATTCATAAAGATTCAACACATTAAAGTCCATGGTTAATCAAAGTTAACGCACTGTACTCGAATGATAATTCAGTGAGGTTTTCTAAAAAATCAGCATTTTCCTTAAGTAACATTTTCCACTAAAAAGTTAGCATTAAAGTAGCTATAATGAATTATAAATATTATTATTCGTAACACCCCTTTAAATTTTTCGCTCGCCTTTTTATTTAACTTTAGTCAAAGTGTTATAAAATAGTGAAATCTATTTCGCAGCTCGTTAATCGTGGTGGAAATGTGTTGGAAACCGTCGAACATTTTCAGTTCGTTCGACTCTTATTTATTTTTGTGACGTATTAAATATGACAGAGCATTCACCGCATCTCGAAATAGCGTAAGACGGCATGAAATTGCTTCAGAAAAAATGATTTTTTGTTGCC
Organism: Druceiella hillmani; assembly: GCA_039881145.1. NCBI lineage: Eukaryota > Metazoa > Arthropoda > Insecta > Lepidoptera > Hepialidae > Druceiella > Druceiella hillmani. The sequence continues at coordinate 1,179,843 of JAYKKI010000011.1, read as the reverse complement.
GAATTGGATAAAGACGGGTTTGGGTAGTCACAGGCGCTGCTAACTGTTAAAATTAGTGTATTTCTTTTACTGCGAAGAAAAGACTCTCACTTGCTTGTTAAATATCTTTATGACCTCTTTTTATGCAAACCTTTTGGTTATTTCAAATTATGCCTTTTTTGAGATTGTTTTTTATATGTGTTTGTGTTTTTATTGCATGTTCAGTGTCTAGTGTCATAAAGAATGGCAATTAAGTCGTAAAAATTATAAAAGTAGTTCATTACAAAAACGCAGTTTGTATGGGAAAGACTTTCAAAATAATAGCGAGTGGCTAATATTTTTGTTAAATAAGTTATTTTTAATATAATATATATTAAAAATAACTTATGTTATTTAATAACACAAAATCCCTGAAAGGTCTCTTTTTGTTGGAATCGCAACTTCGATAATGATCTTTGAAAATGAATGTTTTTCCAAAAGAAGTACTTTTGAAAAATTAAATTGGTTTAATTTCGAAGATTTTAAAGATTAATAAATTGTAATTCTAGATTTTGCTTAAGATAAGATTTTGCTTAAGCTAAAGGAAAAACAAAGGAGCTTAGCTTTCATTCAAATTGCGATCAGAGTTTTCTGATAATTATAAACTGTGTTAACGCGCTTTATTTATTTCTTTAATATTTTCTAATTATCCGAAAAAAATAATAGAAACTTTACTATTATGACTATACTTTACTATTATGCTATATATATATATATATATATATATATATATATATATATATATATATATATATACATATATATATATACACACACATATATGTGTGTGTGTGTGTCTTATTCATAAAATGCTTATCATTATAAAGGTTGAGAAATTTTTTTTAAGATGTATCATTTTCCACTCCAGTATTCTTTATGAAGTTAAAATAGTCAATCCCTTCCCTGTATGTTTCTTAGAGTACAATTTACGCTTCTTTAAACCATTATACACGGTGTCCAAGAATAATTGTCCGACAAAGAAAGACGTTATTCCTTGGCTGAAAAATAGTTGACTGTCACTAAAATATAAGGTGACTTTTTTTCAGAAAATTGAAAATACCATTCATAATTATTTGTAATTTTTTTTGTTCATACGATACTTGCGCACATTGTTCTGCGTCGCTCGGGAGAATAAACCGCGGTAACATCGCCATTGCGGGTAAATACCGCATTCCGGGCAAGTATTGGGTGTGTTAAAAAGAGTTTCATGTATAATTTTTTTACACTCAATTAGAAAAAGAGCGTGTTTTACGTTTTGTTTCAACGACTTAATTTTTTATGGTCAACGAATAGCGTCTTTCTTTCTCCGACATCTATTCCCGGACGCCGTGTATGTTTTACGTGTATGAACCCGGGCAGAAGTATTCAAGGGACAACACGGCCGTTTGCTATCAACTAGGCATTATTTTTCGCAGTTGTAACGTTTATTACTTTAGTATTAGCAAAATTATCAGCGATTTCAAACCCTTGAATGTACTGTGACAGAATATTCTCTTGTATCCTGATATTGACTAATGAAGATATTATCGTAAAATATACAAAGTAGTTCAAATTTTCATAAACGTTTTCGATATTTTTAAAACTAAAGTAAATATTTGTAAACAGTTTAAATTGATTAAAGTTAAAGAAGACGTCAACTACATTACTTGAAAATTCTATGGTGGAAATAATAAATAATTATAAATTAAAAATAGTGTTTAAAACATTTTCCTTTAATAATTAAAGTAACTATTATTTAGACAAGTTAATTAGAAAGAGATTGTGCGCAAGTTAATTATTATGCTTACATAAAATTATTTAATGTTTATAATTAGATTTAGGAACATGTAACGTTTAACCCGACCAAAAAGATAGTTCGCCTTCTTTATTTCTTAAAATTAGTTTTCAAAAAACTGCATTGATCCATATGTATATGATCAACATTAATTGCATATTTAATAGCTCAGTGCTTGCACTTGTTGTAAAGTTATTAAGAAACCTCTCGATCTTTAGTAAATATTATTTACTAAAGATCGAGAAAATAATTTCTAAATAGGTGAAAGCCGAAGAAAAGGTAAAAACCTTCGCCTAATTAAAGTCACCCATCGAGATTATCGGTTGTGGAGTAGCTACTCCAACGTAACGAAAACTCAAGCATCAATTCCCGTAACAGCCGCCGCATCTAAACTTATCGATCGAATTTAAAACTTAACTGAAGTAATCACGAAATATCGTTGGAGCCACTTCACAGTCAACACCCTTGTGGGCGGGAGTGTGGGGCCGGTTAATCGATTGTCTTTTAGTTTTTGGTCATCATACATATTTATTATCATCGTTTTGACGTGGAAATCTGAAATTAAGGATAGTTATTAGGCATACTCAAAAGTTAACTCTAGTAAAATATTTAAGTAGAAAATTTAGATAGACAAGTAATATACTCCAATTTTTTAAACTTATTGTAACGTTTTGAATATCAATCTATATTGATATAGATTTTTTTAAAAATTTAAATAAATTGTTTTTTGTTTTTTTTTTTGCAGGGAGTAATCTCTGTAACAACGAAAAAGACTCTAAAATTTTCCCATTAATAGAGAGCTACACTATCTTTAACTAACCTAGGCTATATTTTATTTTAATAAAATACGTTTTCAGTTTGAAATATAGACTTCATTAAATGAAGTCGGAGGAAGAGAGGCTGCTTGATTAATTTAAAAGCTTGCATTGGCCAAATGGTTGGATATACGTGAAATAAATGTACTAGGGAGATATAAATTATTAGTATATGTGAAAGAATTCAACCATTTCATATTCAGTATTGAAGCCGTAATAACGTTTTTTATGTCAAAAACGTTTAAATTTATAAAGCGATTATTTATTTTATTTTTCATGTATAATTACATTAATATTTAAAGGTAAGAAAATTTCCCAGATGATAAAATAATATTATCTGGGAAATTTTACGTAGATAAGATTTCTCCTTTATAGTATACTATTTGGTTTCATACTTTAGCAGGTTCAATGAAAATCATTTTCTTTGATTCATCATAACGACCAAGCGCGTCGGCACTCAGTGCGTAGATATGACATGGGTGAGAAGTGGGTTTATCTCGAGTTGTATCTTTCGAATATCAATACATTTTATTTTCACAAAATAATAAAACATTAAATATAGGACATAGGGAAGCTTTGATGTGATATAGTTATTATCTCCCTAGCCGAATTCGTCATCACATCTATACATACAAAATAGTTCCGGGAATGACTGACTGACTAACAGAGAATAGATTAGAACTAAATTTAAATATAATGACTGTAAAATGTGAGTATACTTACGAAATATTGCTGAACGTCCACAAAAATATTGATTTATTTAAGAAAAACAGAAATAAAGATAAACTCGTGGCGCTCACTATTGGGCATCATAAATTTAATGTATCTTTTAAAGGGCAATGCATACGCACCTAAAACGAAAGCTCAAGTGACTTGCAGGAATTATCAGTAAATAAATTCAAAAGCACAATCAAGCGTAACCTTTGCAAAACAGGCTATTGTAAAATATCAGATTATTAAAAGAGATAAAAAGCCTAACACGGAATGCTCCATCAAACATAAATTCACTCACGCATAATTTTTTATGTAATTGTGTCTATATAATTTGTAAAATCTATAATCCTATAATTTAATAAAATAATTATTGACTACGATTTTCTTGCTGGATTCCTCTCGGGTAGAACCTATTTTAGATCTGGAGGTAAATTGTCTACAATTTAAAAGGTGGTGTAAATGAACTAGGTCAGGAATTAATGCTGACCTAGGTCAGGAAACAAGCTATTTATTCCCGCCTGACGATGACCTAGGTCAGGAAATAAGCTATTTGTTCCCGCTGGAAAATGTTTCGTTTTCGCCGGTAGATATGAAAATATAACATAAAATCATTAGTCCGCGTATTAGAAGCCGCGGGCGATCACTAGTTAAACATAAAGGTATATATATATCATAGGTATATATATATGGTGATAACTATATCAAAATATTTTACTCTAAATTTTATGTGAGGTACTTCCCGACATATTGTAAATGTTTCAGTGGACATATCCTCTATATCCCCATATCTCCAAAACTAATCAAAACAAAGTTAGAAAAAAACAACGTAACTAGAGGTTTAACTAAAGTTTACGAAAAATATCTAGTAAAGATTCTAAATTTTATATTTTTCGAGAAATATGCGACTTTCCGCACATGAGGAGGACAAACCACGCAGTATGTTTTTTATTATATTAATATTAGTATTTGTCAATAGTTAATGCAATGTAATGGCATGGAACATGGCTGTACTAGTTATTTGTAAACGTAATAAATAGCAAGGAACAAACTGTGTGCACGCAACATAAATGCATTTTTAAATTAACGTCAAGTTTTCAAGTAATTATATGATAAAGAATCTATTGTGGTTATGTAGACCGGAATAAATATCATTAATATTTATACATTGTTACGTTCTCTTTATTTGTACCAAACTATAATTTGTACCAAAGTTTAACGATCAGGGTAATTTTCAAACACATCAAATTTCGAAACAGTTTACCATTACAATTTACAATTACGATTTTCTCTTCTATTCTTCGTGAAATATTTACTTATTTTTATTCTAAAGTTTCAAAATGAGAGTTACTTGAAATGAGATTATATATTCTTGAATATTTTTCAGCTAACATAGTACGTTACATTTACAGATTTAGCACCGAATTATAACCTTACTGCGTATACGCCAGTAGTTATTAAAAATGGTTTCAATTCAATATAAAATTCAGTTATATATACTAACACACTTAAGTCCTTCAAAAAATTTAAACACCTAATGATACCTCGCGTTTCTATTAAATTATATATAAATATATTATTTAGTATTAAGCTATTATTTAAAAATATAAATATTTAAATAAATTTCTAATAACTCAAAGTTTTTATAATTTTGACTAGCAGTTTTAGACACCAGGACGAACATATTTTCGTGTCATTTCCAGCAACATTCTCAGAATGATCTAAATAAATTTCGAAAGAAATATTGTATAATCCCAATAACTCGTTTTTCTAATTGATACCCAAGGACAAAAAATTAAACTTTTATACGGTTTTACTCCATATTTCTCAGTTTTATTTTTATATTTTTTCCGTTGTAAATTAACAAGTTTTTGAGCTACCATGCTAAACCTCGGAAAACTACCTCGGAAACGGTTTTGCGAAAACGGCTTTAATAAACGACGGAGATTTAAATGGGGTATAAAGATTTTTTTTGAAGTAACATCTTAAAAATATTACTTTAGTATGCAATTGAAATACTACAAATTAATTTATTGTATAAATATTAATAAATACGTAAGGAGTAAAAATTTTAAGTAATTTTTTACTATGTTTTCTATAACAAAAACAATTTTAGGAAAAGAAAATAATAACTGTCTATTAAAACAAAAAAAAAATAATTCGTCGACCTATTAATACCAAGACCCAAAGTTAAATTTCATAATTTAGAGTTCAAAGTGTTAAAAAGCCTGAATGCTAATTCATTAATATCCCAAATGCAGTTATCGTTTTTCTCAAATGAAATTGGATTTTCATCTATAAAGGTGGCCGTAAAGTTGCTATAATGAATTTTAAATATTAATACCCCTGACCACAACGTTAAAGTTTTCCTTTCAACTTGAATTTAACTTGATTTATTATAAAATATTGTTAAAATAATTTCGCAGTTCGCTTGTTCATTGAAACTGTGGCGAGAGGCGCTGAGTCTTTTAGTTAATTAATCGGCATTTATTTATTTTTGACACACATTAAATAAGACTAAAGGGCATTTACTGGGACTCAACGTAGTGTTACTATGGTATGAATTTGCCATATAAAAAGTGAAAATTGCCAATGTGTTTTTCTTCAATTTGAAGAAAATCTCGAAATTCAATGTCGTAGCGGCCCACTTACCGAAAGACAAAACAAAAAATTATGAATGGAAGATGCCTTGTTATGGTTTTTGCCTAGTGTTGGATGTATATCTATGTACTACCGTATTAACTCATCTTACTATGTTGTTGCGACGGATAAATGTTAAAAATAAATTATTGAAGTCACTTGTCGGCCATTTTGAAATTGGGCGTTTTTTTCTGAAATACAATTATTCAAACCGAATATACATTCAGAATGAAATCATGTTACCTGTGTAAGTTACATGAGCTTCATTTCAACGGAAGCAACGCTTAACTTTTACGGCTTGTAATAAAGGACCTGTCCATTATTCACACAAGTACTCAGGTGGGATATTAGCAAGTCTTCAGGTGGGATATTAGCAAAGATGATCCGAGATGATGATGAGATATCCCACCTGAAGATGTTGTAATACAACGAAACCTAGGTCGTGGTAAAGAAATTAAAGATAGTAGAAATAATACTACATCACGTAGTTTCATTTAATTGTGAATAATGAATTTCTACAAAATTAACGCCAAATATATTCAATGTTCTATGACCTAAATGTCAGCATTTCCATTGTTAGCAATAGATATTCATAAGCAAACCTGATTAACTGTGGCTATTCGCAGGGCTCCTTTCCCTCCTAAGCTGTGTTTTCATGCGCAAGCAAATGATCTTATACTTGGAGGGTTCATATTTGTAAAGGTTGCAGTAACATTTTTTCATGTTTTATAATTTTCCACCCCAGTATTATTTACAAAGTTATTGGTCTCAAATCCTTTTCTAGAAGTTCTTTGGAGTACAATTTGCGGTTCTGCAAACCTTCATGTATTTTACGTGTAAGAACTAGGAGAGAAGAATTACGAGAACATGACTGTTGTAAAAAACACCATTGTTTGTCGTTAATTAGGTGATTATTTGCGTAGTAACATTCCTTACTGCCTTATGGATTCCCAATAGAAGTTATTTATAAATTTAAGAAAATTGCCTGCAATTTCATGCCCCATGAATGTGCTGAGTCGGAATATCTTCGGGTTATTTACTAATGATTGATGAAGGCGTTATAGTAGAATATGCATTATCCCAAAATAGTTTAAGTTTTGATAAACATTTTTGATATTTTTAAAACTGAAATAAATGTTTGTACATACAATACGCATGAAGTAATCAAAAAAGTGTATTACATAAAGTTTACGCAAAAAAAAATTCCCTCATTATCCAAGACTTTTTTAACATTTTAAGTATAAAAAAATTAAAATGTTAAAAAAGCACAGAAAAAATTTATGACATACCTTGTAACTATGTATTAAAAATGTTGTTTTTTTAAATATTTTCTATTAATAATGAAATCAGTAGTTATTATGACAAGTCCATTGGGACTTTATGTGCCTAATTAAATAAAAAATATTTTTATAAAGTTATTTAATAGTTATCAATGTAATTGGTGTCAATTTTGTAGAAATTCATTATTACAACATCTTCAGATGGGTAATTAACAAAGATCTTTGCTGAAAAATTTAATGAAAGTAGAAACAGTAGTACATCACGTAGTTTAATTTAATTGTGAATAATGGTTATCAGTAAGTTTAAAGATATAAAAATTACTAAATATGATCCAAATTAGCTCACAAATAGGAATATATTGTGTTATGAAAACAATAATTTTACCAGATTTTTTCATGCACGTGTCATCAATATTTAAAAAAACAGGTAATATATTAATATCTCAATACTTTTAATTATTCCAAAGTTAATGTAAAACCATACCATGCACCAAAGTCCGAGTTAATCATTTCTAAGACCAAGAAAAGATGAAAGCTTTCGCCTAATTAAATTCGCCCACGGAGAATGTTGAATACGCAGTAGCTGTAACGAAATTCAAGTATTAATTCCTGTAACAGCCGCCCTATCGAAGTGCGTCGATCATCTTTAAAACATAAATGAAATAATTACGAAATACTGTTAAAGCCACTTCACAGCGCACACCCTTGTGGCGGGGGTGGGTTGCCGGTTGCAAAAGGTGTTTGGTTAATCGATTGAATTTTAATTCTTGCTTATTTTGCATATTAATTGCAGTTTTTTATGAATGTTTCTATGTGTGTCTATGATTTAGAGTTTTTAATATACAGATAGCGAATTCGATAGCGTAAATTGTATCCATCGCCGCTTATCGGTGCCAGTCGGAGCGATAATAATACTAATAATAATCAAAGGGCTGACGTTTTTCGGGTTTCGTGCTTCAGAAAATAATGAAATGGAAACATTCTACTAACTATTTTTATTACATATTAAAGGTTCCACTTTATTACCTTTCGCTGTCAGTCATCATTCCTTGTAGAAATTTGAAATATACCGTACCTATTAACAATGCATACTGACCAGTATAAATCTCAATAGTTGACTCCCAAAAATACTCAAACATTTATATCAGAGTGGCAATGGAAATATCTAATTTTTTAAAATTTGTTATCATGTGATATACCAATCGAAAGAGGAAGTTTTAAGTATTCCGAAAATTACAGATTCCATTTATTTTCAGTTGTGTATAAATGGTTCTAGATATAAAGTTGAAAATGTTAACAAAAATATATCTATTTCCTCACTCTGTTCCTAACATAAAAAAAATAACAATTCTAGGAGTTTAGTTAAAGTTTATGTGAAATATATAGGAATAATTCCAAATTTTTCATTTTTCAATAACATTTTCGAGAAATTTGCGTTTTAATGTGCAAGATAAATTAAATATGTTTATTAGTAATTTTAAAAAGCAGTTAATAATATATTTAAAGGGTTAATAAGAAATTGTTTTGGAAATCATCGAAACGAATTCTTTTCATATTTTACAGGTTTATTTTAACATTTATTTAGATTGCTTAATGGTGAAAAATAATACACAAATTAAAATACTAAAATGGTGGATTTTTGGAACAATTTGAAGCAAAAAATCTGAAGACTTGATTTTGAAATAAAAACGTTTACGGGGATGTTCTATGCTGTTATTCAATTAGCGCGTTGGCATTTCTAGTTGAGCTAAGAACTGAAACATAATTATTATCACAGTTTAATTTAATATTATGGGTTACGCCAGACATATCATAAATTATTGCAACCCTTAAGTGTATTAATTTTTACACTTTGCGTCTAAAAGGGTGCTTCTTTTTTTAATTTACGCCATTATTGAATATATTTGGCGTTAATTTTGTAGAAATTCATTATTCACAATTAAATGAAACTACGCGACGTAGTATTGTTTCTACTTTCTTTAAGTTCTTTACCATAATATCCCATCTGAAGATGTTGTAATACAACGAAACCTAGGTCGTGGTAAAGAAATTAAAGAAAGTAGAAATAATACTACATCACGTAGTTTCATTTAATTACGCCATTATGTTAAGTTTTTTATGATATTGGAAGATCCTATCGCCATTAAAAAAACTTCAGGTTTGTGTGTATCGGAATATAAACATTTAAAATTTATATACTGCCAGAATTTCTCTACGTTTTCTGTATGTTTTTCAAATGGCATATTTTAATATTGATGATATTAGAACTTTCAAGGTAATGAAGTATCGAAACATATTTTTATGAAATTCATTACTTTTCTTTTTCATCCATAATTAAATATTTACTCAGTCGAAATGTTTTATAGTAGAAATTTATTGTTAAATATTGTTCAGTTACTATATACATTTACAGTGTAAGACAAAATTACTACATAATTATTGATTTTATAATGCTTTTATATTTACGAACTGAGAGGTTAATGGCGATCTTGTCATGGATACGTCAGTAGATGCTTTAATATTTTATTATTAAATATACAATTCGACTATGTATGTATATATTTTTAGATTTAGCTACTTTTACACAATGGTTTATATATTTGCTCACATAAATTTGCGTATACATTTAAGTATATAAAGGTGTTTATAAGTCTAAGGATGACCAATATTTCTATTATGACATTTACAAATACAAGCATCGATATATTGCGAATTTTTATTCGCCACAATTTGCTTTTCTGTAAATTTCAAATAACTTAGTTAAAGAACTATACTAACTTTTTATAATTTTTATTTCATCAGTTTAGGAGATGATTTGGTGAATGTATTTTTATGTACATTTACAGCAATATTTCCAGAAGTATTTTAAATAAAATTTTAAAGTTTTGGAACTTTTATACCTTGCGTTTTCACTTAATACTCAACGTTCAACAACCTTCCTTTGTATCACCTTGTTTCCTCCAAAATTTTTAAATATCGGAAACACGAAATGGGAAACGTGTTGGTTATTAAGCTACATAACTATGCCAAGTTTTCAATTTTACGTTAAATTTTCACGTCAGTTGTCGGAAAAAACGAGCTCTGACAAACAACGGATAAACGATAGATACATGAATGTTCCCTAAAAATATTGCTTTCGTTGTATAAAATTGTATGATTTGGCCATTACAAGATATAACAAATTAAATTATCAGGTGAAATTCTGTTTCCGAAATGAAGTTGCATATCATAAAAGGTTCCAAATAATTGTTAGTTGTGTTACCCTCGTAAATGGAATCTGAAGTTGTTAGGAATTTCTGATGTTAAGTAGGTTTATCTGTATATTTTATCGATTTAAAAGCCTACATATATGGATTAAAGTAAGTCTTTTACGAAGTTGATTTTTCAGGAAAAATCAACAACGAATTTTAAATATTAATATTCCAGACAACTCTTTCAAAGTTTTGCACTCAACATTTAATTTATCTTAACTATATGGAAGACGTTGATGGAGTCGCTGAATATTTTCAGTTCATTGATTCATTTTATTTATTTTTGAGACTTGTTGGAAATTACTAAACAACACTCACCATGTTCCTAAATAGTGTACGATGATATGAATTTGCTATGAAAAAAACTAAACATTATTATTTTCTTTTTGTTTAATTTGACGAAAACTTAAAATGAATGAAGAATATATTTAGTTATGGACGCTATTTCCTATTATGTTTGGTTACAAAATCGATTAGAGAAGTGCTCTTACACATACAATTTTGTAACGTCCTTTTATATAATCCTTTTCAATTGATTGTGTGTCTCAATCAAATAATGTATTTCTTTCGTTAGAGTCACACCTTTGGCAGTAATTTTTTTTTTAAAAAAGGTGGAGAATTATCTTAAAGATACTTAACATTTGATACAGAGAATCATCGGTATCAGTTGCAAAAGAAAATTACAAAAAAGTTATAAAAGAAAATACATTGCTTATCTCTGTAAATGAACTTGTAATTTGAATGCTTGGTTTTTTAATGTAATATTGTTTGGAACTTGTATGGCACTTACTGTAAACGCAACTTCGTTAATATAAACTTTTAAAAACTATTATGTACTATTAGACAAATACACGTAAGTCTATAATAATAATTATACAATAAACTTTTCTTTGAGTGAACGAAATATCGAAAAGTAAAATTGCCATTTATTATTTTTAGATGTTCGTTTGAGATGAAATGTAAAACTATATCTATACACTCCAGGCGAAACAAAATTCAACGATGAGAACTTCATTGAAATGACTTTAGGTCTCTTCTTGGTTGGTGACGAACAATTAAATAGGCTTATAGATAAAGAAAAATAAATTCCACAAATAGCATTTTTGTACTCCGTTAATTTGGTTTTAATCTCCTGAATCATATTTTGTTAAATATCTTCAGTAAATAATACGTGTATAAATATATATATATATATATATATATATATATATATATATATATATATAGGAAATAAAGTAATACAGTCTATTACTAAACTTTTTGTAGGTTTAGTAATTGAATTGCAAAACAGTCAAATCTATACAATGTAATAGTAAACCTCCGAAAGCAATTAATTACCAATATTAACAACATATTCAAAATGTTAAACTAATTGAGGAAACAAAGTTAGCATGCATTAAATACAAAAAGCATCCAAATTTTTATATACGAAAGACGATGGAAAACGACGTTTGCGCACATGCATCTACCATACTTGCTTTCTCAAGCATCTACCTTTCCTACACCACTCCCTGCATCTGTTCTGGGCACGCCTATTTCTCTAATATAAGTCTGCCCCAAAAACTTTATTGCGCGATTTAAAATACACGTAGTGTCATATATTGATATAATTATGTGCAGTATATATAGTATATTTCGCGTTGTATATTGTATCTTACACGTCGAGTAGATAGGTATTCCCCTGTTGTTGTTGTACTAAGGCAACGTAAATTATTATTACTTATTCAACGAATCTATTGCGATGAAATGAGAACTAAATGTCACTTCAAGTTGATTATTCTACTGTAAATTTCAACACAATTGGATATTGTACTAAAATTTTCATTATATCAGTAGTTTTGAGGTAATGTGTACAGAAAAAAATATAAAAAGAAAACTAGTCAGCAGACAAATAGAATAAAATCCAAAAAATAATATTTTTTTGCTCCATAACTTTTTATCACACAAAAAGTTGCAGTTTTATTATGTCTTCTATATACTCATAATTGATTATCAATACGACTTAGTTTTTTGTAACGATGAATTAATTGGGTTGAAGTTTAAGTTTCGCTGCTTTAAAACTTGTGTAATCATATACATTTCTCAGAAATCGATTTAAAATTAGTTTCTCCAATATTGATGAAGTGGCTAATTTTTGTTATCTAAATAGTTTCAGAGGTCTTTGAAACTCACCGCCAAACTCTTTCCCTGAGCTTGAAATTAGTTTCCTGAACTATGTGTAAGTAACGTGTAAGCAAAGGGTCTTATGCTTGGAAGTTCATCTTCATAAAAGCCGGTTTATCTTCATAAAATTCTTCCTTCATTTTTCGCTCCAGTATTCTTCACGAGGTTAATGTATTCAATCCCTTTCCAAGATGTTCCTTGGAGTGCAATTAATTACTTTTTGTTATTCATGGGATGTGGGCTTAAATTCAACATTTAATTAAAAAGTTATAGGACCGAAACTCGAAAATGGCGTTTTAGGGACCATTATAAAACATTGACACAGGTGATTGTTGGCGCCACGTCACGCCGTTTTGCTCGACACCGCTCGTCATTTTCTTTAGGTTCACTCATATTGCTACGGTAACGACCGGCCGCAAGTGCAGTATTTTGTGGAAATAAAACTATGTAATTGTATTCAGTGACGCGATTGCAATTAAAATAATTTAATTGTATCAAGTTATGCGTTATGGTAAAATGAAAGAGTGTCGACTGTTTACAGTTGTAACAGGAAAGAGATTTATTAACAATTAGATTTTATTGTATTTAGTGTCATGTCTAAATATGGCATTTATATAATTTTCTTAAACTTTCGGTGTAGTTTCTAGTTTATAGTTGGAAACATGAATAATTATTTCAATATAAGTTTCGTATTGTTAAAACTATAATAATAAAATATTAAATACCAGAAATTACTCTTTCATTTATGTTGTCTCTTAAAATGTTTAATTTCTGCTTCAATTGTTTTATAAAGAATGAATATATGAAGATCGATAGGTACATTGCTTGTGAATGAAACAAAATATGAAATAAATTCGTGTTGTATACGAATCATGGAAAATATTGATCAGTTCAAATTTTGCACTAAATAATATTAATATAACAGTCAAAAGGTGGAAAGTTGCGCTGGGTGGTGCTAAATATGTATAACCTCGATATATTTATGTAAATATTCAAAACACAAATGTAAATATTTTAAGCTTTCAAGCGATACAAACTTCATTAATGCACAATTAATTTTATTCGTAGGACTAAGACGTTATAAGGTTAACATTATCCTTTCAGGATTTCCAACTTCAAAAAGGAAAGAAAGGCGGGTGCCTTATAGGACAATCACGTGTTCGCCTGTCCTTGTTCGTCTGACCGTTGTTCTAAGAGACAGTTTTAGGTAGAAACTTGAAATTTATATACGCCACTGTGATAAGGTAAAAGTTAACTGCCAATATTGTTCATGTAAAAATTTTAGAAGGCAATTAAGGTACCCGATTTTTTTCAGAATTTTATTTAAGATGTAATGGTGGCCTTTTTGGAAATTTCAACAAATGTTGAAGATATATATATATATATATATATATATATATATATATATATATATAAAAAATACGTATATATACATACACACACACACACACACACATATATATATATATATATATATATATATATCAAAAACTGCTAAAATCAAAATCATGAACACACAGTTAAACGGAAAACTATAACAATGTATCTAATACATAATTTTTAAAAAATTTGCAATATTTATATGCCTGTGAAAGAAAAGCTATGCAGTACGTTTAAAGTTAATATTAATATTAGTAAATATTTGTTAGAAATTGTCTTCTAAATCCTAATAGTATGAAAACTACTCGTATTTGACAAGTTTATTTTAGGTCTTATTTAGCAAACTTTTGGTATTTCAAAGCTCAAAATTATTGTAATGATATTCAATAAACACATTAATTTTATCGGGCTGCGTGTTTCAATAAATTTTCCATTCGTAGGTTCTAGAAATCGGAACAAAATCATAATAATACTCCTTAATATTTACTCCAAATATTTATTGAATATATTTGACGTTAATTTTGTAGAAATTTATTAGTCGCAATTAAATGAAACTACGTAATGTAGTATTATTTCTACTTTCTTTAAGTTCTTTACCACGACAACATCTTCAGGTGGGCTATTAGAAAGATATCTTTGCTAATAGCCCACCTGAAGATGTTGTAATACAACGAAACCTAGATCGTCGTAAAGAACTTAAAGAAATTAGAAATAATACTACATCACGTAGTTTCATTTAATTCCAAATATTTATTTAATATTTTTAAAAGTTTAGCCCACAAAATATTTATAATTTATCTTCATTTACATTACATTGTGAAATAATTTATGTTATGATAAATAATTGCGAAAATTTAATTAATTCCCTGAGAGACTAAATATTTTTAAAAGTAATTGAGATATAATTTCTACTCAATTATTTTATAAGGATAACACATGTAATGGCAAGATATGACAAGATGCAATAAATTTAATTTATTTTAATTGAAGTAACTCTTTAATTTATTCAAAATATCTAATATAATAACAAAAACTTAAACTGATGATTATGTTAAATAACAAATTATTATAAGTTTATCTAATTTACCTAAATGTGTAAAAACTAACATAATTTTGTGGTCTAAAACATGTGAAATTGTGCAAAGTTTATTAATATTAAAAAAATTAAACTCAAAGAAGTATACGACAGAAATTTAAAGTTATTATGGAAAACAAATGCGAAGATTTTTAAACACCAAAATAATTTCTATGAAGACGTATGAGTTTTGGTTAATTTTATAAATTTTTGTTTTATAATATTTTAACTATTAATTATACAATTATTCTTATTGTTAAAAGATTAATTAATTTTTTTTTAAATATTGAATATATTTGGCGTTAATTTTGTAGAAATTCATTATTCACACTTAAATGAAACTACGTGATGTAGTATTATTTCTACTTTCTTTAATTTCTTTACCACGACCTAGGTTTCGTTGTATTACAACATCTTCAGGTGGGATATTAGCAAAGATTAACTCTTAGGAACAACCAACAGCATTTATATGTTTCAAACACAATAGCGGAAGCCTGGTTTGTGCGAATTTTTCCATTGTTTATGTTAGTAGAGTTTATTGCAGGGGCGCAGAGTAGGTTTTATTATATTACCGAGAATTATACAATATACCAGTATTTTAGTGAGGGTAATAGATTCAATTGTTATTATTATGTGAGGTTATACACTGCAAACTTTACGGTGTATGTAATAAAATTAAAGGGAAGTTATTATCGGTAATATATTTATACAACAGCAAGGGTATTTGAAAGTAAGGACAAGGTAATACACTAATTCTACATATCTCCGGTTTTGTGTATTCATATATTTATTTATTTAATCCTTTTAATTGTTTTGTTTTTATTATATATACTTATATTTATATGTCAGCAATAATACATTTATATAATATCTTTATATTTCAGCAATTATACACATATAAATATAAGTATATATAATAAAGACAAAACATTTTGAGCATGCGATTACGTAATAACGTTATTTGAGCATTAACTTAGAAGTTAACTAACATAGACAGGATATTTTACAAATTAATATAAACGTTAAGTGGATTGTTCTTATACTTCGCGTATAAGTTTTTGAATAATTATATGAAATTTGAAGATTCTATTCCGTAAAAAACTAAATGACCGTGTGTAAAACAAGCCTACTAGTGTGGAAAACAAAATGCTTAATGTGAAACAAAGTTTCTGTTATTCTCTTGTATTCGCTTCATAATTTTTATGCTATGATATTAAATATTCCCCTTGACGCTTGATCTCTTTACCTGCTAGATACAAAATTTACAGATTTCACAGGGTTAGTTTAACTTAAAATTGAGTGACTGAAATTAGCTCAGTGAATACTTACGTCAATAAAAAACTTGGTGTCAATAAAACAGCTTTGCATGTGTGCTACCATGAGCGTAAATACCGAATCAGTCATTTCTATAGTAATTAACTACAAATTTATATAAATTCGGTGATTATTAAGAAAAGGTTAAAAAAATATTAATTTATTACATCATGTCATTACATATGAAAAAGATACGTAACTATTACGACTGCTTAACTGTAATAATACGGTACACATCTTAAAGCAAACAAAACGACACGTTGCAACAAATTACGTTATGAATAGACGATGACACTTAATGCTCAGTGCCCAGGTGAGACAAAGCGAGAATGCGCAAGCTCGCAAAGAGATAAGGTGCAAGTTATTCTTCGCAACGTTTCATTATTTTTTTTAACGGAATAGTTTTTTACAAAGTAAGGAACTTTGAGACATCAGTCACTGGAAAGAATTATGCATATTCACAATTAAATGAAGCTTCGTGATGTAGTATTGTTTCCACTTTATTTAAATGATTTAGCGCGACCTAGGTTTCGTTGTATTGCAACATCTTCAGGTTGTAATACAACGAAACCTAGGTTATTAGTGGTAAAGTAAGATTTGGAAAATTATTTTAATGCGAAGAAAAGACTCACAATTGGTTGTTAAATATCTTTATGATTTCTTTTTATGCAAACCTTTTTTGTTATTTCAAATTATGCCTTTTTAAGTTTGTTTTAAATTATGCCTTTTTAAGTTTGTATTTTTATTGCATGTTCAGTGTCTAGTGTTATAAATTGTAAGTTACATTTTGCTTAAGGTAACATTGATTCCAATTACGAGGAACAAAGTATCTTTAAAATTAACAATATGACAATAATAAATTATTAGAAAATTTACAGATTGGCTATGATTTAATTTTTTTTATTTCGTTTGTATTAATTCGGCTTAATTAATCTCTTTTTGTTTTTTAATTAGTAAATTTTCTATGTAAATTTATTGTTCGGTACTTGATAATTATTTATTATTTTATAGTAAATATAATTTTTGACGAAATAGATAAAGATATATATTCTCACAAACAACTGCTGGAACAACTGCTGGAGTTGGCATATATGCTGTAGTCCTAGGAAAAGTTATGGATATACTGGGAACACTGATATGTCAAAGGAAGTAGCATTCAAAAAGACGAATGAGGCTTTAAGCCTAACGGATATGGAAAATCTAAGTGGAACGAGAAGCTTCGCTTTCATTAAAATTGCGATCAGAGTTTTCTGACTATTATAAACTGTTTTGATGCGCCCTATTTATTTCTTTTACATTTTCTTCTTAGTTTGATACACAGTATTATCACCTTCATTTATCAGCGCTCTTTTGCGCATATAAAATCATTTTCATTGCATTTTTTTAGATACAACATTTTTTGGGTTTTATCTGACAGTTATGCAATATTTAAACGACAGCCTTATTATTGCGACAAATCAATTAAGTTAAAATTTGACTCTAGTCTACGATACCCATCACTTCAAATACGACTATTTTATTTTGAAATGTTTGTTTTATGTAACTAATAAGTAGTGTGTATTTTTTATTGTCCGTTGCAATCCTAATTGATCATGTATCCACTCTTAAATTTGGGTCAAAATAGAAAAATGCAAATCATTGAATCATTACATTCCTTTATTAAGTTATGCTAACGTTTTTAAGACAAATACTGTTAAAAGAAAAAATCAACATGAAATACGATATCTACAAAAGAATAAGTAATTTATGCATTAATTATCTTAACATATTTTTTTTAATTAGTTAGGCCCATTATTTAAAAATATATCCATGCTTTAAAATGTATTTTAAAGTTTTAATATCTGCCTTTTCATTGTTGTCCAACGGTATTTACAAGAGACCCTGATTAGCTTGATTAACTGTTATTGTTTGCCGGGCTCCTCAAACTTCCGAACTATGTTTTCATTCATAATCAAAGGATTTTATCCTTGGAGAGTTCATATTTGTAAAGGTTGGGGTAAAATTTCTAAGTTGTATCGTTTTCCGCTCCAGTAATCTTTACAAAGTTAATGGACTCAATTCCTCTCTTATATGTTCCTTGAAGTACAATTTACGATTACGTAAACCGTTATGTACTTTATTTTACTTTACTTATTTGAAAGAATACGGGAAGGATTATAATGAGGGAAAAACATGGTCCTTCGTTATTAACTAGGTAATTTTTTTGCATTAATAACTTTTCTTACCGCTTTACGGATTCGCAACGCAAGTTATTTACAAATTTAGGAAAATTATCAGCTACTTCATGTACCTTGAATGCACTGAGGCAGAAAATTTTTGGGTTATTTTTGCGATTGAGTAATGAAAGCATTGCACTACCATACAATACATATTAACTAAAAATAGTTTTATTAATATTTTCAATACTTAAAAAATTGAAATAAATATTTGAGTGCAATATCTGCCTAAAGTATAAAGAAGACATAAATATTAGATAAAGCCAACGACATTCGAGACTTTTCCTGTAAAAAAGCACGGCAATACTTTATATGCAATAACTATATACTTATTAAAATGTAAGAAAAAATATTACACTTTTTCTTAATAATTATAGTAATTATTATTTTGACAAGTTGATTAGAAAGAGATTCTGCCTACATTAATAATTAAATTTTCATGGAACGATATAACTATATTTAATGATATAAATATGTAAGCATATTACGTAATAAAGTTAGACGTAATCATTTCTAAATAGGTAAGAACCAAAGAAAAAGTGGAAGCAATCGCTTAAATAAATTCAACCAAGGAGAATGTTGGGCGCAGAGTGGCTATAATGAAACTCAAATATTAATTTCCGTAAAAAGGTTTGTAAATACGTAGGCACAACTATTGCACAACTTTTAGATTTACTGAATTATTTTTAAACATCTATTCAATTTTATTTTGTTTTGTTAAATAAGTTCTCTTTCCTTATATCACCATTTATAGATTAGAAGTGTACTTGTTTATAATTTAAACTAAGGGAAAGAAGGCGCTTTAACTTTTTTTTAAACATTTTAACAAGTAGCTAAGTACAGAACTAGAACTACCAAGGTTAATGACTTGTGCTTAAATTTATTTACAAAAGTCAAATTAGGGTTATTATATAGACCCAAAGGTTATAAAAGTTGAATCACTGGGGGATCGAAATTTCTCTAATGGGAAGGAGGCGAAAGTCGCAGCGCGAATAATGGTTCTTATTGGGAGGGCGAAATAATCGGTTCAAATTTCTTCGAAAACCCTATGGCAATTTTCTAATTGGAATTTATCAGTATGTCCTTTATGAGCATAAAACCAAGTTGTCGAAACCAACGATTTTTTTCAAAATATCCTTTATTGGATATGCATGATGCAATCTTAATAAACAATTAATTATCGTTGATGAAATGCACTTCAATTTATTTACAAGTAAGTCGTGTGCGGGCTTATTGGACCAATGTTCAGCTCCCACATAAATTAAGTTTAATCCTGTAGTTAATTAATGAGTTTTAAAACGTTTTAACCTTCTCAGTTCATGGGTAATATCCAAAAGTCGAATAGCATCTACGTTGGTATGGTTGAGGAGTCGTTTTTTTATGTTTAATAGCATATTCTTTAATAACTTCGTTAATCCATTTTATGTGTAATTTTTTTGTGTATTCTTGATTGGAAACATAGCGATATGCATTGGTAATTATACGCAAGAACTTGTTTTTTGGCTTCATTGGATTACATTACGATTTGACTGCTTGGTACATCCCCAAAGCTGTATATCATACATAAAGATGGATATCTTTAAAAACGCATTTTTGTAAATATCTCAAAAACGGCTCGTCCTTTGAAGAAAATACTAAAAAAAACTTTTTGTAGAAAAAAAGAATGGTCTTCCATTCAAAATGTTTTTTTATAAAAAACACTGTTTTTTATTATGATTTTGAAATAAAATGATTAGTAGCATATTTACTCCGAAAATATTGATTTTACAATTATTAACTCATAAAAATTTTCTTCCAATATCATATTCCATTACTTCAAAGAACGAATAGAAAAAATATCGATTTTATTTTTTGACATTCGACAATTTACAACTATTAGTTAATTTATGGTATAAATTGTATGATGATTTGTAAAGAAATTATGTCTGAAAATCTTTAAGAGAGTTAAATCTCAGATTCAATAAAGTTAATTTAGCTTTCGGCGATATTTTTGCGGTATAAATATCATTTCTGAAGAAAAAGTCTATCCTAATAATAAAAATATCTACGCAAGCAAGCAAAAGCTAGTCTGCTGTATAAAATTAAATTCTTTCTTCAATGGCAGGTAAAGTGCTTGCAGCGTAGAATACTAATCGCCAATAATTTAATCGGCCTTTCTAATATATTTAACCGCCCCAGACACGTGATTTATTACACAGTGAATTTAATGTAATTGTTTCAAACCATAGAATACAAACTTCACTTATATTTCAAAGCATTTTCAGTCTCTAAAAATGATAATAACCCATAATTAACATTATCATCATATTTAATCCTAACTTAATATATTTACTTAATAATTTTTAACGGATTTTAAAAACGCTACTTTTATGAAAAATGCTTCCACATTTGCTTACGTCGACACGTTTGGTTATATTCAAAATTATATACATATATATATATATATATATATATATATATATATATACATATATATATATATATATATATATATATATATATATGTTTTTAAGATAAAATCAGAATAGATTTAACTATTTAAATAAATATGTTAATCATTTAAGCAATACATTATCTTAGGATAATTTGAGTTTAATATTTCCCGTTAGATAATGAACAGATAATATTGTAATTAAAAAAAATTCATTTACATTTACTGATTAGATTAAATAACTTCTGTTTAATTGGAAAATTGATAATCTTTAAAACGAGCAGCAGATGGTTATAAGAGCATTCCATGGAGATAAGCATCAAGTATTCAGCGTGTTCTCTGAGAAGTTTCATTTCAAAGGTAAGTCATTTATATTGGTCGTTCGGTCTTTCACAATTGATTTCAGTGAAATTCTTCCCAAGAATTATACTCCGTTCACAATTCACGAGCTACCGAGTTTTGAACTATTTACTAAGGTTCAATTAAATTTAGATGCTAATTTGAACATTAGATTCCTAATGCTTTCCATAGTCCACAGTGTGATTTATTGCAAAATTATTGTAATTAATAATAGATACTATCTATTAAAATATTTATTTTCTGAACACACTTTTATAACTTTCATGTGTATGTAACTGCGTGTATAAAGAAATCTAGTAAGCCGATTTTCATCCACTCGTAATTGGCGTATAGATTTGACATTATATATATATATATACATACATATATATATATATATATATATATATATATATATATATATATATGTATGTATATATCCTAACGGCACCTAATGGTCGATTTGCATAAATAAAGCTAATTATTTTTGAAGAACGAACGTACTCTTTAAATAATTAAAACTATTTACGATATTTTATAAAATATCAATCTCAGCAATAAAATTGTTCAATTAATAAACAGTAATATGTAAATAAGTATCAGCGAATAGTACAATTTTAGTCTATGGTGTATAATTATTTAAGTTCGAACTATACGGTAATAAATTTCTTTATAATCGTACTATATGTTCAATATATTCCATAGTAATAAAAGCGTAAACATATGTTGTTTAGTAGGCAGTAATAAAATCGTGACCATATGTTTAATTTATTCCATTGCATTTAATGTTTTAATTACGTTAAAAATAATTGTACTAAGACAGAAGTTTCACTTCGAGCATGTCTATTTTTTATGGAGTACGCGCTAAAAATTCAAAATAAATCATATTTGGATGTGGTCATTTAAGTCTTTTTCGGTAGAAGTAAATGGTCATCAAGAGGATATAGGCAGGCTGAAATGTGTCAAATACTCTGTATTAATATTAAATAAAAATTTGCATGTTTTACTCCAAACTAGTATAATGTACCATAGCAGAACAGGCGGGGTAGTTCGTAAGTAAAATGGCGCTGTATCGTCCCTAATTACAATATCTATATGACAAAAACCAAGAAAATGTGATAAAGAAATACAATCCTTATTTCGAAAAAAAACAAAAAGTGGTCAAATTTGTTTCGCGTTCGTAATACAAAATCTTCAATGATGTGAATGTTTAGGAATACACTGATATGGAATATATTACTAACTAGTCGTTACGGTTTTACCCGGGCATAAAAAGTAGCCGGGCATAAACTACATTCTGTTATAATCGCTCTTCAACTTGATAAATATTTAGGGTCTATTTATCAAAGGAGCTAAGAAATTTAGCGGATATTTAACGGTATTGCTAACCGTACTTTTTTTCTGTTTTTTTTTTGGGAAACGGTGCAGTCGGTGCAAGAACAATCTGTTTCTTTACACTCGCTGTATTGTGTTTAGTCCAGTATACTTTTTACTTTACGAGAAAATAAAAAAAAACCTGAAGTACCATGCTTTAAGAAAGTTAAAAAGCAAATCGTTTTAGTAGTCAAGAAGTTAAGTATTGACTACTTAAATGATTTGATTTTCTTTAAATATTCATACCTAATTGTTTTTATTTTCCAAATCAAAATATATTCCCCTAAAAAAGATGCTGAACTTATCACATAATTTATAAAACATTCTAATGTGTTTGTGGGAGCACATATCACGAAGCATTTTCACTTTTGCTTCTATGTGCGCCTCTCGTATAAAGGTAGAAGAGAGAGATTATTGTGAAATTAAATGAAAATATTGATAATTTATTACCTTAGGCGGGGTAATTTACGGTTATATTAACCGTATATACGTTATGGGTGTAACTGAGGATTCGCGAGAAAATTCCCGCCCTGTTCTATTAATCTGTTGCTTTCTACATATATAAGTAAAATTCTTCTCCGTATAACGATAGTTAATTATGAATTCGGGAAAATTTTAAGTGCGTGAGCTAGGGGAGAGCCTCTCTTGAATTTATTACAGGGCAGATCTTACTTTATTTATATTCATCGAAATATGACAGCAAAATATAACTTGACGTAATATTTATGAAAGTTAATTCAGAGTAAGACATTTTCACTCTATTTGTTATTGGTAACTAATCAATTTTTTGTAAGTCGAAATGTAAAGACATAAAAAGTGACCATTTAGTTCGTAATTAGTTTAGTTTAGTCAGACTTTAAGAAGGTTCCAGAAAACACGTGGAATAATTTCTATATATGAGCTCCACTCCGGTTTCGATGGAAATGTGGGAAATATTAGTTAAAAAAAAATAAAAAAAATGTTTTCAATATTTAAATTAAAAAGAAAGATGTTAGTGAAATGATGCAAATTGCAATAATAATGGCTTAATGTTATTGGTTATCGGAGCAAGATAACTCTACTATTCAAGTTGAAAAAAAACTAAGGAAACAATATTTTATGCCTTAAAAAAGTTTTGTAGAATTTTTGCATAATTAGTAAAAGAGTAAAATTGAAATAATTTATGTATGGAAATAAAACAATTAGCTTTCATGTTATGTTTGTCTGTCAAAAAATTATTCGAAGCGTCAACAAATTAATATACGGATGGATTTTGGCCTTGTTATTGAAATTTATTCCGTTTTTACTGAAGACGATTAACTAAGCATAAAATGTAAATACTTTAATATGCGTATGAATTTTGGTCTTGATTTACGTCTTTGATTCCTTCTAATCGAAGACAAAATAAAAAATAAATAAGAATTATGCATAAAATTTGAACACCTTGATACACGATTGGCTTTTGACATTTACATAGAGGTTTGAACGCTTTTAACAGAGGACGATTAACTGAGCGTAAAATTTGAAAACTTCGCTACACGGATTGATTTTGGCCTTGATTTAGGTTTTGAATCCATTCTAACTGAAGATCTTTAACTAAGCATATAATTTGAACACCTTAATCTGAGGATGGTCTTGGCCTTAATTTAGGTGTTTAATCCATTTTAATTGGAGAGTTTTAACTAAGCATACAATTTGAAGATCTTTAACTAAGAACAACATTTGAACAACTTAAAACACAAATAGATTTTGAAATATAGGAGATTTAATCCTTTCTAACTGAAGACGATTAACTAAGTCTACAATTTGAACATTTTAATACGAATGGATTTTGTCCTTGATATGGGACTTTGATATAACTGAAATATTGTTATAACTAAAAACAATTAACCAAGTATAACATTTCGACACATTTACTTTATAAATATGGTTTCATGTTGCTGGTTTCTTTGATATTGATTCCTTATAGTACTCACTCACCTGTGATCGGTGCTTTAAGTACTGCCTGGCTACACAGTGCTAAAGCTTTTTCATACTCCCCCGCTTGCAAATCCTGACTCGCTTCCAGTCGCTTCGCTTTAGAGGTGGCCGCTGATTTGCCTCTAAACATCGGTTGAACGTGAGACAAAGTTTCTTCGACTGCTTCGTTGATCTGAAAGCGATACGAGGGTCGAATTAAACCTAATAGATCAGTCTACAGGGGGCTATTTGAAAGTTTGTTGGATATCATTATAAGTTGTAAGCAGAATAGGAATGAAATTACGATGTTTTTAAATAAATAAAAATAATTACAGGAAAGGTCGTTAAATCGCTCGATTGTTTTATGATCTTTATCTTATAAACGTGTAAAGGTAGAAAGCTCTAATTTATCTTGAAAAGAAATACAATAATAATCATGATAATTAAATGAAACCATGTGATGTAGTATTATTTCTACTTTCTTTAAGTTCTTTACCACTCGCTATTAGCAAAAATCTTTGCTAATAGCCCACCTGAAGATGTTGTAGTACAACGAAACGTAGGTCGTGGTAAAGAACTTAAAGAAAGTAGAAATAATATATCACGTAGTTTTATTTAATTGTGAACAATGAATTTCTACAAAATTAACACCAAATATATTCAGTATATTTTTAATTATTCGATAGTTTAAGTTATACTAATAAAAATATTAAAACTTGTATTCTTTACACGGTTCGTGTATCGAGGCTGCTTCTAGAAATACTGAACACTTTCCTATTTGTTTTTCTTTTTACCAATTACCACTTGCCACAAATGCGCCGATATTATACAATTTTACCTTAATATTTACGTTGTGCAATCCATGGTTCACTGTATACCATACATTCAGATCACTGCAGGTGCTAATAAGGCAATATCATTCGTTTAAAGCTAAAGAATAATAAAACTATTGTTTAGAACCAGTACCTCGATGTGCTCCAAAACAGCATTAATCTTTTCTGCATCGGAGGCCGTTCTCCCGAATACGTTCGTAAGCCAATCATTCGCGACGGCTAGCTCGGTGACATAGTCGGCGAATTGTTTGAAGAAACCTTTGGAGTTCGATTGTAGAGTCACCTCGCTGCAGATGGCTGTGAACTCGACGTCCAAGTCTTCAGAGCTCCCATCTCCCATTATGTAGTTCAATATGTCTGGAAAAGTGTGGGTTTGCAGGTGTCAATCTTATATTCATATATAACGTTTATTTACCTACTTCACTCTTATAGGTAAATAATCAGAAAAGAATATATTTGTTCTTTGTCTTCAGATAGTTTTAAATTAAACTTATTTCTTTTTTAAGCTTAAACTGTCTAATTTCTACTATTTGCTTAAAATTATTTAAGGTAATCTTTCCACTAATTTGATAAGAAGCTAACTTTGTTTTTATTTATTTATAAAATATTTCTTTTAATTGAAAAAGTACAGTATATTAGATTAGTAAGCAATAAAGACCACATATTTCTCCAGCTATTTTAAAATTTTTACATAAGTTTCTAAGACATTTCTGTTAGGGTATATAGGTAACAAGCATAACGGTAGGTCTTATATATATTTAGTGACTGAGTTTCAAAACATAAAACAGAAAAAAATATATGGAAACTTCAAGAAAATAACTTAGAATACTCTATTTCATGGATTCTATCTATTGTGGGCGAAGGTGAACTATCTTATAACAACCGGTTCCAAAAGTTTAAACAAGAAAATTTCTAATTTTTCTAATAATATTTATCTCCTATAAAAACTTCGAAAAAAGAAAAATACTTTTTGAAATTAATCTTAGTTTAAGCATTGCTTTTGCCACCATAATGCAACAGAAACACTACTTTATGTTTTGGGGAAAAATATTCCCTTTTGCTACTACATGAGCTAACACCTCTTTAAAGATTTGTATTATTGCACTAGTGGTCAATGCAATATTGAAAAGTTATTTTTGAATAGGACGGGGGATTACGAATGGTTATGATAGAAGTGATTTGGATTGCTTTTAGATTAAATAAACTAGGCACACCAACGATTATGTTTTGCTCAACAAATATCTAAACATTAATATAATACTCCGGTGTTTCGGTTTCACCAGGTAAAATTATTTTAATTCTGATGCCCTCTTTCTGTCTTTCGTTCAGTAAAAGCGTACTCTCAGTTCGTTAAACGATATCAATCGTCAAGGTTTTTGGTATATTGGCAGAAATACTTAGGATGAAGTATTAATAACCACTTGCGTTGGGTTGGTTGTATTCCCCGATTTTATTACATTGTTACATCACTGCTTAACCCCTAACCAACAAACTTTTTACTTTATAGATCGTTGTAGAAATTAGATAGATCGTTGTAGATAGTATAGATCGTTGTAGAAATTATGATCACCTTAAGTAAACTTACTTTCTTATTAAAAAAACGTGAACTCTTATTGAGTATTCTGTACAAAATTAGGTAATTATACGTCTCTAACGTTACTGTATGCGCAAGCGGATTACGTACTATACTCCATTCCATTCCAAAGTAGAACATTTTTATACAAATCAATTTGACAGTTTAAATACGGTTGGCACAAATATATATTTAATCAGTAGACGATTATAAAAGAAGCTCATTGAATTTTACCCACCAAATTATTAAACCATGTACTACAATCATTATATTAATTTAAATATACTATCATGTTAACCAAATTTTAATATATATATATATATATATATATATATATATATATATATATATATATATATCATATAGATATTTATTAGTATGAATTGTAAAATTTAGAGGAGAAAAAGAGTCAACCTTAGCTGTCCATCAGATAAAACTCAGATGTATAAAATATTTCGGAAAAATATTCAATATTCCGACACGTACGAAGTCTATGTCCATACATGTCATTGATTAGACATCATTTACTTATTAATGTAATGAAGTCAAATATCTGTAATAAATCAGTTTCCACTTGATTTAGACGATATTCTATTATCTTTTTAGTATGACGCTCAAGGAGGGTGGAAGAAATAAATGCTATGTAACAAATCTACTTATACGTGTATAAGGGTACTCGGTGTAAGGATAGCGAAAAAAAAACATTGTGATATTTTATTTTCAAATAAGTGTTAGTAATATTTTACAATGTAGAATACCTATTATGTATAGTTCAATTTTGCTGTTAATTGACTGTGTATTTTCAATTATTACTTTTAATGTTAGACATATTGATTTAAAAAAAAATAAAATTAGAAAAAACTTTAATGTCAATATTCAGCATTATTTATACGCACTTTAACATAACATTATACAACATAAATGTGTATAACAATAATTTTCATTAAAATAAATTAAGCATTATTTACACAACCTAAATGTACACCAATAATAAAATACAATTCTTAAACCTAAATATGAAATAAAGCTATATTATTTTATTAATGTGATAAAAAGGTTCAGAATACCTGAACTATCATTATGCTTTGTTTACAAACATTCTCTTTTTAAATGGAATGAAGTACAGTAGCGTGTACGCAGCCTATGTGTCCGCAACGTTCGTATAAAACTTGTGATAACTCTGTAAATAATGGAAATTTGAAAAAAAATCCTTAATATTTTTCCCTGATGTGACAAATTTGTATCGAATATTGTTTTTTCGCTGTCAATAATACTCTTATTTAATTTTTTTCCTTTTTTTCGATTTGTCTGTTGTAAGATGTGAATTAATTTTCACGAATGTTATTAGAAAAAAATAAAAAAGAAATTTTACATTTAATAAATTTTTATTTAGTTCACATCAATGACTCTGAGAAATGTTTTTCGCTTTATCTCTTATTCCTTGGAATTATATTTAAAATGTAAATTAATTTTTTTTTATATAAAAACTCTAAATGTTTACCGCTATTTCCTGTCATTAAACCAAATTTTAATTTTCTACCTAACATGGTATCTGAGAAAGTGCTTATGACAGATGAACAACCTTGTCCAGCATTGTTGCTAGTTTTCCACTTTCGTCACGGGATACAAAAAGTTATCTCAGAATCTGTTGATACAATAAGGTGCCTTATATTCGCAATTTAAGTGTAGTTGTATTGAGTAATACGTTGAAAGGTCTGTGTTTAGTACATTCGCACTTTTTTAATACGCCCAACAACGATTGTATTTAAATAACTCAAAACTGCAGAAAATTCCGAAGGAAAAAGGGAAGATTTGCATAAAGATATATTATATACTCCTATTTTTATAATTGTTAAATTATTATGTTGCGATAGGAAAACCTTTACGATCCTCTCAATTAAGAGCATTGGTAACGAGATATCTAAATGTAACAAAATCTATATCTGAGACTTAATGAATAGACTTTTAATATAAAAAAGTAACAATGCGTTAAAATAGATCAACTAACTCTTAATGTAAAGAAAAACTAACATTGTCTCAAAATTGGACAATTGATTCTTAATACAACGAAAAATTAACAACACGCCAAAATAGGACAACTGATTCTTAATACAACAAAAAATTAGCAACGCATCAAAATAGGACAAATGAGTCTTAATATAAAGAAATACTAACAACATATCAAAATAGGACAATTGAATTTGAAATAAAGCAAAACTGACAATGCATCAAAATAGGGCAACTAACTCTTAATGTAAAGAAAAACTAACATTGTCTCAGAATTGGGCAATTGATTCTTAATACAACGAAAAATTAACAACACTCCAAAATAGGACAACTGATTCTTAATACAACGAAAAATTAGCAACGCATCAAAATAAGACAAACGAGTCTTAATATAAAGAAATACTAACAACATATCAAAATAGGACAATTGAATTTGAAATAAAGCAAAACTGACAATGCATCAAAATAGGGCAACTAACTCTTAATATAAAGCAATGCAAGACATCAGCTGAATTTACAAACATAGAATTACAAACATTAATAACAAGTAAATAAGCGCAAATGAAATACCATAATACGCAGGAAAAAGCTATTGTGTGATTTTTGTTAGGTTTATTCATTATTTTACTTTCGCTCGCTTAGAAATAAACGATTTTATAATAAATACGACAAACAAAAATTTATTAAATAATGTTCAAAGTACAAATATCAATTATACTGTACAAATTATTTTTGAATAACATATTAATTAGTCCGATTGACCTAGAATGTATTGAAAAATGGCGCAAGTATATTTCAAATTTAAATTGAGTCGAATAATGTCAACTCGAAAACAATTTTCTTTCAATATTCTATGAAGTTAAAACCGGTAATTCGCTATTAAAACATGTAAATCAAACGCAAATTGCTACAGAACTTAAACTACTACAAAATAATCGTAGCGCTTAAAGCTCACCTCAGTGGAATTTTGAACTTTCTACAAGTATTCCAAGTATTCAACTGCAATTGTTTGAACGAGACGATAGTAAAATATGGCCGGCGAGTGTATGCCGGCAGCTTGCTGCTCTACACTCGATCCGTATTGTATGGTGAACTGTAGGAGAAGTGAGACTTGATATGATGCTATAAATAGTGGAGCAAACGTTCTAATATTGGCAGCCGCCACTGTGCGATAGAAACGCCGCTGCGGGATCTCCCGCATGGTTCCGGCATTGGAAACCGGTCGCGCGAATTGTCTTTCTTGGCTGTATGCTTCAATATTGGTATTATTATTTTCAAAGTATAATTATCAATACAGTGCCAATCCAAAATTGTCAATACGAGTTAATGACACAGCACCCTTATCGCTGGTCAAAGAACGTTGTTCAATTAAATTTTAAGTGTTGTAATTTATGATATTAAAAAAAAAGATAATAAGAAAAATATGCTCTTATATATGCTCTTGGGCTAAATATTGTCAAATAATTCTGAATCTAATTGAACAAAATTTTTTTAAGAGTATTTCAGCATTTTAACTTTAATTACTATATGAGAGATCTGATCTTTGTTCGACACGCCTAATGTTGTTTCTTTTCAAGTGGTTTACAATTACCAAAGCAATTACTAAAGAGGGCGTAAAGACTGAGTTCGTTAATTTATCGCACGTTCTTAAAACTAGAAAACTTTTGGGTCGAGGTCGAATACTAAATAAATAAACCGTTTAAAGCTCTCATGAAGGAGTATCATGTTTGCCACATGAGCACATCTAGACATACTTTAATCGAACAAAGGTGCCTTTCAGTTGAAAAAGGTCAAATATATTTAGAATTGATCTACGAAACAATTTATGGAGCAGAATGTCATAATGAAAAAGAATAAAGCCGACGCAAAGGGCCGTCCGGTCAGGTAACTATTGTAAAGTTTTTAATTACCTATTTTTTACATTAAGGAGCAGAATGTAGTTATGAAAAAAAATAAAGCTGCTGCTAAGGGCTATTTGGTAAGATAAATTTTGTAGTTTTTGATTACCTATGTGGTTTATATTATTGGGGAAAATATAATAAGAAAAACAAAAAAGTAAAGCCAGGGGCTAGTCGGTGAGCTGAATTTTTAAGTTTTTGATTATCAATGTTATTTATATTATTGAGGAAAACATAATAGAGAAGAAAAAAATAAAGCTGACGCCAAGGGCCAGTCGGTGAGCAGAATTTTGTAGTTTTTGATTACCAATGTTACTTTATTATTGAGAAAAATACAACAATGAGAAGAAAAAAATAAAGCGGATGCCAACAGCCAGTCGGTGAGCTGAATTTTGTAGTTATTGATTACATATGCTGTCTATATTGATGAAGAAAATATAATAATGAGAACGAAAACAAAGCCGATGTTACTTCTATCATTGAGGAAAATATAATAATGAGAAAAACAAATCATATCATTTTATTATCATTTTTATAAATTATATTATCATTTTTATTTTTGCAAAACATAGCAAAATACATTGCGCCTAAAAATTCTCCTAGAAAATTAATTAGTTTTTGGTGTTCTGCACATTAAAGAAAAACGAAACCATGATATAAGGGTTTTGTTTCATTGATGTGTCCGTCTGTCTGCCTGTCATAGATTATTTTCTCAGTAACCGTTCGATATGCAAAACCGAAAATTTGATATAGAAATGAAGCACATTGACATAGTAATAATGCACATTAACATGCGCATTCTATAGCTTACATTAAACAAATATTTATATGGAAATTTTTGAAAGCAAATTAGGTACTTGAAAAATAATGTTTTTAAATTCCGTGTACAGCCCGAGGTATCGCGTAAAAGGATTATTTAAAAGGTTTTAAAAATAGCATAATTTTAGTGGCAAGATGTTTCCGAGGTGAAACTAGATTAAAAATAATTTTCAAATTTTTTCTTTTAAATTTAAGCATTTATTTTGCCTAGATGAGTAAATTAGTCTGTTCATTAATACTTTTAATTTGATTTTTAATTTATTTTATTTATTTGGTAAGGTAAATAAGATTACGTATTACTAATTTTTATATGTAATATGTGTATATCTACGATGTCTAATAACATATCGTAATAGAAATTATGGTTCGCGTAAATTATGATAAGATCTTGTGTTTTTATCTAAATGTAAAATCTCTTATCTAAATAGTCTTATTAATGATATACCCAGTAGTAGAAAGTAACATATACCCTAATAGCATCCATTCTGGTAAACTAAATATTAGAAACCATTATTAAGTTCGTTCTACACCTATTGTTACTAGTGCCCTATCTCCAACTTTACTAAAGTAACTGATTGTAACAATTAAACTGGAGACCGGAATTTAATTATGGGTATAAGATTCTACTTGATGACGAGGACTGACAAAATGAAAAATTATAAAATAATCATGCATTAACGATGTGTCTCTGTGGCGCATAAGATAGCGCGTTGGACTTCTGATTCAAAGGTTGTGGGGTCGATCCCCACCAGAGATGGTTATAGACAGACTCGTTTATTTTTTACGACGCAAAATTTTTATCGAAGACGTACAGGAAAAATAGCAAAAAAATGTTCCACCCCTCATTTCCGGAAGTACTGAATCTACAATTGTTAAAGGAAAAGGGTTTTAGAAACCTAAGTGAAGGTTGTACGGAAACTGTAACGATGATTCTGGTTATCATAGTTTTTGAGATATTAGCAATAGTATATAATTACCGCTTACTTAGTTATATTTAGTAGTTTTAAATATTTATAGCGTCACGAAGTCCGTTTTAGTGATGATTTACAGCAAATTTTATTTCAAGCCAATTACGGAATCTTCAATGCACACTTGGCCAGTTTTTGGATAAAGCTTTTTTTAATATTAGTTTTTAACTTAGTATTATTATATCCATATATAATCCATTATATATATATATATATATATATATATATATATATATATATATATATATATATATCATAATAATACCATCTTCCAGTTGAAATTTGATTTTGTTGGACGACAATCTAAGTTTCTAGTTTAGATGATTTACTTAACCGTGGCACGCGAGAAAAAATAAATATTATTTAATTCATTACGAGTTTTTATTGCAATTTGAACTATATTGTAAAGCTAAACGTATAATTTCTCTAAGAAATATTTATCAGAATAAAATGACATTGTATGCAAATACCGTGTCATGGGTGCATATCTTGAAATCAAGGCGTTTTTTTGCAATAAGTGATAACGACATTTATTACTAAAAAAGATAAAGTGATATGAAAGTTATTTTCAACGACATTGAAACTTTCGTACTATTATAGAAAGATGAATTTCATAGTTTACTTTTTACAGTTTTAATAATTGCCATTTTGAAACCACTGAATCCATTTTGTCCATCGACGTGATTAACTTACTTAATTTAAGCTATTTTTATGAATTAGAAATGTAGTTCCACTTTTGATATTTGGGAACCATTATCGCTGCATCAACAATGGTGAACTAACCTAGACCTTCAGAAGTTTTTTTTATTTACAAAAAATATTTATAAATAAAAATAAAGTAAAATGATATAAATTCTAAGGATAGAAGTTTTAATACACGATAAAGTTTTCATGCATCGTATTGAATTTATATATGATTCATATTATGTACAAAAGAAACATTTTTTTAAACTTTATTGATAATAATAATATTTTTAACAAATAATTAGCTTTATTAAGCGTACTATACATCTTGTACCGCAATGTAATTGTTTTATACACCAATGTAATGCTTTCCACTCTGGGCGCAATATCGCGAAAACGGTTAGTCATATAAAGAAATACAAGGAATTAAATTTGTAGAGAATTTTATACTCTAAAATTTTTATTAAACCTTAAACGATATGTGAGGCATAGAGAGTGAGATATTTGCAAAAAAAAACAATTTTCGCGACCTTTGACCTTTAATGTCTTGACTAGCGAACATAATTATCTTAAGAGACTTTTCAAGCATCATTAAACCCTCACGAAATAAAGGTTTACACAAATATTCCACTTTCGTTCCAAAGAAAGGTTTATGTAAATTGTTTTCTTTTGTAGTTTGTTGTTTTGTTGTCATCACAAGAAAAAACAATTTTTACTACAAGGCATTTGATCGTATTCAGTTTTCATAATTGGTATTGTTTACACAAGCAAATAATTGGCATTGTTACTTATGTCAATATATGAAAAAAAAATCCAGAAGCGGTTGAGAGGACATTAATATGCGATAGCAGTATTATGTTCATAATAATTTTAAGAGTAAAGTTTTATTTGTCTATTTCGGAACAAAAATGGTTTGTTACTTATTATTCTATATTTGTTTATATCTAGTATCTAATAGATAGAAATCTTCAAACTTCTTTTAAAGAAAGCTTTTATTTTTCCTACCGACGTAATTCTATCAACTCTTTCAGTGGAAAATATTTTTCACTGAACGTCGCCGAACTGACGTCACAAAATGTTGCAGAAAAAAGAAGCGAACTTGGAAATTTCATCTCTTCACTGTCATCGCGCTCAAATAATTTATAAAAAATGCGAAAAATATAACAATACTATCGATCACTTAAAACTGAAAAACTACAAGTTCTTTTAGGGTGGACGACGACTGTGTGGCACTGCAACTGGTAGTTATTTCTGAATTTCACAAAGAACGTATACCCATGCTTGAGTTTCACAAGAAATCATGCACAGAGTGGCTGCAAAACGTTTATCTGTCGACATTATTTTATCAGCTACTTTCCTATATTGTACGGTAGAAAGTTCCAAGTTGCGCTATCGGAAGACTCACCTTTATCTGAAGCGCTTCGTAGCTATCTCATATACTGATATCCTTGTAATTCAGTTCCAGCATTCTTGTAACTAAATTTCAAGAGAATTTATGCGCAGCGTGGCTATATATCGTTTATCAACATTATTTTATCAGCTACTTCCCGCTATTTCTAATAGGAAGTTTTGAGCTGCACTATCGGATGCCTCATTTTTACCTGAAGCGCTTCGTAGCTATCGCATATATTTATATCCTTGTAATTCAGTTCCAGCACCCTTGTAATTAAGTTTCACGAGAAAGTATGCGCAGAATTTCAATGTATTATATATATATATATATATATATATATATATATATATATATATATATATATACCCACACACACACGCACATATATATATATATATATATATCTGTGAAATTAATCTAAAAATATACTCATTTTATGGTCAGCAAGCTGCGAAATTGACGATATTTTAAGCCAAATGTCTCGGAATGTATAATAGATCAAAGGTGAAATTTAAAATATATTATAACCTCATAATCCTGTCCCGATTTACTTAATCATATAAAACTATCGATAAATTAAATCAACTTTTTATGGAACTGAGTTACATGAGTATCAATATATGTAATAGATACGAAGTGCTTTGTTAAGTTCGTAGAAGAGAATATCCAAAATTCATTCAGACCCAAATGATACGTCGCAAGAAATAACTTTAAAATACGATAACTCTTAACAAAATATGTCTAACTAGACAAAATATGTCTAATTTTTTTTTCCTTTAGATATTTTAAAAATTAAAAATGGCCGAAGCTCTTTTTCGACATGTACGCCCATAATACTTGTTGGATCTCCATGACAGGTCATTTTATTCTTAACAGACTTCAAAAAAGGAGGAGGGTTTCAATTCATTCGGAAGAGGTATTTTATTCATATGTGTACAACTGAGCCTTGGAGATGCGTTGAGCAATTTGCAGTGTTTTTTTGTTATTTGAAAAGAAATGGTTTTTTTTATTACTTGAAAGGATACGTGATGTAGTATTATTTCTAGCAAATAATCTTTGCTAGTTGTCCACCTGGAGATGTTGTAATACAACGAAAACTAGGTCGTGGTAAAGAATTTAAATAAAGTAGAAATGATCCACATCGCGTAGTTTTATTTAATTGTGGATATTAAAGATGTTTGGAAGAAATTTGTATATGTTTGGAAACGATATTATGCCGTTAATTTTCCAACAAAATACTCATAATTTTGTTAATAAAAAATCCCTAATTAGAAGAAATATTTAGCAAATTTATTCTTATTCAGAAACGCTATTTTATTATAAAAGCCCCAATTTATATTAGTATTTTCATTTCTTTCTTTTCGGTGCATTTCTTATTCAATGTTTATTTGCCGTCGGTTAAATTTTTTGACGCAAAGTTTTGATAAATATTTCTAAGAAAAAATTATCGAAACTTTTACTGTAAAGTCCGCTATTCAACAAAATGACAAAAATGTTTTACTAGAACATGGCACTGTGTTATTTTTATAATTAAATTCTGAAATATGACTGTCGTTTGTCATCGGTTTTATTTAAAGTTATATCATCGGTTTTATTACATGTTTTGTATGAGCTTTTCTCGTCAAATATACCGGAAAAAAAAATGCGTTGTATACGTTCTGTGGCTTATGAAGTATATACATACATACATATATATATATATATATATATATATATATATAATATATATATATATAGAGGGCGATTACGCAGCTCGATAATTTTCGCCGCAAAATATCAGGAAGTAGCAAATAAAGTGGTTTTGACAAATAAACGATTTATA
The DNA here is from genome assembly GCA_039881145.1 of Druceiella hillmani. Lineage (NCBI taxonomy): Eukaryota > Metazoa > Arthropoda > Insecta > Lepidoptera > Hepialidae > Druceiella > Druceiella hillmani. The sequence goes on along the minus strand of JAYKKI010000011.1, from coordinate 1,143,127 downwards.
ACCACACTGCGTGCTTTTTCGTGAAACTGAGTTACAAGGATGCTGGAACTGAGTTACAAGGATTTCAACATATGCGATAGCTACGAATCGCTTCAGGTAAAATTGAGGCTTCCGATTGTGCAGAAAAAGTAAATTTAAAAAATAAACGGTATACAGCCACACCGCGTATACCTTCTCGTGAAACGCAAGAATGTGAATTCGTTTCTAGTAGCATCACGATAAAAGTGTATTGTTTTATTTTACTATTAGGTTTATGTGGTGTTGCGCTGTGAATTTCAGAAAACACTACCAGTTGCAGCGCTGTACAGCCTCCGTCCGCCCCATAAAACTTGTGGTTTTTTCAGTTTTAAGTGAGCATTACTATTATTATATTTTCGCAATTTTTGGAAAATATAATTGATTTTTTGAAGTAAAAGTAATTTGGCGCGAGAGTGAAATTTCCAAGATCGCACAGTTTTTCTTCTACGTTTTTGTGACGTCATAATAAATCAAACCTTTGAAGATTTTATTAGATTTTTAGTCCATTTTTAATGAGATTTTATTAATTTCTAAGAATCTATAGTATTAAAATCTTCTTATGCGAATTTATTTATTTATCTACTTTAATATATCTAATTGATACATATGGTGAACTTATTGCTACGAGAGCAATCTCTTACAGCCAATCAGTCCAGCCACGTTCGACGAACGGCCGGGAATCGAACCCGGATCCCCGAGGTGCGCCGTATCGTCGAAGGCCGTATGCCTTGTGGTCAACCAAAACACCACGGCGAATTTAGTACTATCTACGGATATTGAATATATTTGACGTTAATTTTGAAGAAATTCATTATTCACAGTTAAATGAAACTACGTGATGTAGTATTATTTCTACTTTCTTTATGGTAAAGAACTTAAAGAAAGTAGAAATAATACTACATCACGTAGTTTCATTTAATTGTGTATTATCTACGGACTTAAACTTAATATATTCTCTCTCTTTCTCTCTAACATATCTACCTATATATACATAAATATATATATATATATATATATATATATATATATATATATATATATATGCACTTTCTGAACCTACCCCAATACCCTCTTTTCACTTGACTTGCTAATTATACATTGAAATGCTTCGCAAACAAGTTTTTCTCTTTTATTGAGCTCTAACGTGCAATGACCCGTAAGGCAGAAGTCGCCCCTTCCTAGTCATATTCGGTCCGGTGAAGCTTTTGATGTCCTCTTTGTCGGCCAAAAGCTCGGGGTTATTTTTTATTTTTATTTAACATCATAAAAATATACGAAGAATTTCATGCGGATGGACATGTTATGGCTTGAACAAAACGCATTTTATTTTGCACGATTTATTTACGTTGAAAATTATCATTTTAATGTATAACTTCGAAAGTAAGTGTATATTGAGAAAAACCTAAGCTTTTGGAAAATTGCGAAAGTTATTAAGTTTATTTTGTTAATGTATTTTTTTTTAAATTTTTAGTGCTTAACCTACGTCACTCAATGATACCTCGTTTATTTACCAAAATTATTTTAATTTTCTATTTTTTGTGCCTATGATATCCCATGTCATTGACATTTATTGAAATTGAAGGAGGCATATATATATATATATATATATATATATATATATATATATATATATATATATATATATATATATAACTAAACATCATAGTCAGTCCATTACGCCTTTACACTTTTGGATACAACATTTAGGCTGCAAAGCCTGCTCATGATGCTTAACATTATGTAACCGGGTCTTTATTTGAGTTTGATAATCTAAATACTGTACTTCTGATGTGATAATTGAAATATTACAACAAAATAAAACGTACTGAGTTTTTGCATGGAAAGGCAAAGTATAAACCGTCATGCAAGAATCTCTTTTTTATTTTTCACACAGGTATTGATATCCTAAATAGCACTACCTTTTGGGCATAAAGAGGTAGTATTTCTAACATTAGAGAAATATCAGTATACGATTGTTTGTGTCGCAAAAAGTTAGACGTTTATCAAACTTCACGGTCATTAACGAGTCGTACCGCGATGTTAAAATACAATTACAATTTTGTGTTTTAGTTTTAGTGGAACTATGTTATTGTAATTCTGTTATTTATTTAAACAGTTGCCTTCTGTTATATAAAACCAGCAATATAATGAAACGATACAAATTTACTGCGATATGTCTTCTTTATAAAATTACGTAACGGTTAAAAGACATTTAACCAGACTTGAATTTTGCTAAAAGTTTTGATTTCGGCTTGTTACCTAAAATGGTAAAATTCCATTAATTGTTAAATTCGATTTAATATTTTCTATTTGTAGTCTAATTTTAGTAGCAAAAGCGAAGCCGTTGAATATAGTTTCCAATACTTTGCTTTCAAATTCACTTACAATAGATTCAATTTTATCTTTATAAAGAGAATACTGCGTCGTAGCTGCCCCGTCTAAGCTTATTGCCAGACTGCGTAGGTGTATATATATATATATATATATATATATATATATATATATATATATATATGTATGTATATATATTTATATATATATATATATATATATATATATATATATATATATATATATCAAGTGTGAGTCCTAAACTACTACTGACTAGTTTACGAAATATTGTCCAACACAAAACTTCTTTCAAAGGAACACTACGACTAAGGAGTAAATAGAATATTATGCCGTTATAAATTTCCTTACCAGGCAATAAATACTATAATATGTGGGATGGGAACTGTTTACGAAGATCAAATACCCTTGTAAAGCCATCATTTGTAAGTGGCTTATTTTTCCTAAGTGGGAGCTAAAAGGAAAGAGATTTCACGATGACGAACAGGTGAAAGAAATAATTTTGGCTCATTTTAAACGACAATATTTTTCCGCTCATTTTAAATGACAATATTTTTCGGCTCATTCTAAACGACAATATTTAAAAAAAGGGCTTATAATTATAATTTAATTTTGAGTTCTAACAATGAGTCCTAGGAAAATTATATTGAGAAGGAAGAATAGTTGCTTTATTGTACTTAAATGCAAATAAAATGCAAGTATAGATTCAAATTTTACTGACTTTTGAAGCTCTACGTCCATTTTAAATTGCTATGCTGTTGAATGTATGTTCTTCGAATTGTTGTTTACTGTCATATAATTTGTACGTTTTTTAAAAATTTTTCCTAAACTTTCCTTTATTTACTTTATTATTACATTTCATTTACTTACCTATTATTTCCTTTAAATTACCTTTGCATATCATAAAACATGAAAAAATCTTTATTTTGAATGCATTTAAAATTCATAACTTACTAATGGTCAATAAAAAAATTAAAGGATATAAACTAAGTTTTATCTCAATGCTGTCTGAAAACGCATTAAATAAAAATATGTGGACCTATTTTGAGTACTCGCGTCACGATAAAATTATTATATTACAAACAAAATCGTTCTTTTCGTATTTCATATCATCTTAATAAAACATACAAAGATGAAAATATGCTTCTACGGCCGAGAGTTTTCCGTTATATAGAAACCAGCTCGGCTTACTTTATTGATGGTCTCGTATTCATTGAGCCGCAGAGTGACGGGCGGTGGAAGGGGAAATTGCACGGTTTGGAAATATATCCATCGTTCTCTCCACTAACGATGTATTCCACTTTTCGTTACGTTCAATTTTTAATTATAACTGAAGAATCATAATTTATTTATTATGTCTCCTCCAATCCCCAACCCTTTTTACAATTGTTGAAGATTTTCAACGATTAATAAACAAATTATATCATGTGTGTTATAATCAGTAAGAGGTTGTAACAAAAACGTAAATATAATGCAAACAATGTTAAAGAATTACGTAATAATTTACAAACGGTTCTGAAAAAAATTATTGTCAAAGTTGCGATTTCAAAAAAAAAATATTTACTTTATAGAAACACGCTTCAGATATATTCAGATTAACGCATAGTATAAAATATACAGGGTTTTAAGAAAATGTTTATTATTACAATTTATTAATGTTTTGTTTTCAAAATCAAATAATAAAAATATAATGAAAAGTATAAATAATAAGTATATATAATAATAAGTATTTTAAAATATCGAAGGACGTATAGTGTAAGATGTATAGTAATTCGGTTGTATAGTAATCATATGCACAATTATGGGTGAAGGTATACTCTCCTATCACAAAAATTCTCAATTATTTTTAAGTTCTTACTATAGCAAAATATGCGAATTACGAATATGAATTACTTCGATTACTAAGTCAAATTTAGACTTTCCCTGTCGGTTCAAACGTTCCTGGTAAAAATGACTCTGATAGAGGCATGAATGACGCAGGCAAAGGGTTTTGTTTTCTTTTACCTTTGAAATACGGAACCCTAAAAATTGCTTCATCCGTTGGATCGATCATCGAGTTATAACCTTTAACCATTTTTCTCAAAAGATCTACCAGTAATATAAAGCTAAGTCAATACGAGTCAAGTACGAGTTTGGCTCGCGCTTCGAGGTTTCCATGCCTCTGTTGAAGTTAAATTACTTTTTTATCATAACTTATCACTAATATAAACTTCGTACCCTAGGCAATTTTTATAATATTTAATATAATTATGTAGATTGAACATATATATTATAGCAAATATCTCAAAAACGATGACATCCAGGATTATAGTTACAGTTTTCCTACAACCTTTGCGAGGCTTCTAAACACTCTGTTTTTTATCATAATTTTAGGTCGTGTAATTTCTAAAATAGGTAGAGAGCATTTTTTTCCATACTTTCTAGTATATTTGTGTAAATACACCACCTTAAATTATGAAATAAATAACTTGAGGTCCTTATAACTATTTTGTTCAAACGGCAAATTGGCCAATCCGTAAGTGGCTTTTGACCCAACAAATGCAAACGGAATAAATGGAAATATCGACTCTCCGAAATTATTTGATTAAAATTATATTTATTATTAATATCTTCTTTTCTTTATGCTATGAGTAATAATGTGTATGTAGTTATATGTCTGTATATAATACCTGTATGAAAAATAATAATAATTATTATTATATATTGTGTATATGAGTATATGTATGTGTATTTATGTATGTATGTATATAAATATATATATATATATATATATATATATATATATACATTGTGTATATATGTATGTATGAGTATACATTTGTATATGTATGTGCATGTGTATATCAACAGGTGCTAGCTGTAAACCGGCCGTGTCGGTGATGCTTATAGCATAACTGCACTAGCCGAGCTAGTTACCTTTTTGTGGATAAAATATTGAAAAACTTAAAGATACGGCGTGTGACTTAATTTTTATTTTATCATTAGCTCTAAGAAAATTTCTGTACATGTCTATTACTTTACCTGTTGTATTTTATATCCAAAAATTAATGGTATTATTATTTTATTAAAATAGAGATATATTTCTTTGGTCATCAATGTTCCACACATAAATTAATTCAGATATATTTCTTTGGTCATCAATGTTCCACACATAAATTAATTCACATTTCCACACATAAATTAATTCACATTGTCTATTACTTGACCTGTTGTATTTTATATCCACAAATGAATGGTATTATTATTTTATTAAAATATAGATATATTTCTTTGGTCATCAATGTTCCACACATAATTAATTCAGATATATTTCTTTGGTCATCAATGTTCCACACATAAATTAATTCACATTTCAACAAGATACGAAAATTCGAATTTTTCTAATAAATCAATGTTGATAGTCCCTTTACTTAACCAAGTTGGTGACCAAAGTATATGATATACAAACTGGATCGATTTAATGACTATTCGTTTAGTCCACTTCTACAGGACTAGAAGAACTAATCCAATGGTTCAAATTTCCAGTGGATTTTATTTATTGCTTCGACAAATGGGTTGAGCTGTTGAGTGCATTGATTTTTGTTCGCCAGTTGACTATAGATATACTTAATAGTGATATACTTTAACAATTGTTTAAGCGATATAAATACTATGAAAGACAAATGTTATATTGCGGCTAACAGCGGGTGATGCTCGAGGATTAATCAATACCATTAAACCGTTTCCATTTATTAATCGAATCATTTATTCTTATAAAGTAAGACTTATTTATTACCAAAGACAGAACGGAGACGTTATATGGGTTTTCTAAGAGATTGTATGTAACTGTCTCTATTACTATTTTACTCCAGCCTGTAGTATTTATCTAGAAGTAGGTATGTATATACGTAGGTCATTGATAAATTACGATAGAAGAACATTTTTTTAAAACACGCAGGTACCTACAACGGATTAATTGTTTAGAAATGTAGAAAATTACATCAAGAAGTACTGTTGAAAAGCACATTTTAGTTGCATTTGATGTTATCACCCTTTTTAGAGGACTGCATTAGGATTCTACGATTTCTTTCGTTGTGGGAATTTTAATTTTATTTGTATTATATAATAGTCGTTCCCGCATTTTCATTAGGCACGGACAGCTGAAAACCGTACCGATGCCGGTCTTATAAGTATAATTTCACACTTCACCTCTGGTCGTGTATATTGGCTCATGAATGTCTGGGGGAAAATTTCATTGCTCGATTTAAAATACCCGCAACGCCATCTATTGATGTATATTGGTACACAATACATTTGTTCAATTTTTACACGTTGAGTACCTAGACACTTCTTCGTTGTCGCTGTATTAATACAATGTAATCACACTCGTACAAACAAGCACATGAAAATTCCGAAAACAGTTTTTTGCATTCTACTAGTTATTCTTCATCCCCAATCTCATAATTTTGTCTGTAACTATATTTGGTGTAAAGACACGAAAATTTAACAGTTTGATTCCATGTACAAGTGGAAAGAACTTCTATCCATTAAACAAATATGGAAAGGTCAGACATGTTGACAATATTCCTTTATAGAGGACGCCTTAATTAAATAAACTTTAAATAAATACATGATTAGATTTAAATTTCAAAGCATCCATTTAAGAGCGAAACATAAACAAGTAATACAAGCTCCTACGACATCCGAGACTTGAAATGCTTTTAATTGAAGGCCAAGTCAAGGAGAGTAAAGCAAGTAGCTTCTTATCATTTTGTATTTTATATATATATATATATATATATATATATATATATATATATATACATATACATATATATATTTACATATATCGCTCTCCAGAATATATAACACGAAAATAATCAACATCATTTTTTGTGTCATTATTATAAAATATTTTTCATTATCATTAATTTCATATACTCAAAATTATTATGACAATCACATTCAAACATTTTATTACCACTAGTAATCTAAATGAAAAATTCGATTTTTTTTCGTCGAATTATTACTCCTACCGTTCAATACTGAAAGAAGAATAAGGAGTTTACCGCGTCACGACGTATTACTTTGATGATGCCGCGCGATGTTCGGTGTGAGTGCAGCGCAATACACTTGATTTAACGTTGAAACAGTGTATCTAGGTAATGCTTAGGGATACGAAAGAGTTTTATTGATCTATAATCATTTCACATGAGATCTTATCATTTATTGTATTATTATAGCATATATATGTGTTATTGTAATCAGATACACATAGTTTAATTAATATAAAAGTAGAAATTGTTATTGGTATCTCTAGGGGATTCTTTTTTTTATTTAAAGAAATAATAACATTTTAGACACAACGTTTTACGATATTTTTTCTACACACCTTTTCAATGATATGATTAATGGTTTAAAATTTGTGGAAATATTAGATACAATGACAATTTTATGTTTTATTGCATAGGTCTAGTTTTATTATGAAAAAATTAAATACGTGAAAATTTTCTCTAACAGCGCCATCTCTTAACTATATTAGAAAAATGTTCATAGATCGATAAATGTATAAGTAACACATATTAATATTGCTTTCGCTAGATGGCGTTTGACTGTGACTTAATTGAGTACTGCTCAATTTGATTTTTTTGCCCCAACGAAACATAATTTTTTAATATTAATTATATTCCAAGCTAATTTAGCACAATAGTTTTTTAACAAAAAATTAAACAAAAATTAAATGTATTATTATTGTTCCAAAGATATGTAAGATAATACATTTTGAGTAAGCATGTGGACTTTTCTATATTATTTTCTCAATAAATGTAATATGAAATTTGGTGTGAAACTATAATAGTGAACGATTTCTGTGTTTATTCCCAGCTTCCATTATTGTTTGAAACTTTATGTACTAAAATACGATCGGCTGCATGGTCTTTTACCAATTTCCATTACTAAATATGTATCACCGTACAACTACGTTATATTAAATAGACATATTATTCTCTTATTAGAATAAATAGAAGAAGGAATTCAGACTACGTCCATATATTTACGATATAGAATTTTCCCCAAATATTCAAGTTTAGAATAACACGGACTAATAAGAAAAAAATGGTTATGGTTATGATAATTCGGCCAAATAGAAATATAGATGTCGCTTGAAGACGTTCAGCGACTTGAATAAAGAAAAGAGTCATCTGGTCGCGTGTTTGTCAATATTAGTGTGATATTTTTGTATTATATACTGTTCAGCTATTCTATAGCGAAATATAAAAAAAAAGCGACTGCAATGAGTTAAGCCATTGATGTGGTCTAATTTAATTTTTAAACACAATTTAATTTCTAACCATAGTCGTTACAAATATCAATGATAAAAGCCTTTTTGAAATGAAATGCTGAAAAGAAGTCTTCATAGATTATGGGAATTTCAAACCTGATGTTATATTTAAGAAGTGACGACAAGGCCTTTACTCTGATAGAAAACGGGAATATTTAGATTGAAATATGGACATGCACATATTTAACTTTTATATATGTGGCAGACAAAAGTAAACAAATTTAAATATAAAGAAATTATATTACGAATGAACATGCGATGGGATTTTTGAAAAATTAAACATCATATTGGTTTTATGAATTATTAAAATACTTTGTATAAACATTATAATATACCATAAACATGTGTTCATATGTACAACATGTGTTAGCTATGGGAACTCATAAAAACTCTATTAAGTATGTGTAGAATTCGAACAACGAGGGTTCCGTTCATATCTAGAGACTCGTATGCGTTTGAACACTAATTTACATTTTTATAATTTAATTAATTAATAAAAACGTACAATTATTTCTACATAGAATTAGAAATTATAGATTTTCGGACTTGACCCTTCACCTATGCTATAAGACTCCACCTTTAGGCAGATTTTCAAAATTACAAATTGACCGGAAGTACAAAATAGGTTTTAATGATCATATTATTGTTTGAATAAAAATATTATATTTTAAGTGGCTAAATCTTTTTGTCGCGTGAACCAAAATAATTTGAAATTTTTACAAAAATTTAAGGCTTCTATATTTAAGTATATGACGACCAAGTAATTTTAAAGGGTGCTCACTTCGAGGGACGGAACCCTATTTATTTATTTATTTATTAAAAATTCATGTGGGTCACAATGTGACACTTATGAAGGTCAGTTTACATTTACATTTAATGCCTGGTTCACAACACAACAGAGCTGTGAGAAAAAGAGCCAGGCAAGAAAACGCACGCCACTCTTTTCCAATCGCCAAATTACAATGTGAGGGTTTACAAATTAGACAAAGTAAGGAGCTGCAACCAATACACCGAGCATCAAAATGGTAATAACCTATGAAGAAACTACTATGGTATGATGTATTGGGAGCATCTATCAACAAAAGGAAAAGGCAGAAAATTATTACTTTGTGGTCTATTACAAATGTAAATTTTGAAAATACGTTAGTTGTAGATTGTAGACCTGAACAAATATGCAAACAACACACGAATATGTCAACCTGCCACCAGTGATCACGAATTACCTCTTGTACAACAATTAAATAACAATTAAGGAAAACAATAATGACAACCTCAGCGAAGCCACCCTGAGATGAACCCCTGCAAGGAGTGAGCTTCTAATTCCATTTATCTTTATCATTTAAGAAATCATTTATCGAATGGTAACCCCTTTTCATTAAATAATTTTTAACTGTAAGCTTAAATTAATGAAGGGGTAGGTCCATAACGGTAGCGGGTATTTTATTGAATAATTGAACCCCGAGACCTGCGAATGAGTTGTGTACTTTGTGTAGGCGGTGGTATGTACCTACTAATTTGTGCTTATTTCTTGTGTTTATTGAGTGCACGTCGCTATTCTTATGATAAAGATGTAGATTTTGTTTAACAAACAAAACATTAGCATATATGTATTGCGATGCCACTGTTAAAATATTTATTTCCTTAAATAGTTCTCTAAGAGAAACCCGTGTGCCTAACTTATAAATAGCACGTACTGCGCGCTTTTGGATCACAAAAATAGTTTGAATGTCAGCAGCGTTACCCCATAATAGAATTCCGTATGACATTATACTATGAAAGTAACTAAAGTAGACTAACCTGGCAGTGTCTACATCCGTAAGTTGTCTGACTTTATATATTGCGTAAGCTGCGGAGCTGAGCTTTTTTGCTAGAGATGATATTTGGGCGCCCCACTGCAACCTACTATCCAAAGTTATTCCAAACAATACACTTTTAAATTAACGGTTTCATTATTAACCATCAGATTTGTGCTTAAACTTCTAACATTAGGCATGCCAACACCTTCGCGAGTGAGGCATTTACTTCGTCAAAGTTTATTATTTTACGGTCCATTTTAAAAATTAGTGACGTGTCGTCGGCAAATAGCACAATATCGCAAAAATTCCGTACATAGAATGGTAAATCTTTAATATAGATCAAGAAAAGAAAGGGACCGAGAATAGATCCCTGTGGCACTCCCATGGAGACGGATGACCCGGAAGACCTAACACCATTTATATCAACGTATTGTACTGTATTACTAAGGTAGGAGGTGACCAAATCAAGTGCTGTACCTCTGATTCCATTGTGGCTAAGTTTCCGCAAAAGTGTATTGTGTTGAACGCAATCGAAAGGTTTTGAAAGATCACAGAATACACTAATGGCATCTTGCGATTTTTCCCAGGCACTATAGATATGTTTTAAAAGAGTAACACCTGCATCTATGGTGGAGCGACCCCTAGTGAAACCAAATTGTTCACTATGTAGAAGCTTATTTAAATGAAAATGTGATTCTAATTGTTGTAACATTATTTTTTCAAAAATTTTGCTTATCGCTGGTAATATAGAAATAGGTCTATAGTTACCGGGATCGCTTTTTGTTCCAGATTTATAAAACGGTATAACCTTACTATATTTCATTAACTCTGGAAATACACCTTTATCAACACTATTATTAAATGTTACAACCAAATGTGGTGCTATATCAGTAATAATGTTTTCTAATAATTTAACAGATATACCCCAAAAATCTGCTGTTTTTTATAATTCAGCGACTTGTAACATTTCATAATGTCACTGGGGCTTATATATTCAAAGTTAAATAAAACTCCACACGCCTTCACATTACTTCTAATTAACGATTCTGCTTTGACCGGGTAAGAATCTAAGGAACTTGTTGTATTTACGGGTATGTTAACAAAAAAGTTATTAAAGGTTTGGGCCACATCCAAATTGCTTGTATGAATTTTACCGTCTGAATTTAATTCGAAATCATGATCATGTTGTTTAGTACGCCCACTTTCAGCACTGATCATATTCCAGGTGGCTTTAATTTTATTATCAGACCCCTTTATCTTACGACTTAAATATAGGGACTTAGCAGAATTACAAGCTTTTTTAAACGTTTTTGAATAATTTCGAACGTATAAAATAAACGAAGGATCAAAATTGTATTGCTTCATACCATACAATTCATAGAACTTAGCTCTACTTTTGTAGATTCCGGTTGTTGCCCAATCACAAAACCGAACCTTTGCATTCTTAGAGAAGGTTTTACTTTTGAATATGTTATTATATTCGGAATTGATGATACCAGATACAGATTTATATAGATTGTCCGGATCATACTGGCATAAGTCTATATTTGATACTCTTGTAGAAACATTATCCTTAAATTGTTTAAGACGAGCAACGGTCACCGGCCTACAGGTTATTCTATTTATTTTCTCCGAGGACCCTATAGGAAATACGGCTTTCTGCCCACAGTGGTCGGATGTTAACTCACTCAAAATCAACTTACTTAGAGGTATACAATTACTAAATATATTATCTATGCATTTAGCAGAATGCGAGGTGATTCGGGTCGGTTCTTCAAATAAATATTGTAAGTTAAAAGACTTAAACAAACTAGTAAATCTAAGACTGGTTGGTGACTGGTCAAGAATATCTATTTTAAAATCACCACAAACTACTACATGCTTATTACTACAGCTTAAACGTTTTAACACCTCTTCCATTGTCACTTCAAATACATTATATTCACTCTGTGGTGGCCTATAAATGGAAACCACAATTACTTGCTCCAGTTCAACACAGGATAGCTCCACAGAGCGCTCAACAGAAAGATTAACAATATCATTACGTTCCCTATACTTCATACTATTACAAACAAATACCAGAGAACCACCACGTTGAGCACTCCTTCTAACAAATACACTACCTAAGGAGTAATATTCATTATTGAACAGTAATTCGTGACTTTGTAACCAATGTTCAGTTGCACAAAAAACCTGAACATTATGTTTTTTTAAAAATAAATCAACTTCTAATTCCTTGCCGGATAAGCCCTGTAAATTCTGTGGCACTATTGTAACAGGAGATGTCTGCTTACCCTTTGTCTCATCTATTAGTTTAAACTAACAGATGTGTCAATAGGACGGTTTATATTATTATTAAAACTATAAGAATTAGTTATATTTATAACCTTGTCTAATCTATGTAAATTATATGCTAATAAGTTAGCAATTTGTCTCTTAAACCTAAGTGGCAGATACATGGTATCTTTAGTTAATTTGAAAAAAGATATAAACTTATTTATATCAAAGAAAGATATAAAGTCACTATGACTATGTGTTAAATTGTATAGGCACATATTAAGATTGAAAATCTGCCTATTTTGATCTTCCTGTATATAACATATATAAGGAAAAGCCGATACAATGAACTTAGTATCTGTATTCCTATGCAATTCTAGCAGTCTATATATAGTGTCCAAAATGTCCTTCTTTTTTACCGATAAGCTATCACCATACATAATTGTTATGGTTGAGTTGGGACATAAATTAGCAGAATCTATACTTTTAATTAATTGTAAATAGGTGGCTCCCGGTTTACAATTATTATAAATTTTATAATTAGGACCAAGGCACATATTCAGTAATGGCCCAAAATCTTGTCCAAATTGGTTAGACATTACAGTTGTATTGTTAACAGTTAGCTTTATGTTCTCAGGTACAGGTATGTCATTCTGTAACGGTGTGAACTGAGATGGCACGGTGTTAGAATGGATCTGAGGATTCAAATTCAAGTAGTTACAAAATGACTTCTCATTTATCCTTGAAATATTAGAGGCTTCAATTTGTATTCCTATTGTCTCATTGTTGGGTGAACAACCTAAAAGTTATAGCAGTATATACCATTTTTTTTTTAATTTATCACCAATTGTCACTGACAGTACGGTTTTTATACAGTAATCAGATTTTTTTTAGGTGAATAATATCATAATGTCATTAAAAAAAACGAAATTATGATTTTCTGTGCACTTTTTTAAAAATACCTTACTCCAGTCACAGAAATCACTTTGTTCGAAAACTATTACACTGAATAACATGAAATCGGTATAGAAATATAACAGTCACGTAGCAAGCATGAAGTGACCGATTTTTGTGTTTATTCCCAGCTTCCATTTCTGTTTGATACTTTATGTTGACGTTTTTTGGTTCTCAAAAAGAATACATTTAAAAAATCAGTATTATCAATCTGCATAACTAGAAACTTTCTTATTATCTTAAACACTACCTTAGGATACGATGGTAGTCTAGACAAAAAATCATAGTGATGTAACTGTGGCAGAATCTTCAGAAATGAATATCTTATGCACTAAGTCACTAAACACAAAATATAATATTTCTGCTGGAATCGAAATTTTAGAAAACTAATTGTTTTTCTTTAAAAAACACATGAATACAAATCAGATTTACCAAAGTTATTCACAAATCAATGTTTGTTAACCTTAACATACACAAAATGTGTTTAGTTACAATTGTTTAGAACCCATGTAACTAGACGCTGGGTAAAGAAAATTTTAGAAAACTAAGTATTTTTCTTTTAAAAAAGCCTTAATTCGATTCGAATTTACCTAAGTTATTCGCAAATAAATGTTCGTTAGCTTTAACATACACAATATGTGTTTAGTTAAAATAACTGCTAGAAAGAGCGCTTTCGTGTTGTGCGCGTATCAAAAAGAGCCGGGTGGTGACCATTTGAGCCAACGGCAACGGCACTCGGCAGTTATTGTTTGTCGCATGCGCTCTCAGTTCAACTGTATTCGTGATTTTCATTATTATTTTTCATTAATTTTCTCTACTTCCATACCAAATTTCATGTAATTTAGTGGAATGGTTTTCGAACAAAAGCTATTTGTGTGACTGGAGTAAATATTGTTCAAAAAAGTGCAAAGAAAATCATAATTTCTAAACTATAAATATGCGCAGAACTAATGTTGTTTTTTTAAATGACTTGTCACAATGATCTGTTTGAAAAATTTTTGGACCCTTGTAAATGGGTCTTCTTGTATATTATTATTGCTGAAATGGGGATAATAGTTTGATGCAAGTACTAGTAAATTCGTATAAATGTTGATTTTTTAAGTCCTTTATTGAGTTCTATTATTATTCTTTTACATTTCCTAAAATTAATGAACGTTTTTGTTTACTGGTACATATACTTCATTTCGTATAGTGAGGTTTAAGTATAGTTACTTCGAAATTTGTTAGGTCCAGATTTGTTTCTTTTTTTCAAAAAAATAAGAAAATTACGCGAAACTAATACATAACGATTATTTATATACATAAATCTGCGTATGACGCAATTGACTGCCTTAAATCACGTAATTCCCAATCTACCGAGTAGACGCAACACAACATCTGGGAGGAGAAAAGTGCTGACAGGGAATAAAAGGATAATAAGGGATAAAGGTCCTTTGTAATAATTTAATTTCAATTGCCTTCAGTGTCATCGAACGATTCCTTTTGTCCGTTAATTTGAAAGGTATCATTTAATTAAATGAGGGGAAAAGTGACAAATTTGCATTTGCTAAAGTGCCCAGTCGTGTATTAGGGCAGTAAGTATAATTGAGGATATTGCTAACTGCATGAAATTATTGTGTGAGCATTTCGGTATTTTACTGATATTATCTTATTAAGGTCCATTAAATTTTTAGGGAAGCTTAAGGAACAAAGGAAAGTTAACAAAAGGACCGTATACTCCATGACTCATCTCTTTCGACTTCGTGATCCATCTCACCCATCTTGACCAGGCAAGAATGAATGATTTTTGTTTTTGGATGGATTTTTGTTTAATATAAAAGTAGAATAATTTTCCTTTTATTTTTACTATGTGTCTTTATTATT
This sequence comes from Druceiella hillmani, assembly GCA_039881145.1. Lineage (NCBI taxonomy): Eukaryota > Metazoa > Arthropoda > Insecta > Lepidoptera > Hepialidae > Druceiella > Druceiella hillmani. Next base: position 1,127,551 of record JAYKKI010000011.1, on the reverse strand, counting down.
AACAATGTGTTAATATATAAAAATTGATTTAAGACAAATTTTTGAAGTTTAATACAATGATTAATTATATGTAAAAGAATTTGTTATTATCACTTATATCTTTCCCGTCCTTCACTTGAGCTAATTTTGGAAGCTAGTTTGAATATTATTTTGTTAAATAATAATTATGTTTTTGTGAGGATTTCAATTAAGTTTTGTTATCCGGAATTTTTTATCCGACTTCGGCAAAGTAAAATAGGACCGATTATGATTTTCTGACTGAACTTGACTTGAACTGATCCCCTCGTGGCAGCTTCACCGAAACGGTTTAACCGATTTTGATGAATGAGGAGTCTGCAGATTTACTTTTTTTCTTTTGCTTTTTGAACTGTGACTAGCCACACTACAGCAACAAAAGTAACAATCTGTTGCATGATCCTGAGGTTATCTCCAAATCACGAGTAATACAGACGTATTGTGAAGTTATTATTTTGCCCTTTCGACCACTTGCACAGTTCGAGAATGCACGTTGCATAAACTTTGTGATGTATTCACAACTTGTCCTGCTTACTGATGGGTAGGTAAAAATATATGTTATAAAAATTTTTTACAAAGTCTGTTATAGTCCTTTGTTGTTTTGTCAACATGAATTTTCCATAAATGTAACGAAAACTGTCCGGTGAGGTTAAACAACTTAATTAAATGGTACAGTGTAACTGATGTACCTTAAAATCGGTTAAAATATTTATAGGTTTTTTTGTTATTTCTTACCTTCAAACTACTCTCTTTTAATGAATCAAAGTAGCAAAAGATTTTAATAGAGATTTAATCAGCAATTAGTGGTATTATCTAGAATTGAGCTTGTCTGGCGTGTGAAGCACGCATTAATAAATGTACCAATCAGTTAATAAGATAGTAATTAGCAAATTATGAAGTACAATATATTGTTTTATTCTAACAGAAACCATTTATATAACATTTAAGTTCATTATATCACTTTTCATTATGTATTACTGAGCTTGAAAGAGAACGCAGAGGGTAATTTTGGGCAAAATCCATATTGTAATATATAAAGGAAATGTGACATGTTAGATTTTTTTCATTATTTCTCCCGTTTTCAGCACCTCTAAAACTACCGGAAACTACGTTCAAACTTCAGAAAGAAAAACCATTGTAGGCCTGTGAATTGCCTTGACTGTAAAGGGGTAACAGTAAAGAAACATATAAAAATTAGATACCAATATTTCAACTATAGAGTTCTTGTATAATTGATATAAATTACAGTAATTTCCCTTTGCATTATTACATTCACATATCTAATAAATCACGTTATTAACTCGCTAGCGACGAAGCATATTGAGAGTTCCAGAGAAACATGCAAGTTCAAGGTTCAGTTTGGTTAGATCATGCGCGAAATAATATGAAATTATTTTTAGAAGCATTCATCGCTAGCTATCGACATAATCGGTTTATGAGCTGACATTGACCGTCAGGAATAGATTTTAAATGGCAAATTGTCATTTTGATAAACTGTGGTCGGGTGATATCGTTAACTAAATGTAACTAATTTTACATTTATGATAATTATGGGCAAACTCCGGCTATAATCTTTTCAAATATTTATGAACTTTTTGGAAGGCTTCACTTACATAAAATTCTTGACGCGTACTTATTTTACTAAACTTTAATGAAAGCAAAAGTAAAAACTTAATCCTTTATTTCGTGAAATTAAAAATTACTTAGAGAAAATAAAAATAAGTAACTTTCCCGAGGGAAGTGAAAAATAAAATAAAAAGTTAATTTTTACTCGACATAAGTGTATATACGTAGAAAAATATTACGTCGTCGTCGAAAAATATTACGTTTCGATGTCACGGCTCATATTATTCCTATAATAACGCTTCTAGTAATTTTTAAGTACGTACAAAGAAACTTACAGAAGTAGAGTTAAAAATTAAAAGAAAAACGGGTGAAAAACGAATATATATATTTTTAAATGTCTTCGAAAAATTAAGTATGAAAGCGAGAGCGGGGAAAATGATACAATTTTAAAAGTCGTAAACCGATGCTAATATATATATATATTTATATATATACATACATATATATATATATATATATATATATATATATATATATATATATATATATATATATGTATACATTTATTCTTCCGTACACATTTAGGTATTTAGAAATATTTGAGAGTATATAATATTTATGTTAAACTATTTACAAATATTAATTTTTCCCAATATTGCCTTCTGAATCTTTTACAGGTGTAAAAATTTTATGCACATCACAAAACTACAAGATCAGCAATAATCACTATCAACAACCACCTCCTCAACAACCCCCTGAAATAAGAGGGGGAATCGTTTCTGTGTTTTTCATGACGAGCCTTTTTAATGTGGTGTCACATGATATACAAAAATAAAAGAAAGTTTTGAGTAATTTTTGTCTCTGATTTAATCCTTTTTTTAAATGTATTCTAAAAGCTTGCTAGTGCTAAATATGTAGATTAATTATATGTTTACTTTGCCAACTTCAAAGTTTTTATTTCATATGGTTACTGGGGACAGCGATACACTAACATATTCATGATATATGTTGTAAGTGCTATCAATTTGAGGAATGGAATACTAAAAGACAGAAAAAAAATTAAGAAAATCACTTTGCGATTCGTTAACTTACCTTATGTGAGTCTCACCTTAGTGATATTTAATTTTGAAACAAAAGCTTTATTGAGGGTTTTTGAAGTTGAGGAGTAGAATTTAATATTTTAAATATTTTCAAGAGGTTTAACTGATCTGGGTGCTGTAGACTCTTGTTATGTTAGACAAAAACATTTTTTCCCGTTTAGAATGTTGGGAGGAATCACGCTGTGAAAATTTGACGTACGGAAAAATACAGCCTGTACACCGCATAAACAGAAATAAACTTTGGCACGCAACTAGATTTGTTTTGCTTACATATTCAATTCATACTTCATCGTACTTTCGGGTTCCTTTTGCGCAAAGCACGTGATCGTGTTATACTTTTCGTATATATTCATATAGATATCGTGTTCCTTTTCCGTCATTTTGTAGCGAAACTAAAGCTGTGTTACATATTATACGGAATCTTCACGAAGTTATTATTTATGCTTGAAAGGGTTCAAAAAACTTTTGCGATACGAGTATACGCCTAATTTTGTTTTCTCCTCTGCACATACCCTTTATATTTGATATCGAAGGGAAGAGTGGATAGATTACGAACGCGATTTATATTCGGCCAAATCATGTTTGATTGTTTCACGTCGGCTTTACCTTGTTATACCGCGATTACTATTATTGTGTTCGGTGATATAATTAAAGCCTAAATGGGAGATTGTCTGTCATTGCGAAGATAATCCTCTCAAATTTATGTGAATATCTTTCGATAATATTAAAGTTATAAACTTTATGTTAGGTGCATTTGAAAAATCGTGAGTAAAAATTTGAAATTATTCAAAATTAAGTGCATTGGTCTTAATATTAATGGCACTATTGTGTCGAATAAAATTATTTAAGCTATTCGACGTTCATTTTTTAGTTATTCCGTAGTTAAATCAAGATTTTCGGGGAGTTAAAAAATTGAAAACCTTGATGACTGCATTAAGGTTTTCAATTTGTTAAAAATATTATTTGCTGTTTAATTTTGTATATCCCATTGTGTGAAGGCAATGAATCTGCGACGGATATATTAACCGACTGACTGACTTCTCCTTCGGAATTTGCTATGACGCGTTTCTCGGGAGCGGACCGTTTACAGGACAGTTTACAAAAACAATACTCAGCCGCTGTGCCGTGGAGAAAGTTCTGCAACCACCATGGTTTGCACAACAAATTGATATGACAAGTACTCCCCTCATCAGGAAACGGTTTAATAAGTTTGGAGAAACTGATTCAACAATGGATAAACCTAGACGACCAAGGTTATCGAGAACCGAAAAAGACGTGGAGAGTCTAAACTGGTCATTTGGATATACTAGGGACATTTGTGCTTTAAGTATAAATTGTCATTACGTTGCATATTACATAATTATAGAAAACATCACCCCTACAAAATTTAGATGGTGCGAGAATTAAAGCACCAAGATGCCGGTTAGAATTATTAGATCTTAGATCTATTAATCAAGTGATGTTAGATCTATTAATCAAGTGACTAAACCATTTTCAACGTTCAACAATATCATGTTTATTAACGTGTTCGTTGAGACACATGTTTACCTCAACGAACACGTTAATAAACAGGACTACCATTATTGGAAGGCAACTAAATCAAACCGTATGTATTAGAAACCTCTACACTCAACTAAAGTTCTGATATGGGCGTATAGAAAACAGCACTCCAGTGCGTGGAATAATCAGCCCGGATTTTTTTCCATATGGAAGAAGATGCGCGGTGTAAGTCAATTCAGAGTTATATGTGGAGATGTTGGATAATTTCTTGGTATCTGAACTTCAGAGTTTTTCTGCTCATATCCAAAGAAAAAAGTTGTGGAATCACTTTTTTCTTGTTAGTGAAAAAAGTGATGGAGCAACTCACTCGATTCCAAATCATCCCTGCCACTGATTTGACAAATTTTCCCTCAAGACTGATCTCAAGACGAGGCAATATAAATTGGTGTCCACGCAGTTCTAATTTGACTCCTATGAACTTTTCTTGTGGAAATATTTTAAACAAAGAAAAGAAAAATTGCAAGCACTCAGTACACGTGACAAAAGTGAAACTTCTTTAGTGATCAAAACCTTGACAAAAGTAAGTATAAACTGTTAAAATGGCACTGATAGTAAGAATGAACATACAAAGTATAAATCCATACATTGTACTAAATTCGCATAAGAAGATTTTAATACAACACATTTAGAAAAAATAATAAAATATCATTACAAATTGACGTGAACATCTAACCTTCATATAGATTTACATGACCTATTGTCAATTAAAAAAAATAGTTGCAATGTAAGTACCAGAACACTTTTAAATTCCGCCCGCGCTGGTTACCTAATATGTTGTTATTCTACACATGTTATTCTTACATCAATGGCATTGCACATTTCGGAAGAATATGGGAAAAAATATGTATTTGTTTCAATTAAATAACCAAAAATTAACTATTAAACTTCAATAACTCGATGTTGACATTTTGCGTAGACAGAATACGAGAAAAAACACTATTATTTAGATTTTTATAAACTACAGATTCTAGAGAATTAATTTTTAAAATGTCACTGAAGTGGAATTAAGAACCTTCATGTTTTTCGTACATTGAGATGGAGGGACAGAATCTGACATTATTTTTTTGTCGATCCATAAGCCATTTTAAGAAGCCATAAAAAATCCTTTAATAAACGATGTCCTTAGTACTAATATTCTCTAGTAATTACAATCCCTGAATTAAGCATTGCTAAATTACATAAAGGAGGTATATGCATAAATAAAGTATGAAAAGACTCCGCATGTCCTGAGTTATCCATAATTACATATATTGTAATTGATCATTTTACACGCTCTTCAGAACAATTAAACATTACGTGTTACATATTCTAGCTCTTCAAACTTTAATCCTCTGGGATGCCCTCGGAGCAAGCCTCAGTCGTGGATTGTGTGAGTGGCGTATTCGAAATCTAATATTACATTATCTAATATTACATTAATCTAATATTACATACATGCATTTTTTTTACAAGAAAATCATTTATTAAATAAATTAAAATAAAAAAGATAGACTTCTGTTATTTTTAACATTTATTTTTTACATCCCGTATTTATATGTTTTAAACGCCGTCAGCAAAAAAATTCAATTAGATTTTTCCTTACTGGCTTGTTAGTGTGCCATTATACTTTGACAAATGGTTATCTTCAGTATATCTGAACAGCATATAAAAATTAATCCCGAACTAAATTCTACACGACCACGCCGTCTACTCGTGACATTACAATGGTTGCTTAAGCGAAACAAGGTGACTACCGCTAAATTACAATTACATAACAGGGGAAAATTGTTGGAATGTAGCAGAGGAAGATGGAGTGAATGGGTGTGGAGAGATACGGAAGGAGTGAAGCAGGAGAAATAGGGATGGTAAAATGGATATACTGGCAGCGACACACGTCAAAAGAACAAAAAACACGAGATGTGAATTCTAACACGCGTGGGCGTCAAGTTCCTGTTTATTTCACATATTTATGCTCAAATACAAAAACTCGGAACATGTGTATCCTGCTTTGAAAATCATCTAGTTTAATATTGGACAAATGAGACTTCAAAAGGAGAAAAAATCCCTAAAATTATGTCGTTTTATTAATGTGTTGTTCCTTTAATGAAATGGTTAAAATACTTTAGTGAAAAATTAAGGTATGTGTACACAATAATAGTTTTAAGTATTACAATTTTCTTCAGTAAAGTTAACGCTCATCTAGTATAAATTGTTTTTATTGGAGAGAGCCGAAGTCGTAAATTCTACGTCTTTTTTCCGTTTTCGTTTCCATTTTAATCAAATGACTGGCAATTTTCCCACAGCTAATACGCTTTCCTCGCTGACTACTTCTGATTATATGTTTGGCTAAGTAAACGAGTAGGTCTATCGCATTTAAAGTTCCATTAATACTCGGCAGGAATCAATTCTATATGAATAAAATTGCACATGTGAACCTAAACAGAAAATCGGGTCACTGATATTACATTACTAATACTTCATATACATACTTCTAACCATCTATGTGTACTTTTTATCCATGTGCGTATAATTCTATTGCATTATGCATTTATTTCAAGGTCATAAATACAAAAGTTTCCTCAAGAATGTGTTTAAAAAGTTTATTATTAAAGAATAACGTTTGTTAAATTATTAACATTAAAGATATATAAACAGTTTTTAGTCGCAACAAAGCTGTGTCTTAAGAATTTCATTTAAATACGTGACATTAATTTCGACGATGCATTAAAGGACGTGTTTATTATTCAAAAAGCTTATTTTGTAAATTAAACTCAGTAGGAAATCTAAAGAACTGCTTAAAAATTATCAACCGTTTCTGAAAAAAAAGGCTACTAAAATCACGATTATAAGGAAAAAAATTATATTTTTCACAGAAACCGGCATCAAACATATTCAGTTTGTTGCACATAATCACCTGTATGGATAATTAACACGTTCTTTGTTAGGTGATGTAAAACGTGTAACACGTTTTTATTCTGATATTTCTGTTTTTTTTCTAATAATTTCCATCTATTTCACTTAGGTCTCCCGAGATTTTTCATTTCTATTTTTGTATAATTTTTCTAAAAAAAAATTCGGCCAAATCCAATGACGTAACCTTTTTCTTTTAGCAGTTGGGCGCCGATGAATTCATAATTTAAAACAAATTGGCATGATTTTTATTTTCAATAGAGAAAACAGAATACGATCAAACTATAGTCAGAATCCTTCAATTATTTTACGCTTTACCGCGGGTTTGACCATATGGGACAGGTAAAAAAATCTGAGCTGTCAGCCATTTTGTACGATAATTTTAAATCCTTTTGACTTAAAATATCGTAAAGACTTTTATTAATCATTTCCCCAAACGTGACGCCATTTTATATAAAAAAGTAGAAAATTAGAATTTTAAAATAGATAAAGAATTCTGAAAAAAAAATTTCATAGATATTTGCGGAGGCTATTTTTGGGTTTTAGGAACTAACCATAGATTTATTATTGGAATATTTGTTTAAGAGTACGAGGAGTCATAATAACAAAAATGTTAACAGCGAATGAATTGATTTGCAAATCGTCATGGTTATCGTTTTTGCAATCGTTATTATTTTTTATATAAAATGGTGTCACGTTTGGGGAAATGATTGATAAAGTCATTACGATATTTTTTAAAATTAAAAGTATTCAAAATTATAAAATGGCTGACAGCTCAGATTTTTTTTACCTGTCCCAAATGGTTAAATCGGCGGTAAAGCATAAAATAAATTAAAGGATCGTGGCAATTATTTTGTCGTATTTTGTTTTTTTTATTAAAAATAAAAGGGTGATCATGCAAATTTTTTTTAAAAATTATGAATTTATCGGCGCCCAAAGGGTATTGATTCAAATGAATTTGTTTCTCAACATTATTATCGGTTTCTTCTCAAACGATATGCGTTAAGAAGTACGAAGTCTTAGGTTTATAATAACATTTTTTTTTTCATTTCGATATTTTTTTGGAAATTTAAAACTATTAAAGATGTCCCAAAGTTTTCACAAATTATGACTATCTTTTAATTTTAATGACTACTTTTTCAAAAAAATCCCCTAATAATTTTTCACTAAAGTATTTCTCGTAAGTACTTAAAAAATGGATGAGATCAAATTCTTTAATTTTTATACTAAGACTTGGTGTTATTACTTCCGCGTACAGTAGTTTCTAAATCTGCACGTATATAATAGATAAATAAAAGAAAATAAAATGTCGCGCCGCACCGCGAGGATCTGGGTTCGATTCCAGGCCTCTCATCGAATGGGGTTGGACTGGTGTTTTGGTTGGCTGTAAGATATTGCTTTCGTATTAATAAGTTTATCGTATGTATCAATTAGAGATATTAAAGTACATAAATAAATAAACTTATTATACTATCCTATAATTTCCCAGGTTGTTAAAACAAAGAAAATTAACAACCATATATTTTATGTGTATCGTTTGGAAAAAAATGTACAAAAATGGAAATCCCGAGGGACCCGACTGAAACAACTGATTATTATATAGAAATTATAATATAAGAATGATGTTTTTTTCTAATAATTTCTATATGAAATATAGAAATATATAAATATAAATATATATATATATATATATATATATTTATAAATATATATATAAATATATATTTCTATATGAAATATAGAATAAGTACTTTCTTAGATTTTCTACTCCACTTAATACACAAAATAAGCTTTTTGAATAATAAACACGTTTAATGCATCGTCGAAATTATTGTCACGTATTTAAATGAAATTCTTAAGCTTTGCACTCAGCTTTGTTACGACTAAAAACTGTTTATACATCTTTAATTTTAATTATTTAACAAACGTTATTTTTTAATAATAAACTTTTTAAACATATTCTTGAGGAAAGTTTTGTATTTATGACCTAGAAATAAATTCATAATGCAATAGAATTATACGCACATGGATAAAAAGTAAACATAGATGGTTAGAAGTATGCATATGAAGTATTAGTAATGTAATATCAGTGACACGATTTTCTGTTTAGGTTCACATGTGCAATTTTATTCATATAGAATTGATTCCTGAAGAGTATTAATGGAACTTTTAATGCGATAGACCTACTCGTTTACTTAGCCAAACATATAATCATAAGTAGTCAGCGAAGAAAGCGTATTAGCTGTGGGAAAATTGCCAGTCATTTGATTAAAATGGAAACGAAAACGGAAAAAGACGTAGAATTCGCGACTTCGGCCTCTTTCCAATAAAGACTTTACTGAAGAAAATCGGAATACTTGAAAATATTACTGTGCATAAATACATTAATTTCACACTGTAGCATTTAAATCATTTCACTAAAGGAACAACACATTAATAAAACGACATAATTTTAACAAGAATTTTTCACTCATTTTGAAGTCTCCTTTATCCAATATTAAACTCGGTGATTTTTAAAGCAAAATACGTCTTCCGAGTTTTTGAATTGGAGCAGTGATATGTGAAATAAAATGAAATGAATGACCCCCATGCGTATTAGGATGCCCATACCTCCTTTTTGTCACTTTGCAATGCGTAATTCATCAGTTGTAATTACTGTAGAATATTAGTACTAAGGACATCGTTTCAGTAAAGAATGTTTTTTTTTTCAAAGTTTAAAATGGCTTATGGATCGACAAAGAATATTGCTAGATTCTGCCCTTCCATCTCAGCAGACAGACAACATAAAGGTTTTTAATTTCCCTTGAGTGACATTTTAAAACCTAATTTTCTAGAACTCGTGGTTCATAAAAATCTAAATTATAGTGTTTTTCTCGTATCCTGTCTATGAGAAATGTCAACGTCAAGTTAAAAAATATCAAGTTGATTTTTGGTTATTCATTTGAAACAAATACATATTTTTCCACATATCCTTCCGTACACTTTACGATGTTTTTCATTAAACAATATTCATATACCTCACATTTGTCATTACCGTAATGAAATAAGAGAATTAAATGAATGCCTTTAACTAAAAAGACAAGAAGTAAACGTAACGTGCAATGCTATTGATTTAGATAGTCAATAGATCTAAACCGAATATTTAAAATGGGATATTTGCTTTCCGAAACCGAATATTTAAAATAGGATATTAGATGGAACAAAGTCATGCATTTGAAACGACAAATTGTATTCCGTAGCATAAGTTTCTTAATAATACCAAAATGATAATATCGATGATTGGGATAAATAAAACAATTTTTTGAAAAAATAATCGTTTAATGATTTTTATTTAATTAAATGTTGTGACCGAGATGATGCGTTTTATCAGGTCATCCAAATCATACATTCATTTTATTTATATTTAATTGTTTATAGTATATAACTAAACATTAAAATAAAAATACTTTTAGATTTACACTATTGGTCTATCATAAAGTGACGATGAATGATCGAGCGTGCAAATTCCTGGAAAATAAACTAGATAGCCAAGTTTGTCCGAGTTAGGTACATGTAGAGTGTTAGTTAATTAAGTTTAGAGAAGAGTAGGGATGTCCGCGAAAACTCTACCGAAAGCCTACGACAATGAAATACATACAGAAAGTCACCTTTAACACTCATTATATTCAGGGGCGCCCTGTTTTTTCGGGATAATAGAAAAATTATTTTTCATTTTACCTTAATACATATGCTTATGGAAAATAATAAATAATAGGTCTCAAAAGAACCGTTTATTCTAACGATTTAAATAAAAGTGAGACGTCTATTAAAAAACCTATATTAATTATTAAAATATACAATTTAGGAAATTAGTTTTTAAAGATAATGTCATCTAAATATAATCGTCCATGCCAATAGCACTTTTCTAAATAAATAGCAAAATTTCTTAGGACGGCCCGCCATGTAATCTCCTTAACTACCATTTTGCGTCGGATATTTCTTTTAAGTAAACCAGAGAGCCCAGTGTATTAGAGTATGTTTTTGAAGTAAAACTTCTTAAGCGGTGATCCGATAATCGGTAAGTGGACAAGAATTGAGTTTAAATTTTAAGGTTGCGTCACGTTTAGGCACATTTCGTTACATGAGAGAAAAGAAAGGTATCAGAGAAAGAGAGCTATATATTCCAACGCCATGGAAGTGAAGCAAAAGAGAGCAACGTATACACGACGATACGAAGCGACTCAACAAGACAGTGTCGCGCATGCGCACATTGTAGATCTACGCCTCAGACGATATAAATGAACAGCTGAGATACATTGTGTTTTTAGGTTACCTGTGTCAAAAGATAACTATCAAAATTTTGTCGATTTATTTATGTGTTTATGTTTGATTTATTACTAATTCGGCATTCAATTCATTCATGACAAGAATAAAAACATATTGGGTTACCATTGTATTGAATTTACCCAGCACAAATAGTCGTTAATATAATTTACAACGCGAGCGGCATTTAAAAGTGTTTTGGTATTTCCATTGCAGCTATTTTTTTTAATTGACAATAGGCTATGTAAATTTATATGAAGATTAAATATTTATATCGATTTGTAATGATATTATATTCATTTTGTCTAAATATATAGTATTAAAATCTTCTTATGTGACTGCATTTAGAAGTATTCTGGTACTTACATTGCAGCTATTTTTTTAAATTGGCTATAGGCCATGTAAATTTATATGAAGATTAGATATTTACATCGATTTTTAATGACATTTTATTAATTTTTCTAAATGTGTTGAATTCCAATTATCTTACCCGAATTTAGTACAATGTATGTATTTAAGCTTTGTATGTTCTTTTTTACTGTCAGTGCCGTTTTGACACTTTATACTGACTTTTGTAAAGGTTTAGATCGCTAAAAAAGTTTCACTTCTGTCATATGTATTGAGTTGCATGCGATATTTTTTTATTTAAGATATTTTCACAAGAAACAGTTTATAAGAATACAATTAGGACTGCATGGATGCCAATTTATATCGCTTCTTCTTGAAATCAATCTTGAGGGAAAATTTGTCAAACACGTGACAGGGATGAGTTGGAACCGAGTGAGTTGCTTCGGAAACTGAAACTGTGTTCTTTGGTTGTAAGCAGAAAAGCTCTGAAGTTCAGGTACGAAGAAATTATCCAACATAATACTCTGAATTTACTTCAATATTGAGAAAAGTCCCCACGCATTTCCTTCAATATTGAGAAAAGTACGGGCTGATTATTCCAAACGCTAACGATGTAGCCCATGTCAGAACTTAAGTTGAGTATAGGGGTTTCTAATACATATTGTTTGATTTAGTTGCCTTCCAATAATGACAGTTCTGTTTATTAACGTGCCCGTTGAGGTAAAAATGTGTCTCAACCTAAAACATGATATTGTTGAACGTTGAAAATCGCTTAGTCACTTGATTAATAGATTGAATCCTCTCACCGGCATTTTGGTGCCTTAATTCTTTCACCGGTTAAATTTTACACGGATGCTGTTTTCTATAATTACGCAATATTTAGGTATATTTAAAGCACTTACTAGTCTACGAAAGGAAATTTCCGTAGTATCACCAAATTACCAGCTCTCCACGTCTACGTCAGTTCTCGATGACCTTGGTCTTCTAGGTTTATCCATTGTTGAATCCGTTTCTCTAAACTTATCAAACAGTTTCCTGATGAAGGGAGTACTTGTTACATTAATTGTGTTGTGCAAATCATGGTGTTTGCAGAACTTTCTCCGCGCCACAGCGGCTGTGTATTGTTTTTGTAAACTGTCGTGTATATGATGTACGGTCCGCACCAGAGAAACGCTTCATAGCGACTAAATTCCTAGAAGCCAGTCAATCGGTTAATATATCCTTCGCGGATTCATTGCCTTCACACAATGGGCCAATCAAATATGTACTTAATTTTGGGTTAACTTAACTACACATCGTGCTGTTAACATTGAATAGTGTTGGATTAGAAACAATTATATTTTGGTTATTCGTCTTCAATGAAATTCAAAATTATAATGTTTTTAACAAATGCAAATTATGCAAATAATGTTTTTAACAAATTGAAAACCTTAATGCAGTCCTTAAGGTTTCCAATTTGTTAATTATACAAAGATCTTGATTTAACTGCGGAATAATTTAAAAATTAACCTCGAATAGCTTAAATCATTTTATTCGACACAATAGTGCCATTAATATTAAGACCAATGCACTTAACTTTGAATAATTTCAAATTTTTACTTACGACTTTTCAAATAGACCTAACATAAACTTCATAACTTTAATATTATCGAAATATAATCAAATATTGAATTCATTTGGCGTTAATTTTATAGAAATTCATTATTCACAATTAAATAAAACTACGTGATGTAGTATTATTTCTACTTTCTTTAAATTATTTACCACTACCTAGGTTTCGTTGTATCATAATATCTTCAGGTGGGCCATTAGCAATCTTTGCTTTCCTAGGTCGTCACGACATAAGCTTCCAAAACCCTCAATAAAGCCTTTTTTAATAATTAAATGTCACTAAGGTCAGATTAACATAAGGTCAGTTCGCGATTCCCAAAGAGTCGACGAAAAATGTTTACGGTAGTTTTCATCATAATTAGTCACATTTTTCTGAACCGGAAAAAGAAAAAGATTTTCTTAATTGTTTTTCTTTCCATTAGGATTCCGTTCCTCAAACTGATAACCCTTATAACATCTATCGTGGATCTATTTGTTCATGTATCGCTATCGGATTCCTCAGTAACCGTACGAAATAAAAACTTGGAATTTGGCATAGTAAAGATATTATTTATCCACATATTTTACGCTAGCAAGCTATATTTAAAAAGGATTAAATTACACAAAACCTTCGTATTTCATGTGGGGTTACATTAGAAAGGACTCGTTATGACAAACACAAAAATGCCTTTTTTAATCAATTTACAAACGTAATTAAAAAATGTTCAAAAGTGGTCTATCACTCCCCCTTTTTATTTTAGAAACTAATGACTCAATAATCACAAAAAAATTGAGGTTGATAAAATCCGACTAGAAAGTGCGTCAAATTTTTAGACCTGTAAAAGATGCAGGATGCATATATTTATACTGGAAAAAAATAAATGTTTGTTTTGTAATGTTCAAGAGAAATATTATTTAGTTTTAAATATTTCTAAACGTGTACGCAACTCCTGTACCGGATTATTCGGACTTGAGAGGTTTATTATTCGCAATAAATTGCTAAGTTACTTATTTTTGAAGTCGGTGCCAGCGTCACGAATCGGTTTTTTAAAAGAAATTATATTTTAGAATTTTTAGTGATTAATGATATTAATCATCATACTATAACCAATATTCAATTATTTTCGTTCTTAGAATATTGTATAATTATTAAAAGTCACGGACAAAAGCTAGTATAAATGTAATTTCTTCTTTGTGTAAAGTTGATTATTAACAACACACAGAAGTGAATCGATAATAGTAGCCGCCAGTGGTTGGTTGTTAATCGTTGAGGAGTTCCGTTCTCCATGTTCAGAGTCCAATATCAGATTTTGCAAAGTAAATGCTTCCATTAGCAAGTATACTAAATTACGATCGATTTCTCGACATCTCCAGAATGCATCTTTAGACTCTCACATGGTCGATGGTGTAGTTATTTTACAAAGTAACAACTCCCAGTAGCAAATATTTTTTTGTTTAGTTTACTATATTCATCTCCAGAACTCATCATCAGATCCTGACCTGGTTGATAGTGTAGTTATTTTGCATAGTAACAACTGCTAGTATCTTCAATAGCTTCTGATTTACTAAACATTGTTACGAAGTTCCATTGTTTATCTCCAGAACTCATCGTCAGTCCCTGATCTGATAAATTGTGTGCAAAGTAACAACAGCCCGTAGCTAATATCTTGAATCATAGTTGATTTATTGTCATTCGTTAAAGATTTCCATCGTTTATTTCCGGATCTTATCATCAGATCATCACATTTATTTGGGGCCATCCCTAAAGTACCCTCTTTCAACTAAAAAATCATTGAAATTAGTTCACTCTGTCAAGAATTATCGCTACATATATCGGGATTGCAGAAGCGCGATTATATATATATATATATATATATATATATATATATTTATATATATATATATGTATATATATTTATAGTTATAAAAACGTCAGACCCTTTTGGTAGAATGAGTTTCGACATTTGTTTTACTTTAGACATTTTTATACTTTTTAACTTACCATTCACTTTATGTTTTTAATCTCTCTCTTAAATGTTGACTCTAGTAAAACTGCTTCTTGAAATATGCTATCCTATCATTATAAAAAGTTCGTAAATTGGTAACTAATGTTTATATGTCATATAAACATTACTTACGAAGTTATATATCACGTTAGTGTTATCAAGTTATCTGGCAACTCTAGGGATTGAACGACTTACGTAAGATACATGTTGTTTATCTCGCGCTAGTTTCATCAGTTGTCATTTAAGATTATCATCACAAGTGTGTAACTGTATCCCAAAAGAACTTGATCAAAATGAGTCACATAATGTGAAGATATTTGTTTATAAGCCTGATTTTGGTATGCAGCCAAATTACGATCCACTGCATCACAAGTTTGTAATATTACTTAATGTAAAGGTTGTGCTACTTGGCATGCCAACAGTATATGTAATTACGTGACTATAAGTTGAAATCTCATCTAGGCTTTGAATTACAATAAACATAGTGTGAATTGAGAATAATGAAAGAAAAATTACTGATTGTATAAAAATAAAATAAATTACCTTATATATTCGTTTGAAGAAATAGCTGTAGCTGTCATTCTGATATCTTTGGTCGATACTGGCAAATTTTGGTCCAGGTTTTCATTCACTCGTAATAATTTCCTAGATGAAATAGTTTTCAAATTTTGATTTATAAAATTGTTCTCGCAGACTCCGTAATTGGGCTCATTACACTATTTTCGGCGATACAGTTTCAACCATACCATTACTCTGAGAGACAAAACAAAGATTGAGTTATAATTTGTGGCTATAAAATTGTAATTGTCGAGGTCAATGAAATTTTAAAATACATCGTTATATTTTTGGCAAAAAAAAATAATGCAGCAAACCATACTTGCCAAGTTTTACATTTTGGAAGCCAGAAAAAAATTTTGTAGACAAGTAGAATGCACATTTTCAGGAACATAAAACGCAATAAAAATACAACTTACGATATCTAACTTATTATAAAATACTTATTAAATAGTTATTTTATAAAAAATAACTATTTGAAAAAGCGATTAGCGACCCCTTTAATAAATTGAATTCATTTAGCGTCATCTGCCATTCTTGAGTGTAGACACTTCATTTCAAGGCGGACAAAATACAAATCACTTGATCGTTTCAAATTTCCAGCTAAAGCATCTTAATTATACTTAATCTATTCGTCACCATTGTACATTTATTGTTGTAGTAAACCGTTGTGTTTATGTCCAACGTCTATTTTTCATTTACATAATTACGGTTGCTCTATTTACTATATTGGGTGCTACTTAGCATTTAACTACTTAAACGGTACTTGGTGGTAATTCGATTCTGAAAATAATCGTAAATATGAAAATTATAGCTAATAATATGAACAATAAAAATACCTTCAATCTAGGGATAAAACCTATTAAATCGTATATGTCTATCTTATTTACTTATATGTTTTGTACATAATTCCATTTTTATCATATTTACGCACACACACATACACATATATACATATATATATATATATATATATATATATATATAAATATATTTAAGTACATATATATTAATTTGACTTTCATCATATTTTGACATATGTTTCATTTACTAAAGAATAACATAAGGTGAAGCAGCTGTAGACCTATTTATATAGAATCAAATACAATTCCATTTCCGAGTGTACAAAAATATATGTTGAATTCTAAATTTTGAACTCAGTTTTAAACCGTGATTGCATTTAAAAGCGTGCCACGGATTTCGAAACAAACATTAGCGGTCCCCGTTAAGACCAAGTACTTTTCCTTGTTTTACAAAATTAAGTTGAGAGACGACATAGCGACCAAGCCATGAACTTTCAGTGGAAGACAAACTTCGACAAAGCTCAACGGACCAAAAGCTTGGGTAGCTTTAAGCTTATATAAAGACTAAAACTAAGTAGACTCTTTCTCATAACTGTGGGCGAAAAACGACAGGCGGATTGAGAAAGGTTTAGATTAAGGTTTGTGATTTCAGATATTTTAATGTCATTATTTCGACATTCAATTTTCTTTTTTTATTTAAATATTTAATAATGATTTTAGAAACGTGTTGATAACGATTTTTTCTGTTATTTATTCACTAATGACCGAATTTTGATTAATTCCCGAATGAAGGATAATTAATTTTTTAATAATTATTTGGCTCTGATATTTTGGCTACTATTACCCAAACAAACATTATATTTTAACACCCTTTTACTAGCTTCTATTTCAATCACGTGTAGTAATTATGTGTGTAAAAAAATCTAGCGTGTCATCGACTATCGAATTTAGGTACGTTTGGTGTGTCTCAATGAACCAATTAGATGCATATTGTAAGGAGGGTATAAAATTGGAAGAGGAGATGATTATAAAAACTTTCAATAGCTACAATTAAAGTAATCGAGTTTGTTTTTCAGATTTTCCAAATTGTACATTTTTTGCTTTCACTTTGAAAATCTAAATTTTTGCATAAACTCGACAAGTGAAACTTATTACAGGCCCCTTTTTTATTATTTTTACAAGCGAGACTTAAAAATAAAAATGTTTTTCGTAAAATCTCACTTTCATTTTAAAAGACCTTTCCAGTGCCACCATTCTTGATGGAATGCGCGGAAAAATTTCTCCCCTAATTTAGACTACTTTCTTTTTTATTTTTTTCTTCAAATTGATTAAGATGTCCATAGTAAGAAGATACTTGCAAACCTTCTTCTACATAAGTATAAAACTGATGGAATTGTGAGAATTTAAGGCATGGACGAGAAGATGTGGTGAAGGATGAGAAATAAGGTAAGGACGAGGAGAATGATTAAGACTCCTACGAAAGTCTAAAATTATGCACTTGTAAAGTAATGATATATATTTTCCTAATTAAGTATTCATTATAAACTCTTTTCATAATAATTTTTGAATTTTTACTGCTTCATCATTATAGTGACATTTTCTAGAAAACATTATTATTTTTTCCAGTAATTTATTAAACTTTTTTATTTAATCAGATAATTTTGACGCTTCCCTTAAACGAACTTAAAACTTGAAAATAATTTTTTAACAATTTTTTATATAGATTTTTTTATTGTATCCCTATATATATATATATATATATATATATATATATATATACATATATATATATATATATAAATATACTTGTAAATATATGAACTTTTTATAGGTAATACGATCAAAAAAATTCAAGTATGATAAATCCACATTTTTCTAGGGTGGACATGAAATACATTTTAGTAACATAACAAAATAATTAAATTGGATTATAAAAATAAAACCATTACGTTATCGTTAGTGTATTTTAATCCGCCACATTTACTTTAGAAAATTTGATGAAACGCGCCTATTTGTCCCATATAATATTACTTCAATTTTAATATTCAATGGAAACTAAATGTAAAAAGATGTTATTGGTATATTGATAATTTAAGTTGTAATTTAAAAACAATTTAGAAATTTTAATAAATAGAAATTTTAATAAATAGAAAATAATAGAGGTGCGATGAAATCGATGTACTCTATAGGGCCCATTCAAAATTGTTGCACAAATCGGGCACTAAATAAAACTAACAGTAATAACTTATTTTCCATAAATTTTTTTACGTAAGATATGTACATATTCTAACGAAACTATAGGAAAAACTGATAAAACAACTAATTTTTTAAATGATAAAAACAACTAATTTTTTTCAAAAATTGTCGTATGTTTTTTAATTTCTGTTTTATTAGTAATTTTATGCTTCAAGTAGGCGCCTATAAATTAAAGTGGTGTTATTAATGAATCGAATCCACGTTAAAATCGTTAACTTGATTTAACATATAATCATTAAAAACGTTTAAAATTTTATTTCGACTCCTTCGCATGCGGATGAGAAATTGGAATGAAATATAAGCTGGGATTATATTCTAACTGTGTTATTGTAATATAATTTACCGTTTTACTTAAAAATGTTCCATATGTTGTGGAAGTTGCACGAGTGAGAGAAAAGTATTAATACACAAAATTTTGAAACTTTGCTTCAAAAGTTAGTAAAAAGGTATATCGTGAAATGCGACTATACAATAAATAAATTGTATAGACCGTGGTTAATTTTAGTTGAATTAGAACATTTTACAAAACATGTATCATTATTAAAAAGTGGGCATTCCGAAGACTATCTTTTAAAAATGGTTATATTACTATGAATTTTCGTGTTAACCACATTGTCAGTTTTACAAGCGTCATCAGAGCACGTCTCTGTGCAAGTCTCACAAACGTGGCTTCTTTCGCCGATTTTAATCAAATCATGAGGATTTCACATGTTGTACCACTCCATGTGTTAATTTCCGTGACTCTATACGACTAGGATAAGATATTGTGTCATTCGTTATTTCAGTTTTTGTGACTTTAATTTATTATTCACATCGCAGTGCTTCTAATTTTTTAAGGAATGTGTTGGCACAAAATTAATATGTTAGATAACCTATAAAAAACGGTAGAACACCTACAAGAATGATACATATAGGTAAATATTAAGCCATTTCCACGAATGTTTATAAACGTCAGGTTCTCGCAGTTACAATACGAAATCAAGAATCATTGAAACATGTTAATCTGGCTTAAATTGATGAATTTACTATTGACCATCGAGACGGTTCTATGTATATATATGTATGAGTATATATATATACACACACACACACACACACACATATATATATATATATATATATATATATATATATATATATATATATATGTATTTCTCTTTCTATCCCCTAATTGTTACTTCAATACATATTATGAATCAATCTCCCCGCTGCGTCTTTTTACTATGTAAGTGATTTTCTTAGTAACTGCTAAAAATGTTGGTTTTCATCAATGGACAAATTGATTCAAGAAGGAATATTTATGAACCATAGATGTATAATTTATGAATGTTTCATGAAAGTAATTTCCCTTTGACAATGAAAGCCAATGGGGTCGAAAAAAGTATTAGTTGGAAAGGTATCTTGGCGGCTCTGCTTAAATCTCTAGACATATATGAAAACAATGTATGCCAGCATTATTCTTCTCAAAATTTTCTACAATAAAGTCAGCAACGTTACATGTGTACCTAATAAACGTTTTACAGTTTAAAAAAATAGTTTCATAACTTGTTTTCCTAGAGCCTATTATGCAAAACTATCTTAATCCTCATATCTCCATGTCTTAGGTTTCTGACAAATACTTTAACAGATAGGCGTTGTTTTTAAGTATACAACATTACATGTACGATCTTGACACAAGACGTTTCAATGCTTGGAAAATTTACCAACGCTGGCGAAACCGGGATATTTCGTTAATATATCATATTATAATGGTTCATATCCTGGCGAGTAAAGTCAAATTCTAAGCTAATAACCACTAAAGGTTTAGCGGAAATAGTTTCCGAGTTGTGAACAGATGAAAACAGCACTGTTCTGTTTAAATTATGAATGGTAAAATAAACGATTCTTACTCAATGATATTTGTTTTTATTCTTTTATATTTTAACCACGCTGGAACAGAGATTAGACATGAATTTTATCATATGTGTTAAGTAACAGTTTTTTTGGGGCTAGTTTTTTATACCTGTGATGGAAATCGGTGCAATCGTTTCCTGTTTATGAAGGGACAGAAGCCGCTATTACGGCTACAGATTTTGGGTTTATGATCAAATATTTAGTTTTAGCGAGCAGCTCAAGCTTAGCGATATGACGACAAACGTGGTTACACCAATAAATTTAAAGAACTATATTAACTTAATATTCCACGTTTCTGTTTAAATTTAGTTTTATCGTATAGTTTTTACAGCTGCGAAACTCAAGGTCAAATATCACCATTAGTCCTCTGAATCGAAGGAATTGGAATAGCTGGAAATTCCAAATTATATTCAAATATTCAATTTTGTCAAACATTTCTAAAACTCGTAAACCTGCGGATCTAATTATAATCAGACTAGTAATATAATAAATAATACTAGTAATATAATAAATATAGTATACTAGTAATATATAAATAATACTAGTAATATAATAAATATTCCCTTGATTCAAGGAACTATAAGCCTGATTTTCTGCAAGGCTACACTGCTAGTGTATCATTGAATAATTTGCTCTATTCTACATTGCATGTCACCATATCATTAAAAGATTTAACTTCACTGAGGGATATGATGGCTTGATACTTGGCAAATTTTTCTATTATTGAATAGTAATAGTATTATTCAATACAGTAAATAAATAATAATCACAATGAAATATAGGAAAACTCTAGCCAAATGTGGCACATTAATTTGATCCATAGATTATTAGTACCTATTTAGTGACAATTAATACCTATTTAGTGATTATTAATATCTATTTAGTTACCATACAATGACTTCAATTTGTACATAATACATCCAAAATTATATTCAGAGCCAAAAAAAATTAAAAGTAATATCTTAAATAATTAGTTACACCACCGACTCATGAATCAAAAACAAACTAGGTAAATTAAAATAAAAATTAGATATAACTAATAATTCAATTAATATTAAACATGAACATTAATACAAAATTAGTCTAAATTATCATGTAAGACATTCACATAGGGGTCGTGTAAAGTCAGAACAAATTATGGTTTTAATAATAACAACGACTATAATATTTTAAATATTAAAAATATCAAATTTACAAACATAGTAAAAATACCAATGATAAATAATGGAATTAATAACAAATGTAATCGTAAAATATTTATTTATCAGCTAATGTTTCGTTCACCGCATAATAAGCTTTTTTATAAGCATGTTCTTCATACCACTCTGCAAATTAATGCATTCCATAACTTTAATAGCTGCAGGCAATTTATTGAAAATAGGGCATTATTGCATATCAAATCTTTTGAGACACTGGACAATCTTATGCTTATTTGGTGGAGATAATGCGTTAGGCAGATCGACTCAGATTTTGGCATCTGGTCCGCGGTTTCGCGCACAAAGATAAATCTTTGCCGTTGTACTTATAGTGCAGAAAGCGACTAAGTAATAATGTATACATATAAAAGTTAAATCAAGAAAACCCACGACAAAAAAAGAATCGTCGGATAGAAATATATAAATGTTGCCCTTTAAAAAGGCATTTTTATAGGAAGCGTAGGTAGATTAAAAGAAAATTCAAGTATCGTTATTTTTTTTATATTTAAGCCTCGCTTGCGAAATATTAGGCTTCAATATGACGTGTGCCCCATCTTTAAGTTTTCAACCGTGGATTTGAAAAATCTGATTAGGCATTTATTTTTCGGACTAAAGCTTTTTGCTTCAGTTAGCATCACAATTCAGGAGATAGATACAACCACGGAATTCTTCCTAGGACCGTCTCGATGTGCATCCATCATGTACATATCTGCAATATTATTTAGAAGAAATTACAGCAGAATAAAATAAGTTCACTTATTTTGTGTTACAAATTTATTTTCGTTCTGAAAACCTTTTACATTCTTCATAAAACTTGATATTGTGTTTGTGAATATCAGTGACTAAAATCCGACCCGACTTTACCTGGGCGAAAAGGAACCGTAACTGGTTTGTGTTTTATTCCCTTTTTTACAAATTAATTATTTACGGTTAGTGATTTTCCAAAAACGACTAAAAACTCTGTCTTAACAAGGCGTGATCATCAACAGATTGGTTGTATTTTTGCACTGTGATGTGCATCGAAGCGCTAAGTGTGTTTGGTTTTTAAATATACATCCCCCCTCCCTACACTTTTCTAAATAATTCTTTGAGGTTTCTTGTATTGCGCGATTAATACTCAAACAATATCCCAAATTATTATTCACTCAAATCCGTTTAACGTGTTAATCATATGTCAAAGCGGTTTTACTCCATCGATTTAACTTACCTCTAGCGGGCGCATTATTCTTATCGATTGATACAGAAAGCCTCCTAAATATTATCTGAAGCGATTCTCAATAAATTCCAATTCCTATTAAAATATTGCATAGCTATACATGCATATTTTTGTATAAATTTTGGATTACAAAAATCAATTAAAATTGAATTCACCAATGTTATCGTCGGGATCGCGTAGTTGAAAAAGTTATTATAATTTAATAAGTTGTTTCCCGCAAAATATGCTAAGGTTTCCGTTGCAGAAAAAAAAACAGTTGTTGCAAACATTTGCCAGTAGGACTTTAGCGCAAAATGTTCCACAATTAAATGTCATGCCTGTCTTTGGCTCTTAAGTAAGTTTACGTTGTTTAATTTTAACGTTACCGGAAAGATAGTATTCTTAAAATTAATTTTCTGACGATACGAACGTTTTCTGGTCCGCGTTACTTAAAATTACACATTTAGTTTCATATCATATTTATTTTGTCTACTTAGACCTTTAGTTTCTGCATTTTGCATGATTTATTCTTAACAAGACGCCTACACCAGATACTATCTACTATAATTTTAGTAGAATATCTTAGATATATATATATATATATATATATATATATATATATATATATATATATATATATATATATATACTCATAATACATACGAAGATATTTTATAGAAGCGGATAAAAAAGTTAAAAACCACATTTGACTCATCACAAAATTTTCAGAACTAAAAAGCCTGTTAATTTAGAATTTGTTATTTGATTTATCTTAACTTCTAAACTCTTTCTAGAAAGCTAGTAACAAGGTATTAGAAATATTTTGTTTAAATTCAATTCCTGATTACGATGTACGTAAAAATGGTGATGGAAGACTGTACCAAAATTTTGAAACGATTATAGTTAGAGACATAAAAATACGATTTTGACTCTCAAATCGAAATAAAAAACCGCAATTTCAATGTTTCTTGGAAAATTGCTAACTGTATATGTTTATGAAATAAAATGAGAGAAAAATGCCGTCATAATTCCTTTTTTCATGGGCACAGTAGTGTCGGATAACTTGCCAATATTATCTTGAATATTAAATTAAAATATTGTTTTTTTTTAAATATATGAAATGTTTCCAGCGCTAAAATGTATGATACACGTTGAATTTCAATACACTCCCTACAAATTGTACCATTCCAAATTAACTTGTTTTGAATAATATTGAAATTATGTTTCTACCGTGAAAATCCTAAGAAAATATAAAACTTTTATACTTTTCTATGTTTTTAAATACATTTGGTGAATTTTTCCGTTCAATGCAACTAATTATATAAAATTATGATTCCAAAATATTTTACATTAAATAAAACAACATACAAAGAAGATTGACGAAAGTTTTGATATCAAATTAATTTTTAGTTTACATTTTGAACTCAATCAACTCCATTTCTTTCCCTTATAAACAACAAATAACAGAACCACTATAAGATTGATCATAATTACCAGAATAAGTTAGACCAGATCACATCAATGATGGATGAAGAACATCATGTTTTAGAAACCCACGCTTGTATAATATGATGAGGTTATGAGAAACAGGTTTGTTTTATAGAAAGGCTGGTATCGTTTTAAAGTAAGTCCAGCTGTCTTCGTCAAATGGACACGATGGTAATTATGTAAAAGTTAATGAAGTACCAGGTCTTGTTACAAAATAGAATTCTAATTTAATGATGTCATTTAAATTCCATTGTTGTTCTCAAGGATTAAATATTTTCAAAGTGGGCAAAACGTATAATAAGACGCTTGTCTTAGTTCATTCAACATTCTGGGAAATTTCTTTTAATAAAGATTAATTGGCTTCATGTAGGCAACGCTGTACGGAATATTCTTTTCCTTTCCTAACGGTAATTAAACGTATGTTATCTTGTTTAATTTTCAATATTTACCGTGAAATTATGATTTCATAATTAGGGTGAATTTTATAAAGCAAGAACAATATAATCTTAAGCAAATTTGTTCTCTGTTTTGTCCCTTAAACATAAAAATGTTAATGAATATGTTCTTTTACATTTGTACAAACATATGTTCACGTTTTCCAAAAAACGTTGATAATTTATTGCGAGATAAATAATAAATTTACCTATAATTATATTTTTTCTTCAACCAATAATTTTGTTTCATTGGTTTATTTTGTCACAAATTTTATAAAAATTATTTTACATAATTGCCATGTCCAATAAAAATAGTTTAAGAACTTATTTCTTGAAGAAACCAAGAAATCTTATAGAGAAGTAGGTAAACTTTACAAAAAGTTTACAATTACTAGCATTAAGAAGTAATATCAACACAATCACGTCCATGGTTTGTGATTTCTGCTATCACCTTCTGCTCGTTAATGTCAGATTTTGTCGCTTTCTATCAATAAATTAAATTCAGAAATAAATTTTACGCATTCCTTTAAATTGAATTGCTCATTTTTGTCATAATTTTTGATCCAATTATTTCCCGCTTCGCCTAAATTTAAGCTTGTATGCTAATTTATGAATATTTTCCAAGTTCTTCAAAGTTTCGAAGGGTATCGAAACTGAGTTAAAATCGATTCACGCCTCAATATATCTCAAGCTACTTGCACCTACATTGTGGAGTAAAAGATATTTATTTACATAGAAATATTTAAAGCGTATTTACGCTTTCAAAATATAAAAATGCCGAGCCTTACTGCAAAGATAACAGTTCTGTTAATGTTCACTATCACTGATTTAAACTGATCGCTCAATTGATTTAATTTCCAAATTATTTATATATTTTTTATGTATAATTATTTATTCTTACGTATAATCATTATTTATATTTTTGATGAAATAGGTGAATATACATGTTTAGAAGTTTACTCATCTTAGCCGCAGACTACATTGTACTCGAAAAATTTATTTCTTCTTAAGAATTTTAATATTCTACCCATTTAGCTTGTGCAGATAAGTTCGCTAAAGGTATAGAGAAAGAATAATTATACTTTTATCTATAATTATACTTTTATGTATAATTATACTTTTATGTATAATTATACTTTTATGTATAATTATTCTTTCTCTATACCTTTAGCGAATTTATATTCACAAGTTAAATGGGTAGAATATTAATATTCTCATACCCCTTCGACGGCGTCGCCTCCGCCGACCTCGACAGGAGATCGCTCATATGCAAACTTTTCACATGCGTTCAGTATCTAATCACGAATTCGGTTAATTATTTGTACGTATACGTTGAAGAAGTTTATTTGTCTGATGCAAACGTGTGTACGACTCCCGAACTCGGCTTGCGCTGGCTTAGAGCAGCGTGTGAAATTAAATTTGCATAATCTTGGTGATAACGCTGCAAAGTTGAGTTTTTGTGAGTTCGTCATTTTCGATGTTTCTTTGGTTATGAGAGGAAAATATTCAAAATACTTTTAATGAATTAACAAGGGAATATTTTTTACACTGTCTAGTGAAGGGAATATTTTAATAGGTTTACAAGAATACTATATAA
Organism: Druceiella hillmani; assembly: GCA_039881145.1. NCBI lineage: Eukaryota > Metazoa > Arthropoda > Insecta > Lepidoptera > Hepialidae > Druceiella > Druceiella hillmani. The sequence goes on along the minus strand of JAYKKI010000011.1, from coordinate 1,100,758 downwards.
CTACTTGACAAAATAATTCTAGAATTAATATTTTTATTTCTCGAAACTATGGCGTATTCAAATTCTCGAATTTATGCGTATCTATTTGCGACGTCACACGTCTAGTTTTCCTGAGTATACTTGCACGATGGTTGTGTTGAAGCCACATCAGCGGTATTTTATGATGTTTGATTGCATTGCAGAGGTCACGAAAAAACTTCTAACTCCACTTTGATTTTTCCACTTTGTAAATTTTTATGAGAACTTTATTTTTCATATGTTTAAGAGATTTGCTTCCCTTTTGACCAGCGTACAAGTCACCTACCCGTACACGACAAAGGACTCTTTCACAGAACTCTACACTAGCAACTTATGATCCTTTTCTATATTTTTATGTAATGTTAATATTACATTCATAAATACTACAGAAAGATTCAAATCACGCATTTGTTTAACTTCACGAGCCTTATACAATTTCGGTCACTTCTTCCATTACCTGTAAAATATTCGCGTATAACTCTTGACCTCTCAATTTACAGGCGTTCTAAATTAGTTTTTTCCTTCAGCTACCCTCTTTGCTTTCTTTTATTGTAGCATTAAATATTGCCTTTAATAATGTTCAAAATCTAGAAAGTAACGAAGAATATTAGTGCGGTTTTATGTAAAGAATCTGTGATCTTGAATCTAGAAATAAGAATTCAGCGAATACAAACTCGACCCCTTGCTTAAGAACCATACTCCATTCTAGAATGTCCAACTTCCTATACAGACCTTATTTCATAAACTTTGCTATAGATTTACACAAAATATAAACAAATTATTTAATTTAATGAGGCAAATGAATAAATCATCTTGTAGACCAATGCGTGTAAGTTACATACATTTATATTTAGTCACCTAGGCTTCTATGGCGTTTTAATTTGATATTGAATATTTGAATATTATAATTAAAACCATGTGCTACTAAATTTAAAATTCATTATTTATTACTGTAATTTTAATTAATATCTAGCCAATATAACTCGAATGAAAATATTTGTGAAAAAAATCGTATCGTATAAGTAAAAATATTGGAATGTGTAAACTGATAATTAAATCTAAAATTTTAAACATTTTCAAAAACATATCATTAGTATATTGAAAGTGAAAACATTTTGCTTTGCGACGCAATTGTAATATAACAGTTCTATATTATGTTTTACGTGAACATTGCTTTCGGAAAATTATAGATGAGCATAAAAATGCATTACAGCATTCCATTATCGCTTCCCACCTCAACGTTGTTGAAAGAATATATAATTACTTTTTCATTTTGTATCAAAATTCTACAATTAAATTTTTTTACATAATATTTAATTTTAGAGCTGGAGATTTGATTTTCCAAAAAACGTTGTCGTTAACGATAGGCAATAAATTAACCTAATATTAATATAATGATACTTCAAAAGCACGGGTTATGAACCTGTCGAAAATTCAATAATGTTCGCTAAATAACTTTTCCAATTTTCTTTTACCCCGTAATTGATGAGTTTTTTTTTCGTTTGCCGCTACAAAATTGTTACTGCGGTTATATTAAAATGTTTTTACCCTTTTTTTTTAATTTACATTTCTTTGTTCTTATTCTAATTCTTCACAGCTACAATACTTGTAGCAGAAAGAATCTAGATAAATATAAATATTTTTCTAAAGTCGAATGATAGCTGTAAAAATCATTATGATACGAAAAGGAATAAATTGTAGGGTCATACGGCAGACAGTTTCTTGCAAAAGGTAGAACTGCCCCATGCAGCTGTAGGTTATGACCTACAGCCGTATGGGGCATGCAGAGTTTCATGAACTTCCCGTCAATGAAGTCAAAGGCTTTTTCGTGGTCGGTTGTGATAAACAGATCTCGGCATTAGTAATTATCATATTTAAAGTTTGCAGATGGTTTTTTGGGCCATAGCCAGACCGGAAACTGATCTTCTCCCTTGGTTATTAGTTACCGAATTTATTACTTAATATATTCAGCAGGAGGCTACTTGGATAGTATTTAGCCAGTTTTCGATATTCCTCTTTTAACGAAGAAGAAAGTAGCGAGCGTTGTGTCAGTTAAAGGGCATTGTCAATTATTATACAGTTCGTGAATAGATGTGCTAGAACTCCGTAGTGACTATCCTAATTTCAATATCGGTATTAAAAACATTATATTATACTGTCCGTAAGAGAATATCGGAAGTTTGTGAAACAGGTCGTTGAATCGAGGAATTTGATATGCAAGTAGCAAAATCTTTGCGCTTTCGTACAGATTTGAAGTGAATTGCGCTTTCGTACAGCCAAAGCTATGAGTGATGAGAGGCATGCGGTGCTACAATTATATTAGTACTCTTTTAGTCTAATAGTAAATATATATGTATATATACATAAAAAATATTTGCAGGTTTACCTTTTCCAAGAAAGTATCCGCATTATTACTAACATTTATTTCCTTTTATATGATATATATACATATATATATGTATATATATATATATATATATATATATATATATATATATATATATATATATATCTTTTACACTTTAATTTGACCAAAATTAAAACTTTTTTAGCGGCAAGCAGTATCAATTATTTTTATTTTGGGGTGAAAGGAAGTTGGAAAGGTTATTGCTTAACCAGTGTATCCCGCCTATCTTTACATTTATAACCACGAATTTTACAGAAAAGTCTGCTGTGATATTAGAATTTTGCAAATGAAGATGATCAGACTATTGCTAGAAGGGACACTAGTCTCTTGCAAGGAGAGTTTCAATATGGTGACTCCACGCCAAGAAAAAAACCATAATAGAGATAATCATCTCGAAGATGAACAAAAACAAGTCTGCATGAACTGGACGCAGGTGGTGTGTGATAAGAAAGAAAAGCTGGAAAACCCGAATATGATTTATGTTCATATATTGAAACGTAAAAAAGATTATGGTAGATATTTTTATAACAAAATAATTCTTAAATGATAATAGTAGCAAATTACAGATAGATATTCTGTGAGATAACATTATTTCGGAAAAATAAATAGGTTTTTAGAAAATTACAAAAATTTATTTTTCTTTACTTTAAATTGCCTTGCCAAAATATTTAATTGTCTTATTATTCGATTCGCTTTCATTATTCAATAGTTGCAAAGCCTACGTACACACGTGCATCTCACGACAAGAATTTAAAAGTTGCAGAATCGTTGGTAAAACCAAAATAACCGCCACCCCGTTTTTTATATATGAGAAGATAGTATAAATAAAAAAGTTAAAAATAACAGAAAACACAGAGAACGGGCAAGAAAGTTCACATAAAAAGGAGGCCGAGAACAATCACTGAGCACAGAAAAAGAAGTTGTGTACAAAAATCAAACTATTTCATAGATCATCGTGAAAATCAGTAGGCTTCTATTCGAATAGTTACCCAATCCAAAGAAAAAATCATAACCAAAATCGGTCAGAAATTGAGACCTTAGGCGTGTCCTCCTAAGTTGAGACCTTAGGCGTGTCCTTACACGTGCTACATACACATGCACGTCCAGTCCAATGGATGGAGAAGCACGTCTTATTTTGAAGGAAAATTTAGAAAATAATAAAAATTATCAAGAAAATAAAGAAAATTGTTTTAATATTTTAGGGGAGCATCTTCGCTTCCAAATTTTCTCACTGTTTTGATTATAAAAGTAATGGTAACTCATGTCAATACTTTTATAATAAAAAACTCGAGACTGGCTTGTTAGCCGATAATGAAGTACACACCGAGAGTTCACCTTTCTGAAATGATGGATGGAGGCTGTTCTGTATTTTTTTATTTAATTTTAAAGTTACAAAACATTTCACCATCTATCATTTGATGAGCGTCAAATTACATGACAGTTCATTTTGAACAACACGAATTTACATTGCGATAAATAATTAGGAACAATCAGCATTTTTATTAATCAGTATTTATATAATTATATTTTTTCCCTTTGCGAGCACTTAACATATTCCCGTGAGTTTGATTTGTTGCCAAAAACTAGCAGATTATGTAAACATACCAAAAATATTTATTTCCTTCTATTTGCCCAATTATAATTCGCGCATCATCTATTAGATCGAGTAGATTTGAAGATATTGTGACATATTACTTGAATATATACCTTACATTACAAAAGCGACTATTGAAAGTCTTTTCCTTTAAAATTTCATTCAAGTCTCGAAGTGGCGGCGTTCAGGGACCAAGGTCGTTTAAGGGCTCGCAGAGAGGATCGCAAGAAATATTCGAACATTATGGAAGCGCTTACAAGTTGAAGTGAAATTTCATCGTCTACACTTCACGATTTTAAAATAATATTAGATTTATAAAGCAAAATGTTTACGACGAGATGGCTTAAAACCCATTCAAAAAAGTACTATATGCGGTTAGAGCACGCTGAATAACCAGTAATTTTAGTTTCGGTGTTTTTGCAAAGTTTTGAGCAAATATTATTCAGTTTAGTATTGAATTCATTAATTTTACAACTCTGGCTTAGCTCGCGAAATTTCACATATACACACACACCCACACACACACACACACACATATATATTTATATATATATATATATATATATATATAGTGGTATGTGTACACAGATGTAACAAAAAACGTGTCTTTTATCTATTGTTCACATAGTTGATTCTATGCATTTTGTTAAATAACTACTTAAAAGCACCAATTAAAAACTTAGTTACGTACAAAGGTGAGGAAGTGAAAAAGTAATTAATTTATTCCATGTGCTTGGCTTGTTCACTTTTTGGGGCTAAACATGTCATTATTACCTTTTAGAACATTTTCGATATTTTGTCACAACATGGAAATATCGACAGAATTCATTCCATGTTTGTGGCCGAGGTGTACTTTACGTTTAAGAAACCTAATTTCACATAATAATGCTCATTATTGTGGTAAATAATGGCTATCCCTAAAAAAATATGACGCAATTTATTAGTAAATATACAAATACAATGTATATAATAATTACTGTAAAACAAACAAAAATTTACAATTTACAATTTTATTCCAAAATGAACTGCATAAATAATATTGACGTATAAAATAACACAAGCTTGATGATTAATTTGCATGTAATATGGTAAATTATGTGTAATCCCAGCTATTTTCTTAATAAAATATAAATTAATAAATATCGTGACGTTATGAGAAAAATCTGAAAAATACAAATAGAAAACAGAATTGTCCTTGACTATGGCAGTACATTTGATAATCAATTAGTGAACAAATACATTATTAATGATCCATTTTTGTTCATTTGAATTTACTTTCAAGTGTCACGATCAAAAAGTGAAAAATATTTTTATAGAAAATAAATAAGCTAGTCACAATTAGTTTAACAGTAATTTGAGAGTAGCAAAGGTAGATACAAAAACGTTTGCAAGAATGTTAAAGATTTTTGTCACCGCAAACGCAGATTCGTATTCCATGACGAAAATAAAAGAACAATATATTTCTCACAGATAGATACACAAAATAGAAGAAATAAGGGTTTGTGTGCCAACAGAAACTATTTATTAAAGTAACTTTATCTGTTCGTCTGTCATAAACCAGCCCTTCAAGGAAAAAGCTAATGGATGACATACCTATATTTAATACTTAATGAAGTAATTTTACGACGCAAAATAAAAAATCATTTTTATGATTAAAAAATTTCCCATAAATGTGAAAGAGGGATGAAAACTTTCTTTATCTGGGCTTATGGAAAATCGTGGAGAAATACTCTTTGAGTACAGACAAAGGTTTACTTAACAAAATAAATGTAACGATATACAAAATAGGATATAACAAAATGCAAGACAGTACAGTTGCCTCACAAATCTTGTTACCTATAAGGAATTCACAATCAATATTGCAACCTAATGAAACTACGTGATGTAGTATTATTTCTACTTTATTTAAATTCTTAACCAGGAAGGCAAAAGATGTTGTCATACAACGAAACCTAGGTCGTGGTTAAGAAGTTAAATAAAATAGAAGTAATACTACATCACGTAGCTTTATTTAATTGTGAATAAAAATTAAGTAATAATGAATTTCCACAAAATTAATGCCAAAATATATGCAATATTGTACATATCCTGTATTTAAATAAGAAAACTAAGATCACATCCAACTAATAATAATAGTTTGTATGTCAAGCCCAATTTAAAAATAACATTTTCAGTTTTAAATGTCCTGTGTTATATAGCTTTAAATTTTAACGGAAATTATTAAATTCCATGCTTGTATAAAGCTTTATAAATCAAATAGGTTATTTTTGAATAAAATATGAATTTTTCATCGTCTTCTAAGGATGCCTCTCCAACTAGTGAAGGTTAGCAGTCAGCTGAGCATATTTGCTTTGTTATTGGCAAGAAAAAAGAGTTCAGTGGCACTCGTAATCTCCGACCATTCTCGGAAGTTATGCAACCACGACTTTCCTCTACGACCGGCTTTTCTTATTCCAGCATTTTTTCCATCATTATTAGTTGTAAGATCTGTCACGCCTAAGCACATTCCTCAGATATGCAAATTTACGTTATTTGGTGGTTTGTAAAAGCTCGCGTTTCTCGCCAATCCCGTCGCAGAAATTCCTCACTGGTAAGCTTCTAAGTTCAAGATATACAGATGTGATGCATCTCTGGGTTCACATCTCGAATATTTCTATACCTTTGGTGAAATATTTCTTAACAGTCCAGGCCTCGCATCCATATAAAAGTATTGCCCAGATATAACACTGGGGAGGATAAATTCGAAATGCGATACATATTAAGATAAATATTACGATAGCAAAGTATATTTTTCATTTTTCCAAAGGTACTGCGGGTAACTTCAGTTTCAAAGCGGGAATAGAATATTTTTAATGTAAGAAAGAACCACAACTGACCAGTTTTATTCTAATTTAAAACCGATGTATTATTCTACAAAACCGCCGACATGTAGGCCTAAATTTTGAGTGCTCCTCCACATTTCTAGGGATTTTCTTTAATGACAGTGCCTCGCATCCATATAAAAATATTAGCTAGATAATATTAGCACTGTAGAAGACGAATTCGAAGTGAGATTTTGAGGTTGCGATTGCAGAGTACCTTTTTCATTTTTCCAAGGGCACTGGGAGCAGTTTCAATTGATTGTTGGAATAGAACCTATTTAATTCAAAATAGGTTCTATTCCAACCTGGCCGGTTTATTATGAATTTAAAACTGATCTAATGTTCTAGAAACCAACCCACATAATTGTTGAAAATTCAGAGGCCACAAAAATTCTGTTTTTTTATCAAAGTTACCAGTATACATTATTTACTCAAAACATAAAACAAACATGCCATAATATTTCCCTCTTTATTCATTCGAGCTCGTGTACAAAAGTTTACAAAAATACAACACTTGCGCCGGATTATAAAACGCACGTACAGCTCCACGATGTTTGGTGTTGAAAATTTCCGAAAGGACCAATGTAAAAACAAAACATTTGTGAAGAGAACAACACAAATTTCAATAGGCATTTGAATAATTGGGAGGACATAAAGCGGTCATGCAAGTGACGTGCGCTTCACGGAAGGTGAGCGCTGGGGCATCCATATGCCAGTCGTTATATTGCGGTCGAGCTACGTTCACATGGCATTTACAATGAACGTATCGGAGGTACAAACACTATTATTTAAATTCACAATTACAATTATAATGACAATTATATGCAGACATTGCCGGTAGGCTCGAATAATTGTTTGTAATCGATCTTTAATTATACAATCTTGTTTGCTATGGCATTTAAAAATGATCTAATTAACACTAAAAGTAAACTACGCCTGTCTGTCGTAATTTATATGATTAATAATTTTATCAGGTTTTGAAATGCACAAATAACAAATTTGTTATACACGGCTTGTATTGTTATTGAGAAAAATAAATGAAACGAATTGTTTGCACCCATCATAATCATATTATTATGCATTTCAGAACTTTCTGTGCAAAATTTCATGAACGTTTGAAAAAAATATCATGCTTTAAAAAAATCATTAGCATTTCTATACATGATGACAATGAAATTTATTAGATATTAATTAAAATACGTGTGTATATTTTGTTTTCGATATTACATTAGCTAACAATGAAATCGATTTGACCCTATGTATGGATTTAGAGGCTTTTTCTGTCAAAGATGATGATGATGACCAATTTTTAATAAGTGTTAATCATAACGTTCAAAAGTCTTATAGTACTAGAGGCTTAGAAGAAAAATAGAGCAAAAATATCTAAAAATGATTAAAAAAATGTACCTTTAAATTAAGTTTTGAATCTATTGCTCTCTTAACTGGTTATTCAGAATTTTTTTGTCATTCATCGATACATTGCGATAGCCTGTAAAAACAATTTTAATAGTAATTTTCTTATTAGCCGCTTATCAAACGTCGATCTCTCTGTATCTACACGAACAGACGTACCATTTCATTTTAAAACTATGAACACCACTACAATTGAGGCGTGCAAATTATTTTTTTATTGAAAAACCGAATCTTAATCGGCCAGTTGTTGCTTGAATTGAACTTGAGAGTGATTGCTCGTCGCTGTCTCAAGAGTTTACAGAAAGTTTCGGCGAACCGGCGGCTCCATTCGGAGACCAAGTTCTGACCGGCAACGGACACCATCTCAAAGGAACTTTTGTCTCGTCTAGTTTGCTGTGAAATAGCACATGAACCGAAAACCATTATTTCTTGCTTTAACCTTCTGAGAGAATGGTTAAAGCAAGCTAAATTCACTCCAAAATAATCTGATACCGATCTATAATTGACCCCGTAGTAAATGGTGGTTATTAGTTGCGGTTATTAGGTGCTGCGTAGTAAATGGTGGTATCACGATTCGTTCCAAAAAGTTGCCTACAAATATGAAAAAAGTTGATCGTTCTTCATCGACAACACTGTCGTCGCTACAATTTTAGCTAAAGGAATATTTGAATACGTTGCTTGTAAAAATTATAGGGCGTCCAATATACAACCTCAACTTTGCACCAAGCGGCTTCTATTTATACTCAAGGATAAAAGATAAACTGCAACTAAGAGGAACAGGAATCCTGGACCCTGAAGAAGCAGTGACTGCTTTTGAAAAACCCACAGAAAAGACGTACAACGAAGGTGAACCGGCTGCCTCTGTCTGCGTAGAGTACCACTAATAAAACAAAACAATTCAAAATAGTCTCCATTTTGAAAAACGATAAATAAATTACAAACTTGCAAGCTATATTTTTGATATTCTGAAAACTTTCAATGCACTCTTATATTGCAACTAATGTATTTCATCTGGTAGTCAGAATGACTGAATCTAATTTTTTTGGCTGTTATATCAAATATATTTTCTCCATTAAGATATATGCTATGGATATAGTAAGATGCAACAAATAAAAAAAACAAAGGATGTCCTTTTTTAGGTAGTACAGGGGCAAATGTTTTAAATAAAAATGTTTAAAGTAAATATTCCAACGTTATCTTCCTAATTTTATTCACAATAATTTACTTTATATTTCTGCATATTTCATTTAAATATCAAGAGAATTGTCTTCCAGGTAAACAAAATAGAAAAATTATGTGTGTATTTATGTAAGAGCGTTACAAGTTATAATTTTTTGGCGTAATACAAGAATGACTTTATTTAGCAAACAAATGATTAATGGAAATAAAATAATAAAGGAACTGGAGTATGATTATAAAGACGTTTGGTAAAATATAAATTCAATCAAGTTATTAAATTTTAAGAATTTTCATTTCAAACTTATATGACAGAAGAGCGGTTTAACATTTTATTTTTCTGCTGGCTTTCCATTGTAAGCCAATCATCTGTCAGACCGTTTTCAAATTATTGTGCTTCAACTTTATTATTTTCTCATACAGATTAGTAAACAATTTGATATTTTATCTATAATACTATTACTATCATTTAATATACCATTATTAATATTAATTATATTGATTAAATTGAATTTAATTATTTTGAAAATTTAAATGAATGCTCAGCATTCTGTTCAACACGTTCATATAATTAATGGCTTACAATAGAATTCCAACAAAAAAATAAAACAGTGAACTACTCATCTGTCAAATAAACTATGTAAATATATGTTTAGTGAGCATGGTGCCTCAACTTCATCCTGTATTTTTAAAATTTCAACCTCAAAATATTTCATAACCCGAATAAAGAAATATAATTTCAAAAAGCGAAAACATATAGACTGGCGGTATTTTCACCACATAAATAAGATAATTTCCTTTAGTAAACAATTGAAATCGTATATTCGTACTTTGTTCTTCTTAATATATTGCGTTAGCATCCAGGAATTGGTCGATAAAATTAAATCAGGAGGATGTTCTCCAAGAAAATATTGGTAACAGAAGCATGAGTCACTTCGGATTCTATCCGCATGTACATACGTATGTCCGTATATAGGATAGGAACATGTACATTGGCACATAAGTATATGCGCTTTCAAAGCTTTGCAAAATCTGAAGCGAGCATCCAATTGACTATGGACTTTTCGATGATGCTTAACGAAGGAAACCAAATAATAAGTTTCAGAGCTCAGAAATTTGTCTCACTCCTCAGTTACGCTACCAAAAATTTTTGAAACTTTGACTAATCGTGAAATTTTTGACTAATCGTGTTAGTGTATAAATAGTTCTTATTTGTTTTATTTGAATGAAGAAAAACATTTAGTGAAATATAATTTTACAACGACTTAGTTTTCTGGACAATTTGATGCTAAATGGTCCAATCATGTTTATTAGATAATGCAAGTTTTGTTGCTTTAGAATTATTATGTACATACTTTAGTATATTTTACTGTGCCACATTTTTATTAGTGTGCTTCACACAATGCCTCATGTTCTTCAGCCTCGTTTGGCGGAATTTTCGCCAGTCTGCTCGTTTGCCTCGGAGAATGTTTCGTCAGCCCGTCCTAAGTTGAGTAGTAAATAATTTATATAACATACTTTCAAACTTCGTTAAATTAATATGATCGTTTTACATTTATTATATAATTGATAAATAAATGACACGTCATCCAAAAATGTCAGTAAAAGTGTATGGTATTTTTGATGACAGTTGTTGTACATTTGGAATATTAAATTTAAACATATATGGTTTTCCAGTTTTCACTTTAAATACTATTTTTTATTAAAATCCTTTATAACATTAAGTATTTAGATTCTATGTAATGTTCTGAAACAAGATTTCTTATTTGTCGCATCTACTTGAGTGTGCTAAAAATAGTGCAACGGTAAAAAGACAGCGCCAGCAATGGCAAAGTACTATAACTGCATTTAAAGCCAATTTAGAAATCCGTGTGCGATTTTAATAAATTAACCCTATACCACGTAGTAGGACACAGAGCAAATATAACATTTATTTTTTAAACTTCCTTTATCGGATATGCATGGCACAATCTTTATATATATTTAATTAATTATCAATAAGTCGTGTGCCGATTTATTATACCAATGTTTTAGCTCCCAGATAAATTAAGTTTATTCACAAAGTTGCTTAACGAGGTTAAATACATTTTAGCTTTCTCAATTCGTGGGTGCTATCTAGAAGTTAAAGAGCTTTTCCGTTGGTATGGCTGAGGATTCATTTTTCGTGTTAAATTGCATCTTCTTGGATAACTTCCTTAATCTATTATGTCTAAGTCGTTGTGAATTTCTCGATTGATTACGTAAAAATATGCAATAGTAATCATGTGCAAGAAATTGCTTTGGCTTCGTTGGATTACATTATGACTTTACTGCTTAGCACTTCCCCAAAACTGGATACCATACTTTTTTGGGGATGTGCTAAGCAGTAAAATCGTCCAAACCGGTTTGACGGTAGAAAGATCAATGTAGTTTCTTCTAGCAGATGTTAAGGTTGAAATGACGTTGACCTGATCTGCTCAGCTTTTACTTTGACGTGGTGTCTCCAATTAAACCTACTATCCAGATGGTATCCCAAGTATTTTGCTGAATCTGTTTGTGGGACTCCCGTTAAGACAAGTGTGTGGATTGCTGTCCGTTCGTCGCAATGCGAATGTGACATAAATGGACTTAGACTCGTTGAGATTTATTTTCCAATCAACGGTCCATCCGTTCCGATTCCGTCATGTATATCTTGTAAATTTTTGGTGGTATGTTTGCGTGTCTGTAGTTGCCGTTACTGCCGTATCATCAGCAAAGGTGTCTATGAAGGTTTTTTCTGCAATGGGGATATCAGCGGTATATAGTAGATAGATAAGAGATTCTAAGTACGCTTCCTCGTGCGAATATAAGATAATTGAGATATTTAATTTATTTTCGTATGAACTTTCATCATAAAACCTTATTATGGTCCTATAAAGTGACAAATTACATAAAAAGTAATAATTAGAGATTAGATTAAATATAGTCAATAACTTTAATTTTCCTACACGATGGAGATCCATTTTAAACTGTAGATAAAAATTAGAGTAAAAACCGCTTTGACCGGCTAAAACTTTTTAAATACATATACACAATTTTGATTTTAATTATCAACGTGGAATAACTTAAGGTGTCACAATACATACAGATTAATACAATATTAAAAACATAAACCATAAACGTTTGTACCACTAAGTACCAAAAACACGAAATACAATAAACTGTATTTATGTGAGTACAAGTAGGCTCATCTGTATGATGTTTGTTATAATGTCGCAACACAATTTTATTGTTGGTCTTATAAAGTACTTGTTAATATCATGCCTTTATACTTTGGAAAAGTAGTGGCAGTTAGGTGTAATATTTATTATATAATTCGTTTTACATAGCATAATTTGCTTTTACATAACGTAATAAAATACACATGTGCCCACTACATAAAAGTTACATAAACTATTTTCATAATACTAATATTATGAACACATACAAAGTTACTACAAAAGAACCAAATCCAATATGAGGAACAACATTTGTGGATGAACTATTTGTGTACAGTTTGTGTGTTATAACGAATACGCTCAATTACGTTATATCCGCTGTGATAATGTGTTTTTCATTGATGCGCTGGGAAATTGGTTTTTACTATGCAGACTTCAACGTAAATATGTTATCCGGAAAATCGGCTTTTATTATTTAGACAACAGCGTTATTCAAGTGCATATAAAATAGTTTATTCATTAATGTAATTTATTGACGAGTTGACATTAAGTGCAGATTACATGGTCTGACTTTATGATTTATAATAATAGCATTATGCGGATTAACTCGTATGTTTATGTTCTTTATTAAGTTATAATAGTCTAGTTAGATCAATTTAATATAGATTTAATATAGATCGAACTTAAGAAATTATTTGACAAGAGTTCGCATAATATTAAATCATCATCATCATATCATCATATATATTAATACGCTAAGGTTAAGATGTTACTCTCCCTTTTTAGAAAAAACCTCACAACTAATCCACATAAATTATATATCATTTTATAGATAATTGCTTGCTCTACCGGCATCCACAACTAAAAAATTTATTATTGCTATTGTTTTTGCAAATTAATTAATTATTAAAATTATATACACAAAACAGCAATGCTGCCATCTAACGGCTCAACATCAATATGATTGACGGTCGGTAAAATTTTTGTTTAATTTCAAATCCACTCACGTATAAATAAAGTGGCGCTTTAGCTCAATGCTTTTGATACTTGCGCCTCTATATGTCAATTTTAGTAAAATATTTGTTCGATCTGTCATCTGAGCTTCATAATGGAATAAATAATGCGAAGACTTCGCACGGGTCACGCTAGTTATAATATATTGCTAAAATGACCATATAAAATGGGTTAGAATTTCAACCCTGCATTTTTCCTGCATAAAACATCATCTTGTCCACATTTGGATTTCATGTCAATCGTCACTATGTCAGCCGACACAATTTTCTTTTTTTTTTTTAAATGTTAAATTGGACTTACGTTCTCTTGTATATTTCTAGCAATGTTATATACTGGAATAAACAAATAGCAGGTTTTAATTCACAAACTAAACGGTATAGCTGCATCGTTAGGGCTGCACATACTTTCCTGCGAAACGTCTACCTATATTATGTTTATAGTTATTTCGCTATACAAAAGGATTGTCGATTACTTCGAAATTTGCTGCTTTTTGTAAAATGTAAAGAAAATGTAAGTTAATTGAAACTCATATTGAGAAAATACAATACATAGCATATATAGATTTATTATCGCAGTTCGTCAAAACTGGCTAAGTGCCAATCTGGCTCATTACTAAAGGGTTACCTCATTTGAGTATTTTATTTACCAGTGCAATAAATATTTTATGATATCTTATATAATTAGGTATTTATAAATGATTTGCAATATCTCAAGAACAATGAAATCTACAATAATTGTTATAGTTTCCCTAGAATCTTTGCGTGGTTTCTATATAAATCTGTTTTGAAAGTGAAAATTTCTCTGATCTCACCATGTCTAATTTTTCCTCGGAAAAAAATCCGATTGCTCATGCACGGGTGCACTCGGCGCGAGAGGCCGAGTACGATCGAATGTGATCGTAGCTGGGTGTATATATATTTTTCGAAATGTAACCATTTTCCAGCAATATAAGCATTAAATATATATATATATATGTATATATATACATATATATATATATATACATATATTTATGTATATATATGTATATATATATATATATATATATGTATATATTGCAGGAAAATGGTCATATTTCGAAAAGTGCAAAAAATATAGCGAAAAGGCGTATGAACTTAAGAACAATGTCACTTATTTCAAATAAATCCATTTTCATTTCATTTTTGTGACACATATTATTCTCTAATTACTCTCTAAACAAAGCCTTCTTAATAAAGCCCACGTTTTTAGTTCACCTGTAATTCATCTGTACCGACCCTTAGTTTGGTGCCAGACCACCGAACAATCTCACACACATGCACTTACTTACGTGTGTTGAGTTATTTTTTTTGGATTTCGATTTTTCGTATGGAATAAAATCATACTCATGAAGAATATAATATTACGTTATATTGCTCGAAACAATAAATTAATTTTTATTCTAAACTCAAATATTTTTTTATCTTTCTTTCTTAATTTTATTTGCGCACTGTCTATTTCAATCTAAAGACCCATATCAAATGCCACTAGTATTAAATATTGTAAACTTCGATCCAAAATTTAATAAATTAATTTTTTTTGGCATGGTGATACTTTTTTCACTTTTAAAAAGCTCAAACAACTGACTAATTAAAATGCTTGTTTCTTTATCAAAATGATATTAATGGCGAGGTACACAATTAATTCAAGCTATAGCAAATGATACTGGTTATGCTAATACATATTAGAGCAGTCTTCTCTCATCAAATTGAGGCTAGCATTAGATGGCTGTGTAAACTATCTGTTCGTAAATATGATACGACGTTGTGAGCGCTAAACACTCTCATTGAATTAGAAATGGCTTAAATTTATAAACATTTTTATCTACAATAATATGTACAGCTTTATATAAATTAAAAACTCAATCAATGCCGCCTGAAGAGAATCCAGACAGAGAATTTATATCTAACAGATATATTCATAACACCACATGTTAAAGCTATGTATTAAAGGTATACTAGGCTAAAAGTCTTAAAAAAGGTAAAGAATAAAAAAATGTAAAATGATACGGGAAAAGGAATTTATTACATAACATACAGTTAGGACATCTCGAGGAACGTGCGGTTTACGGAATCTGGTAACATGTCGTTATATCGGTATTACCAAATACATACTTTCGTACTACTCTCGCGATATGCCTACATATATTTCATTGACAAATGTAGCCAGTACACCGAAAAAATGTATAGATCTACTGGAAGCTCTTCTCAACGTGCAGAATTTGTTTTTATTTCATTCAAACCAGCTATTTACCAATTAATAAGTTTGTTTACCCGTTTTATCTCAAATTGAGCGCATAAAATTTTATCACGCACATATCACAGTCTGATTCACGACCATCTTTTCTTATGGCTTGAATGTCCTTTAGTGATGAGGGAAAACGATAACTAATGAGGACGTAATCCGGCAGGCACCACTCAATGCTTTCCTAATATTGCCAATGATTGAATAATTATCGGTGGAGGCAAAAGAAAGAAGAAGTAGACTTTAATCTGTCCATAGATCTTGATCTGTGTTATTCGTTGTTCACTCCTGTTATCTATACTAATATAAGCGTTAAAACTCCAAATTCTTCTTGTAGATTATTACAAAAGACGTTTTTTATTAAATTCGTGTCGGTTTCGGTTGTATTATAGACTGAGATGACACGTGCTTTTATGGTGCATTTTAATAACAATTTCCAAATGGTCCGAGATTAGTTGGGATGCTATGATGTTAAGCTAATTCAAATGTTTAGTATTAAAGCAACACCCGCTTCCTATTATTCTGCACCGGAGTATAAAAGTGTCATATTCTCGTTAATCGTTGTGGATTGGACATTTATTTGTACAGAGCTGCTCAGCGTAACTCGGATAAATTCCAATTCACCTGTTGGCTGATACGTTGCCCCATTTGGACATGCCAAGTTGAAATTTTGGGATCATTTTACAAGGAATGAATTATACCATAATATATTTATAACAAATTGATTACCGATTATCGGGGGTCTTAAGGCTGACGCATCGGTAACTCCAATTGAAGTTGTAGAGATCGTCATGGAATTGTGTTCCTTTCCCGTGTGTATTATATTTTCATAACCCTTTCAGACATTCCAAGCCACAATTTTGGGATCCTTTTACAAACAACAAATTATACCATAACAGACCGGTGACCCTGATTGCAGTTGAATTTTGATGGTCATGGATTTTTTTCCTTTTCTATATACGATGATTTCGTAACTAATTTTCAGTTTTATTATTCTGATCATTCCACCAGAATTATCATCTCCTTTTTTAGTAGGATATCGTATCGTCCTTGGTAGAGTGGCTGTTATTCAAACAAATTAACAATTCAAACTGTTTGCCCTTATTGAAACATTTTGAATTTTTTTTCATTTGTAAATTGATCATCGTAATAGCAGGTGTATCTCCTCATGGAACGGAAAATCTATCTTTGGGAATGTATTTCATCCTTTAAAAAACTGTGTTTGAGTTGGTGTCATAACAATTTTTTCTCGGCTGCTCTTAGTATAAACATAAATTTTAGATTATTATGAGCCGATTCGTTGTTAATAATATTTAATGCAAATTTAATGACACCTTTTCATACAAATGATTAGTTAATAATACATTAAATTAAACTCTTTATTCGTAGAATTCCCAGCAAGTTACGATAATTAAGTGTAAAATAAATATTAACAAACTAATATATTTATGTCGCGAAGCCAACTGTTAAGAATTTAGGAACGTAAAAATTATCGTCTAGAAACCTTTCATTTATAATATGCCCTTCGTATTCGAGAAACGTTCGAAGACGGCTTTAACAAAATAGAGATGAAAGTAAGATTGAAATTACAAATACATATTCGTCCTTGGAATAACGAAAAAGGAATTAATTAAATATTGATTTAACGACAATCTAAAAGGATACTCTACAAAATAATTATACTTCAGCGCTGGCAATGTTTTTACAAAGTTGAGGGTTATTACTAACATACCACAATTTATATTTAATTTTAAATAACCTAGCTATAGGCAAAGTAGACTCTCATAGAAGCGGTGTATACACAAAATTTAGGTAAGACAAATAAAAGCTTGTTATTTTTGCCCTCGCATTTCACGTACAAAATATTAAGAGTACCCTCATATTCGGAGTTGGTTTTATAGACCTGTACCCCCAATTCAATGGTTCACGCTAATAAATGCGTGCCAAAGAAACATGTGTTTGTTTAACCAAAAAAATGCTAAACTACATATTATTTCATCAAATTATCTGCACACGGTTGTGTGCGAAACACTCGGGAATGCGATTGTAAAAGAAAGTTTATGCGAGAAGATAAAGGAAATGTATATATATATATATATGGATATATGTATATATATATATATATATATATATATATATATACATATATATTTTTTATTAAAACTTCTTTTAACATAAATGCAATTTAGCAATGGGATAAAAATTTATGGCGGAAGGAAAGCGCCGGAATTGGGAATAGCGCGCTGCTCTACAGTTAAGATGAACATCTTTCGCAAAGATAGATTTTTCATTCATGAAGAGATGTAGCTTCTGTTAAAAACATGTTTAAAATTGTTTATTCTGGGCATGGTTGTGTTCTTAATGCAAGTATTTGTCGAGAAGTATATCTATTAGCGTAAATTTTACAATACCATCATTTACGTCGATTTTACTACGTCGTATTACATGCCGATAATTCACTTAATTACAAATTTTATAAGAACTTCTCAAAATTAATTCCAAAAATAAAGGATTACGATGTTAATAATATGAATTTATCAATAATAAAGAAACAAATTATTTATTTCTATCGGAAATGATTTCATCCCCAACTTTCTTCAGTCGTGGGTCATGGAATTAGAATTAATTATTATTTGAATGGAATCAGACTGTAATAAATGATATGTTACCAAAATAGGGGAAGTGAAGGTACAAGTGTTACGAATAATGGTTTAAGCTCGTTTTGCTTTTCTAATTACTCGATACCCTGTCGAGTAGCCAATGATTGAATTTTTATTTTATTAATGTAAAAGGACATCACATCTATATCTACTTTTGTCGTTTCCATAAACTAAACAGCTTCAATGAACTTTACGCATATATTTAATGTTGGAGTGCTGCATTGAAAATAAACCGAGTGGATTGAAGAAAGTTGGGGATGAAATAATTTCCAATAGAAATAAATGATTTGTTTCTTTATTATTAATAAACATGGCTTTGGGATATTCACGATGGTATATTTATATATTCACGTATTGTTAAATATTTATTGCGCTAGGGAGCCATATTAGACTGGGCTTATTATAAATAAAGTAACGTTACTCCAAACGTGGTACGGAACCTTCGATACGCGAGCCAGTATCACACTTGGTTCGCTTTTATATCTACTAGAGATCCGACTTTAGAAGCTAGTTTTTCATTTGCACATATTTATTATAAGACACAAATAGTTATAAGTAAGAACCACAGGACCCAGAATAAGACTTGGTTCTTTGTTAGTTGAACATTTTATTTCGGAATTATCCTTAAAATATTTGAACTGCAAGACGAGAAGACTGCTAATTTATGAGCTTTTCTCACAAAGTTAAACATTTTATTATTTACGTGTATGATTTCTCGATTTTCCGATAGTGTTTTTCCTGGCATTGGACGGGAGTATGATGCCGAGAAAATTTATCCCAATTTGTATCTCAAAAAGTGATAATGGTATAGACAATATATACTCCTTTAGATTGCATGGTAATATTACTTAGATAAGTCAAATTTAAGTGCTTATATGAGATTTTTCAATTTTCATTTTTTAAATGTTCATTTTTAAAAAATTCCGTTTGTATGTTAATCGATTACTAAAACTAATCGAACTTTAAAAAAATATCTGTCTTTAGAACAGATGTAACTCGAGACTACTGAAGCTACTGAGAATAAATTTTACACAGGTTAAACACATGAAAATCTTGACAAAAATTTAGTTTTTATTTCATCATGATGTCTCAGACGGTTCCAAAGTTATGGTAGTGAAGGTGGTTACCTGAAAAATGAAGCAAAAACCCCAGTACTCTGATGGAGGACAACGGCGGCTATAGCAATATTTGAAAGAGCAGAAGGAGAAAGGGGGCAGGGAGCGCAAGTCGACCCGCGCTGGTTTTGAACTAATCTAATTATCCGTGTCTAAAATAAGAAAATAAAATAAACGCATTAAAATATTACATCTGCATTTCAGAAAATCGTGTGATTGACTTCGCTTAGTTTTGTTAGTCCTTTTTTTTTGGAATCATTATGTATTAACTTTAAAAAACATATTTTTGCAATGACTTTTATGAATATTAACCAAAAATGTTAACAATGGCTAGATTTTTATTGATTCGAATTAGTTCAAAATCGATATGAGATATATGTGATGGGCTCATTATCTTATTTAACAACGATACGAATAATTATTTCAGTTGTAACACATCATAACACACCTTTAATACATAACCTTCAAAAACTGTAATTTATCTTTTCCGTTATCCACATCAATTTTATTTAATTTGATTACAAACGATAAATACCGCTCAGTCCGGTATGGGAATCTAAGGTGACAAATTTTATTTTTGTTACGTTATAATATTTAAAATAATATAATTAGTTAGTTTATTTCATCGAATCATTATGCACTTACGAATAAAAAATATTAAAAAACTTGGTTTTAGAAATTTTCTTAGCATTAAAGCAACTTCAAAGTTTACATCATCGTATACTTGCTTGTTCAGGTCAAAAAAATTGTATATTTAACAATATTTAAACCATCAGAGTAAACACTTGATTTTGTGTACATTTATTTTTACTTAATAATATAAATTATCACAAGCCACCATAATAAAAAGAAATATTGTCCGTATAATGTAAACTAATTACTTAAAAGAAAAGACTCGGCTAGGAACAATTAAAATACTATCACTACATCATCAAAATTATACATTAGATCACCCTTTTCTTGTCCTTAAAGAAAGGTGTGTTGATAATTAAAAAGGAAATAAAATGGAACATTCAACCGAAGCCACGTATTCAACGTCGAAGTAGCGAAATGTTAAATGTATAAATATTCGTACTTTTGAGTTTCCTGTCACCAACTCTGTTTTCCATTCGAATATTCATATCGTAGGGCGGACCGTCCGGCAACATTCTGAGTCCCATTCATAGTCGCCGCTGGAACTTTGTCTAGTTCCTTGTTATTTACTTTCGAACTCGACAACGTACGACGCACGAACGTCTGCTACAAACTTGTAAATGAACTACGTATAGCGTAAAATTAATCGTTTCGGTTAGATTAAGTTTCGTTCGTAACTGTAGGCTGACCGCTCATTGTTACATATAAAGTTTGTTATTTTTCCTATTTTCATTTTGCTTACTGTTACTATTATTCACAATTAAATGAAACTACGTGATGTAGTATTATTTCTACTTTCTTTAAGTTCTTTACCACGACCTAGGTTTCGTTGTTTTACAACATCTTCAGGTAGGCTATTAGCAAAGATTAACTATTAGGAACATCCAACAGCATTTATATATATTAAGTACAATAGCGGAATCCTGGTTTGTGTGGGTTTTCCCACTGTTTATGATAGTGAGTTTATTGTAGGGAGCGGTGTAGATTTTATTATATTTCCGAGAGTTATACGATATACCAGTATTTTAGTGAGGGTAATAAATTCAATTGTTGTTATTATATGAGGTTGTACAATGCAAATGTTCTGGTGTATGTAATAAATTAAGTGGAAGTTATTCCCGGTAATATATTATACAAAAGCAAGTGCATTTATATATATATATATATATATATATATATATATATATATACATATATATATATATATATATATATATATATGTTCATATTATTTTTTTAAATTTTTTATATTTATTTATTTATTTTTAATTTTTTTTTATTTACTTGTTACAATTGTTGTAGTGCCAGTTATGAGAGTCGGCAAAAGTTTTGAAGGCAGTTTTAACCTCCTTATCCAAATGGAAAACTTCATTCATTAAAAAGTAGTCCAGATTTCAAGAAGAAGCAGTAGTCAGTAGATGGTTCTTTGGGAGAATAAAGAGAGAAGGGTCTCCATTTTCAACTGTTGTAGCTCTTTCACGGTCATCTCTGAAGTGTGTAATCTTGTATTGTCGTGGAGAAAGTTTTATGGAGTGCTATTCCTCATCTTAACTTTGGCTGCTTAAAACAAAAGTGCTACTTCATCTCGATGGATGATTTGCAGTAGGGATCATAGTGTTAGGTTTTATTAATGAATAGTGGACGGAGCCGAACCTAAACCAGTCTCATAAACTTCTGATATATCCACTTCTTCTTCTCTGTAGTACAGAATCTGTTCATCCTTGTGGAGCCACAAACAAACATTCAAATGTTGATGTCATTGTAATCCTGTAGGCTCGTGATGGGACCGATTTGTCGAGTTTTTTGACCTCGCTAATTTGAGCCAAATGCAGTCGTATAGTATCCACATAGATGTTGAACTTTACTGTCAACATGAATTTACTTTGTTATGGATCTACCTCCATAACTGCTTTTACTGTCCCCATCTTTTACTCAGGTTTTTCGCACTTTGCTGTTGAATCGCATTGAATCAACTGAACTGCAAAGTCACTATCTGTTTTTGAAGCTGACCTCAAATATAGCATTGAAATTGTATCAGCACTGAGGCCGCATTCCAAAGTTGACATTAAAAAATTTTAGATTAGTCCATGTTTCTAAAAAATAATAAGTACATTTAAAGGAATCAAAAACATTTTTAAAAAGTCTCTCATATGTCCTATGCAATGAAAATCTGCTTAAACTTTTGCGCGTTGTACAGCATATCCGATTTTACTTTATGTTTTTATGCCCATTTCATGACCTAATAACTACAGACCACAAATTTTGATTCAAATTACTAAAAAGAAAAAAAGTTTATAGATACCACTATATACGTAATACTACATCGCGTAGTTTCATTTAATTGTGAATAATGAATTCCTACAAAATGAACGCCAAATATATTCAATAGTTACTATTATTACTAAGTTAGATTTAGGCCTGCGACAAACTTGTACCCTGCGAAAAAAGTTTGTTCTGCAACAAAATTTAAAAAAAAACTATCATACGATGAAGTTTCTATAAATATTTTGTGAGATTATTCACATCGGTTAGATTAAATTTCATTCCTAACTGAAGGCCAACCTGTCTTTCTTATAGGTATAATTATTTTTTGTACCCGTGTTTATTTTACTTACTGTTACTATGTAATAAAATATACAGCGACTACATGTGAAATATTTTTGTTTGTGAATTAACTAAGTATAAGTAGATTGACTAGATTATTATCAATAAAGATCATGAATATTAGGTTGGCACCTAATATTCTTAACAGTTTTTCTCAGCAATTTCTGAAATTTCACAGAAGCTTTTCGAACTCGTTGAGGTATATAAATATCTTTTGTTCAGTGAGCAGTCGAGTTTGAACGAGTAAAGAACAAACGGAATATGTAAATTCTACTAAGATAACTTAGAACGCTATTACTTCATGAATTCCGTTTAGAAGAATAAGACATATTCTCCTTCACAGCCAAGCGTAGGTATCAAAAAGTCGAAGAAAGAAATTATGATCCATCAGTATTTATTCTCGAATGGAGCGATCTCTTAAATTACATTTTTATGGGTTCCTTCTGGTTGACCTACAGTGTTGAAAGTCTCGACAGTGGTGGGAGGTTTTATATCAGAAATCAAGGGAAAAATCCAAAAATCAATGATGTCAAATTTTATGTGAAAATACACATTGTTTTTCTTGCCTATGGAAAATATAGTAGGTAATATGTTTACGTCGTGAAAAATTATTATGTGTAAATATGTTTATAAGAAATATTACGTACCCGTAAACGTTTATAAGTGCCTAAAATAAGCGGAACCCCCGTAATGTGTGTGAGTTCTACTCGTACTTGACAGCTTTTTTTTTCTTTGGAATCGTAAGTTCGATAGTAACTTTTCGAAAACAGTTGAGGATTTTCATTTAATTAATCAACCTTTTCTATTCAGTTGGAAACATGCAATCACCTGTATAAATAATAGACACAATCTTTGTTACACTCTGTTTATGTGACGTGACAAATGAGCAATATGCTGTATTGTGAACAAAAAAAACGTGAAAAGAGCGGATCCTACATAAGGAACTAAACCGACCAAGTTCGTGACATGCATAAAATATAATTTCTGGATCCAAGTTATGTACGGAGAATATTCTCAGATTCTTCAAATCTGTGGAAATAATATTATAGAAGAGATATTATAGAAAGGTGATAATATTATAGACAGTCAACTAGGTCAAATTATTACAAATATAAGCATAAAAAAATCTATATTGAAGTTGCTTTTAAGTAATTTCGTTCTGTATAAAAGTTAATTACTCAAAATTGTCATTGAGTTTATTTTTAAAGGATGGGGTTAAGAATACAAAGAACTGCACGTACGGTGGAATAATATTCATTGACGGCGCGACTTAGTTTATTGACGAATATTTCATGGGCGGAATTTAAGAATTAAAAATGATAAGTAGAGGCTTCATTTAATTTTAAAAGACTAATGATACTCCACTTGATGGGGCGTGTTGAAAAATTTATAGCTATATACATTTTTTAACACATATTTATTGTGATTTCCAAATGACGCTTTTATTTACAACATTTCTGGTAAACGTATTAATCCAAAACTCTGAAAACTGCGAGGCTGTGGCATACAGGTGGAAGAATATTATAAAATTATAACCGTATTTTGCTTTATTGGTAAACCGTGAAAATTATGATAAAGAGACTAAAGAATTTGTTGAGAAAAAATCAAATATTTTATGGCAGTCTCGTTGTGTTGCTAGGCATAATTTAATAAACAAACAATTTCGACAGAATTTTCACTCATGCATTCCTTAGAACCTGAAGGATATTATGTATTGAATGTGCTTAGAATATTTTTATCGAATTTTCTGTCAATATTTCCAAAGGGAAAAAGAAATCTTTACAGGATCACGTTGTTGTCCCTCTGTCGGTCTGTCAAGATCCTTTTTCTCGGGAATGCGTGGAACGCTGTTCCTTCGAGATGTATAACATTCAAGCTTCTAAGTCACAGAACACTAAAAATACGGCCATTTATGCCGCATATATATATATATATATGTATATATATATATATATATATATATATATATATATATATATATATATATATATATATTATGCTGCATATTTGACACTCGCAAGCAAATCAAAATCTATAGAGTACTTCCCGTTGACCTAGAATCATAAAATTTGACAAGAAACAAGATCTTATAGGACAAACAAAGGAAAAAAATAAAAACCATTAATTTGTAGTTATATCACATAAAAAAATTAAATACGTGTCTGTGAAAGATAGTAGGCAATATATTTTGTAAATAATTTAATAGGAATATTATGTATCATTAAATGCTTATAAAGGCCTAAATGTAAATGTAAAGGGAATATTATACGTATTGCTAGTCCCACTCGTGCCTGACAGGTTCTTTTAAATTGTAAAATCTTTAATTTTATTACCATTAAGTCTTTGAAACAGCTTCACATATCTAGAAGTGGCCTTAAAAAGTTTCTGAATTGAGAAAAAACCTTTGTAGTACGAGTGAAACTCGCACTACAAGAGTTCCGTAAACTTTTGGGCCCTTCTAAATATTTAAGGTTACAATAAATTATTTACAAACATTATATTATTATTAATTTATAATAAACTGTTTACAAATATTAATTTTTCACAACGTAAACACATTGTCTACTAAATCTTCCACAGATGTAAAAACATGGCAAGTGTTTAAAAAATTAAGACATCTTTTATAGATTTTCAACAACCTTTGCACAGAATTCTATATACCCTATTTTTCGTAATTTTTGGTTGAGTCGTTTCAGTAATAAGAAAGACGGATTGGCATATACTTTTTGCATCTTTTTCAGTATATCTCTAAAAATAAACCCCATAAAATTACTAAAAAAATTATAGATCATAATGACTAATCTTTTCAGGCACTGTCCCACACTTAATATGAAATTATCAAAAAAAATCAAGTAAAACTGCGTAAAATTGCTTTAGAACTATTTTTGGATGTCAGCTAATTCAAGTTTCTGCGACAAGCAGTTTCTTAGAAGAACGGCTGTGACAAATACACAGACGCGCGAGTGATCTTATAATGATCCTATTTTTCCTTTTAAGAAACGGAACTCTAAAAATATGTCTACCTACTAACAATAATTTTGTCATTAATCATCAATTAGATACGTTACTAACACAAATAGCTCGGTAATCGAAATAAGACGGCAATTGGAATAGTTTATCTGCTTATCTGAGCTTAAAAATATTTAAGAACTTATATTATTACACAATGGTCTTACCTTAATAATTCCTTAAGATATTATTAATTATATTGATATTAAAACTCGTATTATGCGAGAGAGGTCAAAAAGTTGGCGGAATGAGGTGGAAGAAAGGTCAAAAAATAGTGGTGCACTTTTTACTTTTCGATATACTTTCCTTTAACCCTAATTCATTTCTCAGATTTGTCGATTAATTTAATTATACTCTAAAAAAATGTTACACCTTTACCTTTTAAAAAAGGTAAAATTGTAGACTCGACCACTTGATGATAGCTAAATTTTTTCCACGAAGCTTCTTTTTTGTTTTTGGAAACAAATAATAGTCGAAAGTGACCATGTCGGAGCTGTAAGGTGAGTGTTGCAATATTTGAAAGCCGTATTTGTGAAGGGCAGCCAGCCAGGCAGTATGGATCCATTGTCGTGCAAAGGGAGCAGACCTTTCGACAATTTCCCTCGCCTTCCCTTTCCGTCAACGCTTATTTAAGCTGCTCCAGTAGACCAGCGTATTACACTCCCTTTATTTGAAGGCAATAAGCAAGATACCCTCTGTATCCTAGAAAATTGTCGCCATGACTTTCAGAATGTTACGACACCTTGATCTTATTGGAGTGTTTGGTATCCTTTTTATGCAACTGCATGGATTCCAGCTTGGATTTAGGCTCGTAGTGATGAACCCAAGTTTTGTTACCAGTAACAATTCGGCTTTAAAATGTCATCCTTATCTTCTCTACAGAGATCAAAAATTCGTATGAACATTCGACACGTTTTTACTTATGCGGCAGCGTGAGTATCCGCGACGCCCATTTTGCGCTGACTTATGACATGCTAAGATGGCCATGAAAAATATTCAAAATGGCTGGAGAAGATACTCGATTTTTTTAGATAATTCGGAGGTTAATGACGCAATTGAGCTGTAACTTAGTAAATACATACATACATATATATATGTATATATATATATATATATATATATATATATATATATATATATATATATATCTTAATTAAAATTTAGTTGATTAAAGAGAACATCAGGAGAACGAACCACAGCCTAGTCATACGATAGGTCTCCTGTGCAAATTTAATTAAAAGTTTCAATTAAAATGTAGTCGGTTTACTTGAATTCTTAATTTTAAAAGACAAATCCTACTGCCCTCTTTTACGTTTGTTCAGACATATACTCATAAATGTGACTGCGATCATTTCGTTACGATTATATTATATTTCACTAAACAAAATGCTAATTCATCAATTATGATTAATAATACACGAGTAAATATTCAAAAACGTATCTCTAATTTACTCTTAATTAAATAATCTTTCATTTTTTTTTTAAATTTCTGTCACAAAAATAATGGTAAATGGGACGTCAAATTTGCATAGTATATCTTATAAAATATACAAGATTGAGCTATAAGAGTTATACTTTCCTACTGACTGAGAAAATAGATGTGCTTTAATTACTCTTATTGGTAATCTGTCATCTCTAATATGACACTTGAATTTTGTCGTATCAATCATTTAAGTCTTGTCACGTACCTACGAGCTGAGAAAGCTTAAAATTTAAACATATTATTTGCTTAATATATACGTCGAAGTCCTATAGGTCAATTAATAAGGGTAAATAATATTTCAGTGATTATTTTAAGTCTCTGTTAATATTTCGATTTTGGCCATAATTATTGAATGAAATGTGTCAGATGAAAATATCTGTACTTATTCAAAAATTGTCGCCATGACTTCCAGAATCTGTCGCCATGAATTGTCGCCATGACTTCTGTGGTGAGCAATAATATTAGCATTGTACTTTACTTCAGAAAAAAATTGTATAACATTTTAAACGGCAATGAAAATGAAGTCAAAACAGTAAATTTTCCTAATTCGGAAGAAAATTAAGATAATGAAATCGACAATGGTTAAAGATTTATATAGAGTTTTAATAAACATTTTCACAGGCAAATTTATTATGAAAATTGTCCATGCTAAACTTCTAACATGACAACTAGTTAAAATAAAAATGTTAATTGAGATGTAATAATTTAGAAAATATTTATATCCCCAGAAAAACTATTTCATTTTAAGCTACTTCTTTTTTATCACAAAAAAAACACTCGCCAGTTTCCATAATTATTTTTTTTTATTTTGTTTCCATTTTACATTATGGGAAACCATTTACATAGAAACTACTCAGAAATAAGAAAAACAACACGAAAAGTCGCCGGAAACTCTGTATGTATTGGCATGTTGCACAAGAATGTTACTAATGTTATCACATTTAATTTTACATTTTAATTTTTGAAATCGTAGTTTGTTCACATTTCTTAAATTCGAACGAGGATAAATATATATATATATATATATATATATATATATATATATATATATATATATATATATATATATTTATATATACATGTATATATACGTATTCTTGTTTTTCAGTGTTAGCTATTTATACACATAACATTTTTTATTTTTATGTCAAATTGTCATTAAAATGCAACAATGTTTGTGAATAAAACGAATAATATTTGAAATCATGCATGCATCAGTCCGTATTATATTCATAGCTTTTTATGTTCTGTAACTTTTTCATGTTTAATGTATAGGAATATCTGAGAACTCCGACAGTTCTTTGAAGTAGTTTAACCAAGTTCATTATCGATACAAATTTACTGTCTAGGAATATTAGATTATTTCGCCCTATCGGAAATTGCATTGCCAGGACCGAGGCATTATTCCGACGTACTTAGTTCAATGCATATGCATCGTTGTTACGTACAAACGTAATTACTGCGTAGCATAGGGCCAGTGGAGCAACGCAGGGGAAATATTAAAATATGCATCTGAACGTTAGACGATAGTGCAGAGTGGCAAGGCGGCCATAAATAAAGCTTTTAGTCCATGTCGCGCTGGTCTAATACCATTAGCTGGTCTGCTTTTGAGAAAATACCTTACCGTTTTGTTATAATACACTTCTCAGCAAAACTAAATATCGATATAAAATTTTGAAAAACGCCACTTTTGAAATGAAAGTCATTTTAAAACTTGTAATTTCACATATTTTTGTTATTTTATATTTACATTTCCTGTAGGGTTAGAGATTAAAAAATAAACTTAAAAAAATCTTAATTTTTTTAATGTTAAAACGTTGCGCGGTTTTAAATTAATATTTTTCATAATATCAATTAGCTATATCTTAAAATGCAAGAGATTTAGATTTATTTCGTTTTTACGTTAGTTATTCTATACGATATGTAATAAATTGATTCGCTGTTAAAAATATATTTTTTACGACTCCTCGTAGCTTTTGAATAAATATTCCAATAACAACCCAAAAATAGCATCCGTAAATGTCTATGAATAATTTCTTTTTAATCTATTCTTACTCTATTTTAAAATCGTGTTAAAATTATTATTTTCCACTTTTTTATATAAAATGGCGTCACGTTTGGGGAAATGATTAATAAAGTCTTTATGATATTTTTTTAAGTATTTAAAATTATCATACAAAATGGCTGACAGTTCAGATTTTGTTTACATGTCCCATATGGTCAAACCAAGTAAAATAAGTTAAAGGATCGTTGTAATTATTTGCTAGTATTCTGTTTTATAATATTAAAATTAAAAATGTGATCATGCTAATTCATCAAAATGGGATGCGTGACCACACACTTGTTAGAATTGACATCTCTTGTTTTTTGTTCTCTTTATGTGTGTCACTGCCAGTATATCCATTTACCATTCGGTTATATTCTCACTTTTATATTCATAATATTGTCGTACCTAATTCCCCGCTCCACCCACTTCCTCATCTCTCTTTCTCCATCCATTCCATTTTCATTAGCCACATTCTAACAACTTTCCTCTGTTATCTAATCGTAATTTAGGAGTAGTCACCTTGTTTCGCTTAAGCAACCATCATATTGTTACAAGTAAACAGCATAGTCGTGTGGAATTTAGTTCGAGATCATTTCAGATGTACTAAAGATAACTATTTGTACTTAGAAATATCATTAGAAAATTTTGCCGACGACTTTAAAACATATTAATAAATAAAGGTTAAAAATGACAGATATTTGTCTTTTTTATTTTAATTTATTTAATAAATGATTTTTTTGTCAAAAAAAGTGAAAAATCGTTGCAGTAATATTAGATTTCGAACACGCCAATCTTACAATTCACGCGTTACAACCATACCGGCAAGTTACATATATACATATATATATAGATATATATATATATATATATATATATATATAAATATATATATATATACATATATATTTATACACATGTATAAATACTTATTTGCTTACACCAGTAAGCTTATGATTCCAGAAACTGTTACCTTCTTAAGCTTTATTTTTACGACCATTTTGTACCGCATCACCATTTGAATCCACATCCGTTGATCTAAAATTAAATTTTCCAAGCTGTGCCGTCTCCTAACAATACGTTAAAACATAATATTATAATCTTCGTATTAATATATTAACTGCAAACTCATTACTATCTAGCAGACTAAGGCTTTCTCCGGGGGCATCTCAGTATAATTATGGATAATTATGGATAACATGTATAATTATGGATAACTCAAGACATGTGGAGTCCTTTTATACATTATTTAAGCCCATACCTCATTTGTGTAACTTTACAATGCGTACTTCGGGGATTGTAATTACTATAGAATATTAGTCCTAAGGACATCGTTTTAGTGAAGGATTTCTTTTTATTTCAGAGTTTAAAGTGGCTTACAGATCGACAAAAAATAAAGTCAGATTCTGCCCCTAACTCAAGGTACGAAAAACATGAATGTTTGTAATTTCCCTTGAGTGACATTTTAAAACTTAATTTTCTAGAATCTGTGAAAAATAAAAATCTAAATAATAGTGTTTTTTTCGTATTCTGTCTACGCAAAATGTCAACGTCGAATCACAGATGTAGATTATTTTTATTTAATTAAGTCTTGTGACGGAGATAATCCGTTTTGTCTGGTCTTCCAAATCATAAATTCATTTTATTTATATTTAAATGTTTATAGTAAACAACGACACGTTAAAATAAAAACACTTTTAGATTTACACTATTGAAGTATTATAAAGTGACGATGAACAATCGAGCGAGAGAATTCTTGGGAAATAAACCAGTCAGCCAACCTTGTCTGAGTTACACGCAGAGTGTTAGTTAATTGCATTTAGAGAACAGTGGGGATCACAGAAAAACAACTTTGACACTTGTTATATTCAGGAGCGCCACTTTTTTTCTCGCGATAATAGAAAAAAATATTTTTCAAGCTACTTTAATACGTATGCTTAAGGAAAATAATAAATAATAGGTCCCAAAAGAAAGTATCTTTTATTCTAATGATATAATTAAAAGTGAGACGTCTTTAAAAAAAACTATATTAATTATTAAAACATTACAGGTACACGCATGTGCAAAATTGTCGATTTATTTATGTGTTTGTGTTTGATTTATTACTAATTCTCTGTGTACTTCGTCCATTACAAGAACAACAACATATTAGTTAATTTATTTATAAATCTGCAATGACCTGGCACATATAGTCGTAAATATAATTTATAACGCGTGCGGCATTTAAAAGTGTTCTGGTACTTACGTTGCAGCTATTTTTTTTAAATTGACAATAGCCTGTGTAAATTTATAAAAAGATTAGATGTTTACATGGATTTGTAATGACGTTTTATTACTTTTCCAAATGTGTAGTATTAAAGTCTTCTTAAACGAATGCATTTAGAAGTGTTCTGGTACTTACATTGCTGCTATTTTTTTAAATTGACAATTAAAAAAATAGCAGCAACGTAAGTACCAGAAAACTTCTAAATGCATTCGTTTAAGAAAAAAAATTTCATTTATTCCTGTTCTTATTTACAAAACTGAATGTAGGAATGAATAAACTGGCTAAACAAATCAGAGTGTACAACCAGGTTTATTATTTTTTTTAAATGTATTGTATTAAAATCTTCTTTTGCGAATTTAGTACAATGTATGGATTTATACTTTGTATGTACTTACTTACTTCTTAGTGCCGTTTTAACACTTTATACTTACTGTTGTCAAGGTTTTGGTCGCTAAGGAAGTTACACTTCTGTCACGTGTACTGAGTTGCACTTGACTGTTTTATTTAAGATATTTCTGCAGGAAAAGTCCGTAGGAGTCAAATTAGAACTGCGTGGACCCCAATTTATATCGCCTCTTCTTGAGATTAGCTTTCAGGGAAAATTTGTCAAATACGTTTCAGGGATGAATTGGAACAGAATGAGTTGCTGCGCCCCACTGAAACTGTGTTATTTGGGTATAAGCAGGAAAGCTTCTAAATTCAGGCACTAAGAAGTTATCCTACATATTCACATATTACTTTGAATTTACTGTAACCGCGCATCCCCTTCTATATTGAAAATAGTCCGGGCTGTTTATTCCACTCGCTGACGACTTAGCCCATATCAGAATTTTAGTTTAGTGTAGAGGTTCCTAATACATACGGTTTGATTTAGTCGCTTTCCAATAAGGACAGTCCCGTATATTGGCGTGCCCGTTGAGGTAAAGATGTGTTTCAATCTAAAACATGATATTGTTGAAAGTTGAAAATCGCTCAGTCACTTGATTAACAGATTGAAGCCTCTAACCAGCACCTTGGTGCTTTAATTCTTGCAGCAAATAAATTTTGGAGGGGTGCTGTTTTCTGTACTTACTCAGTATGCAGCGTAATGACGATCTAGGTATATTTAAAACAATTCTTCACTTACGAAAGGAAATGTTCGCACTATCACCAAATAACTAGTTTAGACTTTCCACGTCTTCTTCAGTTCTCGACGATATTGGTCGTCTAGGTTCATCCATTGTTGAATCCGTTTCTTCTAAATTATCAAACCGTTTCCTGGTAAGGATAATACTTATTATATCAATTACGTTGTGCAAACTATGATGGTTGCAGAACATTCTCCACGCGACAGCCGCTGAATATTGTTTCTGTATTTCTAGAAGCTAGCCAATTGACTAATATATCCTCCGTGTATTCATTGGGTTCACGCAATGGGCTAATCAAATATATACCTAATTTTGGGACACATTTTGCTGTTAACATTAAACAGTGTTGGATCAGAAATAATTATATTTTGATTATTCGTCTTCAATGAAATTCAAAATTATATAGTAAATAATGCTTTTAACAAATTGAAAACGTTAATGCAAACATTAAGGTTGGAAACCTTAATGAGATTTGTTAATTATCCAAAGATCTTCAATTAATTGCGAATTATTTAAAAAATGAACCTCGAATAGCTTAAATTATTTTGTTCTATACAATAGTGCCAATATTGCTAAGATCCATGCAATCAATTTTGAATAATTTCCAATTTTTATTTACGATTTTTCAAATGGACTTAACCTAAAGTTTATAACTTTCAAAAAATATTCACATAAACTTCAGAGGATTATCTCTCTATTTAATACTTTAATTATGTTACCGAAAAGACTAAAAATAATCGCGATATAATAAGAGTGAAGTGCTTTGGCCGAATTTAAATCGCGTTCGTTATTTATCTACTCTCCTCTTCGATATCAAAGATAAAATGTATGTGCAGAGGAGTAAACAAAATTAGGCGTATAAATATTCGTATTGCAAAAGTTTTTTGAACCCTTTCAAGCATGAATAATAACTTCGTGAAGATTCCGTATAATACGTAACACAGCCTCAGTTTCGATACGAAACAACGGAAAAAGGATACGGTGTCTATATGAATATACGCAAACAGTACAACATGATCACGCGCTTTGCGCAAAAGAAACCCGAAAGTACGAAAGATGAATTGAATATGTAAGCAAAACAAATCTAGTTGCAAGTCAAAGTTTATTTCTGTTTATGGGGTACACAGGCTATATTTTTTTCGTCACATTTTGACATGCGCGATTCCTACTGTTATTCTAAACGATAAAAAATGTTTTTGTCGAATATAACGAAAATCTACAGTATCCCAAATTAGTGAAATCCCTTGAATATATTTATTATATTAAATTCTACTAATAAACTTCAAAAACCCTTAATAAAGCGTTTTTCATAATTAAATGTCACTAAGGTCAAACTCACATAAGGTAATATTTAGACTGTAATAAATAAAAAAGGAACTCATAACTGTGGGCGAAAAACGACAGGCGGATTGAGAAACGTTTAGATTAAGGTTTAAATTTATTTATTTACTTTTAAAATATTGAATAACCAATAATAAATATTTAACATTAATAATTTAATAATATTTGGTATTAATTATGTTAAATAATAATATTTTAATTTATATCAATAAATAATACATACGGATAGATAACCTCAATTATATTGGAGCCCTTGAAAAAGTCAAAATATTGAATTTAAATCACTGCTGAATATAATTTATCAGCACATATATAAATCGCACTTATATGAAACTAAAACACGTGTGTGAATGTAGACACTAGAAACATGTGGATAAATACTATGAATATGAAAACAGTGAACAGAGGCGACGATGGTGCCAATAGCTTTTGTTTCGAGACTGCAACCGCTGCAACTTCATACTGTAACTTTTGTGTGACGAATCTTAAAATTTAACTCTCTTCATTTTTTCATAACGCGCCTAAAGAAGTATAACTTCAATAATTATTGTTTTTAATATTCCGTAATGGAAACTTTACTCACATTGTATTGGTTTGGCTAATAAGTTTTTCACCCCGAGTTGCTGTCAACAACTCTTATTAAAAATGTATATGTTACACTAAATTTAATTTAATTATGCACCATTATTATTTTCTACTTGTCACCATCTAGTTGGCAGTGACGATATGCCTTTCTTGTAAAATTCAGGTGACTTTGGTTCAAAAACCTGTGTGAGGTCGTTTTGGAAATCTTCCTTAACGTCGATTTTTTTTTCACGTAAATGGTTACTTAGGGCCGTGAACAAAAAGTAACCAGTGAACCCAATGTTAGGTAAATATGGTGGATGAGTGAGTAGAACTCAGTCGTGCTACTTTTATTTATTGCAAGTACGTTTCGCAACATGTTGTCAAGCATTATCATGAATAAAAAATACTAACTCAATCTTGTTGGCTACTCAATTTCTTAGCTAATCGGTACAGTAAATATCTGTATTAATTGTAGATACCTCTGGTAGCAACTTCCAGTGAATAATGCCCTTGACATTCCACCAGCAGCTCTGCATCACCTCTCTGGCACTTATTTCATGTTTTGATACTGAAACTTCTGTTTCTCCGACATCCAGCCATCGACGTTTGCATGTATGGTTAATGTATGTAACCCACTTCTCATCACCAGTTACTTATTCAGTCAGTCGAAGTTACGTTTCAATGTCAATAACTGTTGACAAGTATCAACTCTGCATTGGAGGTGATATGATGACTACTCGTGGGGTATCCACACACAGTATTTTGCAACTTTTCCCAATTCGTGCAAATATGCTTATATGGTGCTGCAGTGCAGCTCCCAGGCAATTGGCGATATGTCAGTAAAGAATCCTCCTCTATGAAGCATCGTAATCGTCGAACGTGCAAATCAATAGAACGCACAGTATGGGGTTCATCCTCAAGATCGTAGTTCTCAATTCTGAACTTTCTGAACCAAATCTTTGCCGTCGTGTAAGACACTGTGGACTTGCCCATTGTATGACATATATTATTTGAGGCAGTCTTTGCATCTTAACCCAGAAGAAATAGAATCCGTATTCGATATCGATTTAAATCCATTATTTTTCATATAATTCACTTAAAGCTTCGGCGCTGACTGTTGTCAACTGACTGCACTTTGCAACTGACTGCACTATTGTCAACTGACTGCACTATTTACATCCTAGAGTAAAATTTTCTATTAGTTATGGGAATCTTTTTAGAAAAGTACCGAAGTTGTGGCAAAAAACTTACTAACCAACTTAATATATATATATATATATATATATATATATATATATATATATATATATATATATACATATGTACGTAGACACGAAATTTCCTCTGAAAGCAGAAATCACAATTTTTAACATATCGTCTTCAAACTTGACTGAAAAATAGTTCTTGAATAGATACATTACTATTTCAAATGAGCAAAATCGAGTAAATGCCTATCTATTTTGCGTAGCAAAGTTTCCAGAAACTTTTCTAAAAATAGAAAAGTTCCGAAGTTGTGGCTAAAAACTTTCTAGACAACCTAATATTTTGACTAAATGTGAAGGGGCTTAATAAATATTATGTAAATTACGCCTTTTGAATAGAAGCAGAAATTGAACTAAGAAAATCCCGTGACAACTTAGACACATATAAACATTTAAGGACACGTAGTATTTCTATTAACGATTTGCAGATATTAAAATTACTTTCCACCATTTACATGTACATCCTGAAACGAAGAATGTGTTTATTACCGGTACTTAATTTTTTCAAACCTTCAAAAAATCTAAAAAGTACATAATTTTAACGTCTTAATAAATACTAGTAACACAACTATATTGAAAAAAGACTTTATTCATAGAAAGATTAAAGAAGCATCAAATGAAAATTAAAATACGGATGAAACAAATCTTAAAAAAGTCACTTAAACGAAAATATTTAAATGGTTTTTCTTTAAAATTTATGGAAGCGTCCAATACTTGCTTTTTTAGCAGTTAATAGAAACCTTTTGATTAATCATGGTAAAATTAATTTTATGTCTTAATATTGATAAACAAAACCTGATAAATACTCAAAAATTAAAACAAATAAATTAGGCTGTTGGCTGATGTTTTCTTTGAATAAAAATATCTAAAATCTAATCTTAAAATAAAAACCAAGCTCTGGTTTAAAAAAAATAATCTGAATTGTATTAATACACACAACTGAAACAAACATAGTCACTGACATCCGAAAACAAAGAAAAATTTACGGTATTTGAAGGAAGATGCTACGAATTATTTAGAGTGATATCCCTACTCATAGAGTATAGTAAAAAAAACAAATATCCAACAGTATAAAGCGTATAGTTGCATGGTGTAATAAAGTTTACAAATACCTAAAGTTTGAATTGGGCTGGTCATTTTTTATGCATGGAGGAGGATAGAAGTCCCAATATTTCTGTGTAATAAACGGTTCAGAATTGTCATATATTTCTATTTGATTTGATGCATGAAATCATATATCTGAAGAACAAACAAACTTTCTTTATTATATACTGTCTAGTGTATGTTTCACAGGCGTTATGTATAGTGCGAATGCTTAGTAAATTTCTTAATAAATATGAGATTTTAAACCAACACTATATAGTTTTCGAGCGAGATTTTAGCAAAACTCCCAGTAAACGGATTTTTTTATAATTGTGATTATGATACTTATGTGCGAATAATGATAAAACATTGTCATTGTGGTAAATTCCGTTTGCCGCAAGAAACTGTTGAACGGTTTCATAGAAATATGGTTGGAACATTTCAACATTATCTCCATATAGAAATCTCTAACATAACATTTTTACGAGAGTAAGAAGAAGAGAGTTTTAGAGAGTTCTCGAATCCTTACAACTTGCACTTTCCACTATAACGTACTGGTACATATTGTCTAGTATATCTTAGACAAATTGCCTATACAATCACGATATTTAAAAAAAATGTTTGATTACGTTATTTGCAGCTCTATATGTTCGATTAGCAATGATCGAAGTACATGCATGTTAATCTGTTTAGTCAGTAAGTAATATTTCAAGTTTCTACACCTTTTGTGAAAAACTTTAATATGAAAATTTTCCAGTTTCTGTAGAGAATAACAAAAATTTTCTTCACTTCATTGAATTGATTATTATCACTTTAATTATAAGCTTAAATTCGTATTTTATATCGTACGTTCAATTTTACCTGACCACTCTCAACTTGACCATTAAGCCTCCGTATATGCACATTATCATACAAAAGTAATATTTAGCTGTTAACAGTTTATTAATTACTGAAATGATTCTTTGAACTTAAACAATAATATGTCAATAATCTAAATTATCCTCCTTTTGAAATTAATAAACTTTATAAAATTTTGGCCTTGTAAAATCGTCGGAGAAAAATGAAAAGAAAACTTCGTAATGTTACTTAAATAAAAATTGTTAAAAGTTAAAAACTACAGTTAAAAAATTGTCCCAAGGACGATGAAAAATTTAAAAAAGTATTTAGTTCATCGCCAGAGTTAATCACTTCATAAAAGAGTGTCTACAGCTTCATTATAGTGACGTTCTCTAGAAAACATTATTATTTTTGCCTGTAATTTATCAAACTAGTAATATTGGCGCTACGAGTTTAAAACTTCAAAAGAACTGTTTTAACAATTTTACGTATAGATTTTTTTAAATTGCAACGTTTTGCTATAAATTTATGTACTTTTTTAAAGTGAATACGATTGACAAAACTCAAGTATCATAAATCTTAATTTTTCTAGGGTCGACATGAAATAAATTTTGTAATGTCACAAAATAATTAAATTTAATTACAAGTCTAAAACAATTATGTTACCGTGAGTTTAATTTAATCAGCAGCCTTTGCTTTAGAAAATCTGATAAAACGCGCCTTTTTGTCACATATAACATTACTTCAATTTTAATTTCTTATTTTTAATATTCAATGGGAACTAAATGTAAAAAAAATATTGGTATATTGGTAAATTAAGCTGTAATTTAAAAACAATTGGAATAGTTTAACAACAAGACCATATTCATACTTTAATATAGTTCAACGTTTATTTAATTACCTGTGACTATTACAAAAATCTACCTTTAGCCGAAAGCGCGATAAACTCGATATAATCTACAGGGCTTATACCGTATGCAAAGCGAATATAGCGACTAATTGATACACAAATCGGGCGCTTAATAAAACTAACAGTTTTTTCTCGATTTTCGAAACAATTTTTTACGTAAGACGTACATGTACCAATGGAACTATAGAAAAAACAATAAATGATAAAAATAATTTCATTCATATGTCGTAAATATATTCTGGCCGTACCAACAATACTTTAGTAAATGATTTCAGACAATTCTAGACCTATTTGAAAATGTTCCCACCATTTTTCTCAGGAATCGACTGAAGTGGAAATTCTTTGTGCGTATTAATGTGGAAACTCGGCAATCGTTCAACGTATAGTGATTAAGTCTATATATAAGTTATCAGTTAACGCTGTTACACACAATATCTATTTTGAGCCAATATATACAGAAAAATATATTAAATTTCATATGTCATAAGGAATATCACCAATTGAAAAAGATAAGTCTTCAGAAGTGTATGTTAGATAATTGTAGAAATATTAATGAAAACGTCGACAAAAATATATTCTTATCCTCTACATAAGGCGCACCCCCACCCTCCCGCTCTCTTTCTCTGAAACTTCTCAAGTCAAGATGATAAAAATGGCGTTAGAAGAAATTAATTTGAAATATAGACAGTGAAATATATACTTAACAATATATTCACCTGAACAAAAATAATACTTCGAAGTTGTTTCATTTTATTCCGAATGAAAATATAGTATAATAGGTTTTATTATATTGTAATTTTGTAGCCCGTATTTGATATATTGAACATATTAAAATTAGTGGTTAATACTAAAGATATACCGATTTATTAAAATTAGGATATATATATATTAAATTTATAGATAATATTTTAACCTATAAAACCTTCTCAGTTTTATAACTATTGTAGAGCAGGTAAAAGTTATATAAATAACGATAGAAAGTTTGCGAGTAATTAAATTGCGTAACTACAAAATTGATCACATATTTTTTTTCAATTATTGTTACAGCTAGATAAAAAAAAAACCTTACTTTAAATTATTTAGTATACTTTATCTACACGTTTGAACATTCTTAGAAGTTAGATTAACTTATATTTTCCCTAGTCCTTAATATTCTAAATGGAAACAGGTTTGACACAAAGGCTTTTCTATCTCACAAATAACGAATGGATCCCACCAAAATATAAGTTTTTTTTCTAAATGTCTTCAAATATCTAAAGTTAATCAAAATAATGTAATATGTACAAAATTAATAAGACTAAGTTTTTAGGTGTTTATCTAAATATTGTGTAAAGTAATAGTATTCGAAATTTTGCAGAAGTTTATTTTCAAGAAGTCAAAGTGTATAATAGTCTTATCAATACCAATTTTTGTAGCAAATAATATGACTAATGCCCAGGATCATTTGGTTATATCCATAGATTTATTATAGAAACCATTTCAATATTAAATTCCGTTTCACCTAAACCCTCTTGTTTACGTATACGTAAATTTACTGTCGTGTCAGTTTTAGTGGTCAGTTGAATATCAAAAAATATCGATAACTTTTATATATTTTTAACAAATTATATTTTGAATCTTATGTATTTCCCAACATAACCAGATTATTAATTGTTAAGGTCTATTACTAATATTTTATTTAGGATTTTAAAACGTACAAAAAAGAGAAAGTGGAGCGGGGGCACGGGGAACAGTGAATGCAATTAAAAAATGTCTGAAAGACTTTTCATTTTTACCCCACTTAATGGAACAGGGGAAACATTTATTTCAACTTCCCATGTAGGGCGAACTACGTCTAAAAACTATACTTTTTTGAATTGATTAAAAGAATGAACCTGCAAAATATAATCGCCAACTATCAAAAAATCACAATAACAGCGTAATATTAAATAAAAAGACATGATGAAGAATGAAAAACATGATGAAATTATAAGGTTTCTAGTTTATTATGAAAATCTAAAAAGAGCAATATCTAGATTCCTATCGGTATTAAATTTTATTAAATAATACGAAACCTAATTAATTTCATCAACAAAATTATCAATAAGTTGATTTAACACTGGCTTAAACATCAAATGAATATTATCACACGAAATTCATGTTATTTAACGTATACCTTTATTTTACATCTAATTAGGCCCTTTATTCTGTAAATGGTAGTATATATAATAGTTATTTCCGTGCGGGTTTGTGAAAATAAGTACGAACAGTGGGCGTCAATTCTTTAGAATTTACCTATAAAATCTGGGTCATTCCTATGTTTTGCGCATACTTCTTTTAACTAAAAGTAACTAGTCTAGTAACTAATCTATTCGAAATCGGCAAAGAACAACAAATGCATTCGTTGCGATAATTGCCGATTGCGTTGCACGAAAGAGTTCTGATAGTTTTTAATGAGCTTTTTTTTCTAACATATATCATTATTATTCTGCTCACTTCTATCATCACGCTCACTTCTTACCTTAGTTCATCTATCTAGCATATTAAATTTTTGGTTTTACATGACAGTCTTACGGAAAGTGGTGTAGTTCTTTTTGAATTCTCCGGGCTTTCAACAGATAACTTTGTCATGAATCTACCTGTTTACTTCTTAGATGCAAAATATCTTCTAAATTATTGTAAGAAAAAATAAAACCTTACTAATTTACACAAAAATGAAATGTCCATTTATTGTTAAAAATAGTCATATCAAATTATACTCTTCCAAAATATTTTTCTTTAAAAAATCTAGAGTCAGTGCAATTGGTAATTTTTTTTTCATCATTTTAGACATAAAAAATCCATCTATTTTATATTTTATACCAGGCTTTTGTTGATATTTAAACTTTTATAAATTAATAATTTTTTGTCTCCACTTCTTAAAGGAAAAAAAATTTCCATATTCGTTTTCCTCAATGGAGCTCGACTATTTCGTAACAAAACTTTAGAAAGTTACGAAAATACTTACAAGATTACGCAACAACAAAGTGAACAATAATAAATTCTGTTATAACATTACGGAATTAATAGAGAATGCATGCAGATGTTTCCTATTTCTAAAATGTTTAATAACAAAATCTAAATATTATGTGTGAATGTTTTTAACTAGACTCTTACTAAAGTCATCTCTAAGAAAATTACAGAATTAATAGGGCATGCAGATGGGTAATATTTCGAGAAAGAATGTGTACTAACAAAATCGAAATGTGATACGTGGGTGTTTTTATATTGTAAATTAATGGATAGTAAATTGTGGAGGTTACATAATCTACATAAATCGAATAAAACAAGATATAGAAAGGTGCTGAATTATGAAATTTTGGATTTCGTAATTCAGCACCTTTTTATTCGATTTATGTAGGTTATGTAACCTCCACCGGAAGTACCTATTTAAGATAGATAATAAATATTAATATCGGAAGTTAGGTTAATATTTTTCACTTAATTGTTAATGAGGTGAGTTTTAAAGTTAACAAATACTTTAAGCTTTAATAAGCTTTATCTTTTAATCCAAAATCTTGTATTAAAAAGTACAATTTGTATTGGCCCTGTTTTTTTTACCTGTTTCTACTGTTCAGATTGATTAATTCTATACCTGCAATAAAATAATCATTACGAGAAACAGAATCGACTTACATTTTAAAAAATTAAAGTTAGTTTTTTAATTTTTTTGGACCATACAGAACAAATTATGGAAAAATTTAACCACCTTCCGCTGTTGAAATTTTTTAAACATCTGTAATGAAATAGTTTTAAACATTTTATATTTGTTGTTGTCACAGTGAAGGCGACACCACGATACCACGAAGGCTTACTTTGTCTGGCCGTAGAGAACGAGATAATAACCGTTCTTTGATGTCTGATTCAAAAGAACGTCAGAAAAGAATTCGAGATGCTGAATTATATTCTTATCGAGAAAATGATCATTTTTTTAATATTAGCGGCATATTACGACCAGAAAAAAATGGAATTGATACATTGCAACTTATATTATCGTCGTATGTTTGATATTGAACAAAATGGACTTTGTACTCTTTGTCACAAATTTCAAGCAAAAATAAAATCAATGAATTTACTTGGACCACAACATGGTGTTTTAAAAAACATACTAATTACAATTCATAAGTTGCATGGTTTAACATTAAAGTAGTTTTAGATATTGGAGAAACAGAAATTTTTGTTGGTTTAACATATGTCGCGTTTTCAAGAATAAAAACATCAGAAGTATTAGCATTAAATAGAAGATTTTCCTATGATGGATTATGTAATATTACAAACTCACATATGTTAAAATGTAGGAGGCGAGAAGAAATTCGTATGCGCAATTCAAGGTGTTACTTAAACGAAAATTGTTAAAAGAGTAACTTGTTTATTTAACAGTAATTAATATATCATAATTTTGCCTAACTGTATTGTAAAAAGAATATTTAAACATTTTAAAATTTTTGCTTTGTTACATGTCAGATTTTTTATAATTGTTACATGACAGATTATCCGATTTACAATTAGCATATATTAATATAGTGATTTCTAAAGTTGTATTTGCGTAATTAGAATTTGATGGATATTAAACAAACTGGTTATATGAACATGCATTTAAATGAGTAATCAACCAGAGATCATGCTTTGGATGGTGTTGGAACCGTCGCACATTCTAGGCTGTGTAATAGAGATATCGTCCACATGAGCATCTGCAAATATGTCCAAAGCACTATAGAAGCGTGGCAACTCTAACTGCATTCTAAAAGCATTATTGTAATAGACGCGTATTCATTAACTCGCGTGCCCTCACAAAGCTATGCTTTTGCTAATATATTAATGTTCAACCAATTCAATTTTAACTATTTCGTTTTAAAGTACGAAAAATGAGCTCCCGTGAAACACGGATGAAAAGCGCCCCGCGTTTGAGTGCCAGGTACTTAGCTCGGCTGAATGCCTTGCAAAGAGTCTCGTTACTATTCTGCTCCGATGAGAAAAGTTGACAAATATTTATTCCAGTCTTCCAGTTTTATTTACATTTATATTAGTTGGCTATAATTCAAAAGGGGTAAATGTTTCTAATAATTATAAAGTATTTATTTAATATTTCTGTAAAAACTATGACCTCATTTTGGAGTCGAAACTTGAATAATAACAAAAGCTATCATGCAAAAGCTTACTGATGTTCAAAGGGCGATGGAAAAGAAGTCTGTATAAATGTCTTTAAAGCATTAAAATGTCAGCAACTTTATCAGCAACTTCTCTTTGTCTCTAAAGCAGGAGACAAAGAAAAATTGCTAACATTTATCAGAGAGTGGCAAAATAGAAGTGGCAGTGGGCTGGTCACGTCGCTCGGTAGTCGGATTCCTCATGCAAAGTTCTCGTAAAGTGGGGTCCCTTGGAGTACAAGAGATGCGTTTGGCGGCGCATCTGCGATGGAAAGATAACACAAACAGAGTGTTGGGCCCAAACTGGATCCAGACGGTCCAAAATAGAACGGAAAGGTGCAGAATATGTAACATGTATAGATAAGGTTTGGTTAATAAATATACTTTATTACATATTTAGATTTGTGCCAGTTGGCTTTAGTTCAATATGAATAAACGTTCACAATAATTATAGAGTATTTATAAAATATATCTCAATCCTTATTATTTATGCCTCAATTTTGTTAATTAAGAGATAATGTTTGCGTCATTTTTCTGATTCCACTTAGTCTTCTTGACCAACGTTTTCTTTAACCAAAAAAGTTGTAGCATATTCTCAATTTTTCTTGTCGTTATGTCATTTCACGTTACTGATGATAGCACGGTGTCCTTGACCCTCATCGGAATCGGATTGATTTTTTTGTTTAGGAAAACTACAGTTCCTTACAAAAATTAAGAATACAATTCTTTATAAGAATTAAGAGGGAAAAATTTGAGAATTTTTATAATAATAACCGCGTGAGAGGCCATCATTT
The DNA here is from genome assembly GCA_039881145.1 of Druceiella hillmani. NCBI lineage: Eukaryota > Metazoa > Arthropoda > Insecta > Lepidoptera > Hepialidae > Druceiella > Druceiella hillmani. Next base: position 1,055,937 of record JAYKKI010000011.1, on the reverse strand, counting down.
TGAAAATTTTCAACTATTGGAGAAACAAATTTCCATTTATTTTATATTTGATTTCATATATAAAATTTCTGGGAATCAAATAGATGCTTATGTAGGTTCTTCAACAATTACACCGGTTGGTCCATCCGCAATGATACAATCTGTATATTATATATGATATATTTTTATATAGAAGATCGAAGGAGCGCGCGGGGTGTTTTGTGACAATTATAAGTCAACAGCACATTTGATTTGACATTATCACAAAAGAGATAATTAAAAAACAAAAAACGCGCGCCGCGAAGCTATGAACAAGGTTACAAAACTAATAAAATGATGCCATAAATATTATAAATTGTTAAATTAACTTATGATCGATTTTATTTTATTATTTTTTTACACTACCTTGTGAAGTCCCACTTGAAAAGATCTGCAAAAAAATGTTTTCACTCTCTTTTTACAAATGCATGAGAGCAGGAGGGTATTTATATTGTTATTTCTTTTTAATTTATTTATTATAAATTGCGATCACTTTATCAATCTTTTACGTGAAAAAATACAAACACAATGTAGTTTTGAAAGTTCAAGGCAATGCCGTATGAACGGACAGAGAGACGAAGGTGACGAAATTATGAGGGGCTATGTTTCAATGCGGAACTCTAAAACAATCAGCATTAGTGTGCTGATAATTTTATTTAATATAGTCCTAACAATTTTTGGAGTATACCACATCACCAATATTAGCACCACGTCACCGATACTCTCGTAATTTACGAGAGTCAAGAACAAAAAAATATTTCAAAGATTGTTGTAAGAATGCCTTAAAAATGTGTAAAGAAACTTTTTGTTTAACATTAAAACTGACAGCTTTCTTTTCGTATAAACCAATCAGGATTTGAAAATGATAGCAGACACTTTTCCGTAGTATGCAATAATTTAGTTGCCTACTACGGTGGCATGAATAAATATTTCTCATGATGGAAAAGTTATATGAATATACATGTGATAACCGAGAAGATACGTTTGATCTAATTTTATATTTAAAAATACACCAGACGTGATGTAGAGTCCCTGGCGTTTCTTATCACTGATATAATAATTCCAAAAGTTTATATATTAAACAGAAAAGTTTATTATTAACTCTTACTTAATTACACTAAAAGTATATTCGGATTTCATGTTACTCAATCACGCTTAAATTGTAGAACAGATTTTCATAAAACTGTACGGTAATGGTGCATGACTCAAGTTACATAACACAATGGTCACTTCTAATAAGAGAAACACATTATTCCCGTGGGATAAAACTTGGCATTATTGTTAAATAATACAATTTTAGTTCTGGACATGTATCAATCGATGGTGTAAAGTGTATCAAAGATATTTTTGTGGATGATGAGAGGATGTCATAGGTTGGAAATAAATCCCATCGTTTAAATAAACAATTTACGCATATGATGCGCGAGCAAAAAGCTGGTAATACGTATTAAGCTTTATCTAAATGGGCTGGTAATCTGAGTCTGAATTTTCCTACTGTTAAATGTATTTTCAAGTAAGCATTTTAATGGATTTTTTTCAAACCTTCCATCAGGAAAAAAGGTCCTTCCATCAGTACTAGAAACTATTTATAAAATACTTTTCGACCAACATTTCTAAATTACAAATTAAATTGTGCAAATATGTACAACTAATGGGGATTTTTTATTAACTGATGTCTTCAAAAATACAAAATACTTAAAGTATGTTTAAACTACGAAGACACTCTTTTTTATATTCAGGTATACTATGCAATCGAAATGTTAATAAAGTTTTTTTGCCAGTGTTACAAACTTCTCAACTAATCAGTTACGATTTTACTAAATTATAAATAGATAAATTATGTTTTTCTATCTAATATTTTCCCAAGGTTATCCACCTGACTCAAAAATAAGAGCCCCTTAAAACCAGTTATTAGTGTTAATCAAAATATTTTACATATAATTTTTATACTAATTATGTTAATTATTTAAATTTACATTTTCTTAATTACGCAAATTTATGTTACATTTCTTAATAAATCTTTAAGAAAATAACTAAAGTCCTGATAAAAACACGTTTATTTTCATACGTTTAACGAAGTGGAGGATTTGAATATAGGAGAACCCTGAGTTTCCATCAATTAAAATTAATCTCGCTTTCTTCTAAGCACGGACTTTGTAGAATACGGAAAAAGGAAAATTATAGGTCAAGAGTTTGAGTTTATTCAGAAAATTACGAAAATTTTCTTGAATTACAATATTTTCGGAAATACTTGAAACAAACTGATAATCAATAATGAACAGTAAATATGTTGTGTTTAAAGAGGAAACAATCACTAAATGATTAGCTAGATTTATGGAGTATTTAATAGAGAAGGCATATCACGGACGTAAATATTGCAGTTCATTTCCAGTTAGCAAGTTAAATTGTCTTGTGATCCGTGACTAACTAGAAAGTGTTAAGATATGTGGAATTTATATATTATGTTAAAATTGATTGCAATTATAAGTTCTGTGAAAACAACGACTTTAAATGTTCTGTAAAAGTTTTGATAAAATATATTACAAATTTAAAGAATACAAAAGAAAACAGAAGTCTTTAAAATGTTGGTCATTGTTAGGTTTAATTATTGAAAATATGTCCATAGGTCATTACAGCCTGATGTAAAATACAACCAAATCATTATCGCAACTGATAAACAGAACACGAGTCTAATTACCATCTAGATCACGATAATATTTTAAGTATTATTCAGAGATAGAATATAATTATTTACCTAATTTGGAACATCTTCAAAAATAAAATTTCCACTGAAAAGAAAAGCTGCAAGCGTAGCTTGTAAGTCTTTAGAATACATTTTTTCCTCGTCCCAAATGATGATATAATGACGAAATGAAATACTGATGATATAAAAAATATTTGGATTGCTCTGATTTGTTAAAAGTCCTTATGACTTTTAACAAATCAGAGCAATCAATTAATTAGATAAATCCCAAAACAAAATGGGCTAATTCTTTAAGTTTAGAAAAAATCTAAATTCACGGTGTAATGCGTAAACACACGCACGTCATGCATTATTAACAGAAACTATTTTGGGCCTCTTTTTACCGTTCTTCATCTCAATACTTTTTTGATCTAACGAGTTGAATTGTGATAGTATTCAGTTGAAAAAAAAGTACGTTTTCTACAGAAACAGCAAATTATCCAGTTCGAGCGTAAATCTAATATAATTCGAAATTTGTTTATTGAGACCTTAAAATTAAAGTACATTCCAAGTTCTGCACGGAAACCAAATATTTCTTTCAACATTTTTTGGTTGAAGAAAACTTCTTTCGAGAGATTAATGTAATTTATTACTTTAATATATTTTGTGAAAGTAATGATAATATTTAGATCAAGTTAAAATAATGTAACATTATGATGGTAAGTCTATTTTTCAGAATAGAATAGCCGGACACAAATCAGTACAAAGCATTTGGCTAGAATTATATGTTGTCAGTGAAAAAACAGACGATTCAACTTTGCTATCATTATGATGTGAAAAGCTTCAATAAAACGGTATATTGTCAAAAGAAAATTGTTCCGTTACCTTTTCCTTTTTTTCATTGAAATGAAACTTTCAATACACATTTTTTGCATAATTACAAAGATCGTTTATGATTCATTTTACAAAAGATATAATACTTTGTATACAAAAAAATATTATATTTTTTTCATCTACCATAAGTTTTACCGAATAATAAGTTACTACAAATGTTATTATTTACAATTTGTTTTCACTAAACTTTCAATATATTTAAAAATGTGTGTATAAATTGTTAAGTAATAAAACACAAAATCCAATGAAAGACGTTTGAAACAAGATATTCGACACTTGTTTAGGACTTTCCTCAGTAACAAAATAATTGTTTAAATCAGTTTTCCACAAAATCCATCTTATGAAGCCTTTAGAATAATCTAAAACGTTATTTATTATAAGTTGGTTAATAAAAAACAAGTTTTTTGTATAGCGCACTCACTCTTTTTTCAAAGAGTTATACATACATACTTAATAAACGCATACAAACTCGGACAAGAACGATAATAAAGCGTTTCAGTAGGCTATCGCCTTACGGAAAGTCTCAACGTTAATAAAGCCAAAAATAACAATAAAACAGATGGCGTTCATTACAAGAATACTTAAGAAAGAATGACTCGTTTTTTCTGCGACATCAATCATCATACTCATACGCTAGTCGCATTTGAAGATTTCTGGAACGAAGTGTAAGAATAGTACCACAGTTGAGATTTGTTGGCACGAAAACACAAACATAGGAAAGTGAGAGTAATCGTACGTAATTATATCCAAAGTGAAGTACAGAAAATAATTTAAGCAGAAATATATAAGAAATAAACCTGTTCAGTGCGAATAGAAATTGCAATATGAGAATTCCGTACACATATAAACGTTTAAAGATGTAGTGTTTCCGTGAAGTTATTTGAAAACAATTATGCTATTTTTAGCAATGTAAATATATTGCTCACTATTAATTTCATGTGTGTGTGAATGTCATGTCGAAACTGTATTTGCGAAATTTATACGCAAATACACTTTCGATTTAGTTACCATTTCTAGTTTTGAGCCAAGAAACTACATAATGTGTACCATCTTATATTTTTTAGAAGTTAGAAGCCACTGACAGGCAGACTAGCGGCGAACGGATTTATAGACTGAGTGACTGAAAAAGGGTATTGCTGCTATAATAGGGTTGAGTACAGAACCATGGAAGTTGTATAATGTATGCGCATTAAAAATATAGATACGTGAAAAGTTTGAATTATGTACACAGATAACTATACATTTCATTGAAATCTCCATTTGATGGTCTTTAATATAATTTTACTATCGATATTTTAAAGTGTTTGGGGAGAGGAGGAAAATATTCTAAATGTTGTGGAAGTTGTACGCGTGAGACACAAATATTTAAACACAATATTTCAAATTTCGCGCCAGAAGCCAGTAAAAAGGAATATCGTCAAATGCGACTCACTACCATGCACTTACTGAATGCGATTACAAGACCTGTATTTAATTTGTATTCACAACCAAATGAAAGTACGCGATGTAGTATTAGTTCCACTTTATTTCAATTCTTAACCACGACCTAGGTTTCGTTGTATGACGATATCTTCAGGTGAGTGATCTGTAAAGATTGTTGACAAATTACCCACCTGAAGATGTTGTTATACAACGAAACCTAGGTCATGGTTAAGAATTTAAATAAAGTACTAATAATACTACGTGAATAAAAATTAAGCGGTAATGAATTTCTATAAAATTAACACCAAATCTAGTCAATATTTGAAAATATGTATTATTATTAAAAAAAGTAGGCATTTCGCAGACTACTATAAATTTTTGTGTTAACCACATTGCCAATTTAGAAGCGTCATCAAAGATGAGAGAAACAAACTTGGCTCCTTTCGCCGATTTTAAGTAATTCATGTGGATTTCACATGCTGTATCTACTCTCTGTGCTAATTATCATGACTCTGCACTCTAGAACTGTCACACTTTCGAGTCACATAACATTAAATTTACACCTTGGTGCTTCTAAATGTTTAAAGAATGTCTTGGAACGAAATTTATAGGTTAAATAACTTTTAAATAACGATCGAACACTCGCAAGAATGTTACATATAGGTTAAACTTAAGTTGTTCCCACAAAATCATTTCACATTAGTTTATTTATATATTTATAAAGAACTTCTTCCTCTTTAATATGTTAAATGGTAACTTCCTTTTAACGCTCGTGCTGAAACCAGGTATATAAAATTCATTTTAATTCTACACGTTCTTCTAATTTTCTATAGAATCGTTGCAAATATTTTAATTTTGTTTATAAACGAAGACATAATAAAGATTTATCGTTTGCAAATATCATCCTTGATGACTTACTGTGAAGCCGGTTAGCAAATATCGGCTAGTTTAATATTAACTCATTATTAACCAACTTCAAAAAAAGGTGGAGGTTCTCAATTCATCGGAATTTTTTTTATGTATGTTCAGCGATAATTTTACCAAGTAGATGGATTTCAATGATTTTTATTTGAAAGTAGAGCAGCCGTGCTTAAAGATATTAACTACTAATAGTTGTTACTTTACAACATAACTACACCGTTAACCAGGTCAGGGTCTAATGATGAGTTCTGGAGAACAATGGAACTCCTTAACGGATGGTAGTAAATTAAACGTGATTCAATATATTTGATACTGTTAGTTTTTACTTTACAAAATAACTGCGCCATTGACGATGTCAGAGTCTGGTTATGCGTTCTGGAGATAAACAATGGAATTCCTTATCGAATGGTAGTAAATCAAACGTAATACAGGATATTTGCTACTGGTAACTTTTACTTTGCAAAATCTGTTATTGGATTTAGGATATACAGAACGGAATTCCCCAAGTGATAGTTGTTACTTTGCAAAATCTGATATTGGATATGGAGAACGGAACTCCTCAACGATTAACACTTTTCAAAATCTGATATTGGAATTCGAATATGACGACTGGAACTCCTCAAGTGGTAGTAGTTACTTTGCCAAATCTGACATTCAACTTCGGAAATGGAGAGCAGAACTCCTTATAGGCTTACACCTGGCTTACAACTAACCATTGGCAGCTACTACTATCGCTTCGTTTCTGTATGTTGTTTTTAACCAACTTTGCACAAAGAGGAAATTATGTATATACAAACTTTTTCACGTAACTTTTAATAATTGTACATTACTCTAACGACGAAGATAATTGAATATTAATTATAGTGTGATGAATAATATTATAAGCCCTAAAAGTTCTAAAATAAAATATCTTTTAAAAAGCCGACTTCAAAAAAGTAGGTATTAAAAAGTAAAAAATTATTAACTCAAAACATTTGTTCACTATTTCGCAATAAAAAGCTAAGTCACTTGTTTTTAAAGTTGGTGCCAGCACCGCAGATCAACTTAAACAAATTTAAATTGTTTTTATTGTAAATAGGCCCTTTATGAATTTATTTCTTACTGTGAGTACATTAGAGGGTAACGTTTTCATTTTACGTTATAAATTAAATTAAATTATAAATTTGTGTAAGTTGGTCAACAGTGCCGGCACCGACTTCAAAAATAAGTAGCTTATTTATTACGAAAAAGCCCTAAAAACCTATTTTGAGTTAATTATTTTTTATTTTTTGGTACCTACTTTTTGAAGTCGGTTTTTTAAAATACTAGCGTGACCCGTGTCTTTGCATTATTTATTCCATTATGAAGCTCAGATGACAGATCAAACAAATATTTTACTAAAATTGACATATAGAGGCGCAAGTATCAAAAGCGTTGAGCTAAAGCGCCACTTTATTTATACGTGAGTGGATTTGAAATTAAACAAAAATGTTACCGACCGTCAATCATATTGACGTTGAGCCGTTAGATGGCAGCATTGCTGTTTTGTGTATATAATTTTAATAATTAATTAATTTGCAAAAACAATAGCAATAATAAATTTTTTAGTTGTGGATGCCGGTAGAGCAAGCAATTATCTATAAAATGATATATAATTTATGTGGATTAGTTGTGAGGTTTTTTCTAAAAAGGGAGAGTAACATCTTAACCTTAGCGTATTAATATATATGATGATGATGATGTTTTATTTTAAGACATTGATTGATTTTTTTAAATTTTCTTTAAATATATAATTTTACTTCAATATTTCTATCACTCTGGCCTCCATATTATTTTTTAATATATTAAGATTTTTTAGATGCTGTTTACATTATTTTCATTTTGCCATTATATATATATATATATATATATATATATATAATATATATATATATATATATATATATATATATATATATATATATATACATATATATTTCTATTTCAATAAAATAATCGTGAATCATACTTTAGTCTCACAATGCTTCATAATTATTAAATAATGAATTTCTGTTCAAATAGGACTATTTTCATTAGCAAATACGCTTCTGCTTTTCACCAATCGTAGCGTAAATTTAATCTCACGGTTTATTCGTCGGATGCAGCCATTAATAATGCAGAATTTAATCAAGCGCCAAGCCGTGTCGCAAGAGAGCGGCTTTAAAATTTGAAACGGTCGCCATTTGCGAATGTTAAATAGCTACTGTACTGTGCACAAGGATTACGTGTAATCTCTCGAGTAGAAGTAGACGAATCCTATTAGAAGCACGTAATTTGGATAATAACCAGCCCACTCCAGTTTACTGAACCTCGAGGCAAATGTCTATCAAAGAAGAATAATTATCTATCCAAAATATTATTTTAGTGAATATTTTGGAGTATTTATATACATATATATATATATATATATATATATATATATATATATATATATATATATATATATATATATATACCTTTGTTATTCTCATAGAGTTAAAATAAAAACATAGGCGAGTATTGAATATATTCGGCGTTAATTTTGCAGAAATTAATTATTCAAAATTAAATTAAACTACGTGATGTAGTATTATTTCTACTTTCTTTAAGTTCTTTACCACGACCTAGGTTTCGTTGTATTACAACATCTTCATATATTCATATCTTTGCTAATAGCCCACCTAAAGATGTTATAATACGAAACCTAGGTCGTGGCAAGTAACTTAAAGAAAGCAGAAATAATACTACATCACGTAGTTCCATTTAATTGTATATAGGCGAGTATTAGCGAGCAGCTCAAACTTAGTGATATTATGTTAATCGTGGCTATATTAATGAATTTAAAAAACTGTAGTAACTAGATATTCCAGGTTTATATTTAAATTTGATTTTGTGGGACTGTATTTACCCTGTAAAACTCAGGATTAAATAGTGATTAGGGTAGTGCCCTCCTGGATCAATGGAATTAGAGCAGCTGTGACTTCCAAATTATTTCAAAGGTTCATTTTTGTCAAACGGTTCTCAAATCCGTAAAGCTGCAGATCTAATTAAAGCCACACTAGTAAGTATTTCCTGGATCTAAGGAGCGAAAAGCCTGATTTCCTGCAAGGCTATAATGCTTGTGTATTAATGAATAATCAACGCTACTCTAAAGAGCATATCGCTACAACATTAAAAACCTCACTCCACTGAGCATCTCTTGAAATCATATCCTTGGCAAACTTTGTTTTCTAATATTGCATAATATTAATCAATGCAATAAATAACCGAATCACATTAAAAATATAGTCAAACTCTAGCCAAATGCCGCACATTCATATGATCTGTGGATATTATTAATACCTATTTAGTGATAATACAATCACTTCAGTTTGGCCATAATAAATCCAAAAATATATTTAGTGTAGAAAAAAATAAAAAGCAATGTTATAAATAATTAATTACACAATGATAATTTAGTTTATTTTAAATATAAACGTCAATACAAAATTACTTTATTTAATATATATTTTATATTTATACTTTAATATAAAACAACCACAAAGGTGTCGTCAAACGTAAACTATATTACCAGTAAAACAGAACAAATTATGGTTTTAATAATTATGACTATAATATTTCAAATACTAAAAATATCAAATTTACAAAAATAGTAAAAATATCAGTGATTATTATCATGGAATTAATAATAATAGTAACTGCAAAACATTTATTTATCAACTAGTGTTTCGTTTGCTGTATAATGTGCTTTTTCTGTAAGCATGTTCTTCATACCGCTCTGCATATTAATGCATTCCACAACTTTAATAATTGCAGGCAATTTATGAAAAAATCAGCCTTGTGCTTATGGGATAGAGATAACGTCTTATGAGATCGACTCGGGTTTTGACATCTCTTTCGTGGTTTTGCGCGCAAGGGCAAATTGGTGTACAGTATTCAAATAGTAATAACATATACATATGAAAGTAAAATCAAGAAAATCCACACGAAAAAAAAGAATCGTCGGATAGATACATGTAAATGTGGCCCTTAAAAAAGACATTTTTGTAAGAAGCGTAGGTTGATTAAAATAAAATTTAGGTTTCGTTAATTTTTTTTTATATTTAAGCCTCCCTTGCAAAATATTAGGCTTCAACATGACACGAGCTTCATTTAATGACTGTAACTGAATTTAGTTTTAGTCTCTTTTTACAAAAAAGGTTTTTCTCCATATCCATATGAGGATATAAATGCACGTCATCGTGTTTTCAGCTTTAATTATTTCAAAATTACTGTACGGTACAATTTTGTGCTTTTGTAAAAATTTACATCTTTCGGAGATGAATTCGGGAAAAAGGATTTTTTTGCAGGAGCCTAGAAACTGAATTAAAAATACGTGCCAAAATTTTAGTTTATAGCTTTCATAGTTCCGGAGATACTCATTGGGTCTATCTGTCTATTTTGATTTTAAATAAATAAATGGAACCTATCTATAAGAAATAGACATGAAACAGCAGTACCGTATTGTTTATCGAATTCAGTGACAGATGGCGTTACTGCAATTTAAAAAATTAATAGTAATTTTTTCACGGATCTAATATTGATTGCCATTCCTTAGCAATATGTGAAAACTAAAGTTTTTACTTTCACTAACAATATTGTTTTATTAACATGAGTATACAAAAAGGGATATACTTATTAGATTTGATATGACGTATATTTTTAAAAATTTTTAGTTTCGAAATTATATGGCTCATTCAAATAATATTGCATGCAATAATGTAAGTAGATGTGTTTATATATATATATATATATATATATATATATATATATATATATAATTAGAAAATGTATGTTACCCAAAATTTAATTGAATTAAACTTAATCCGAGGGTACAATGTCCGGCGAATATGGTCGATTGGTAAGTAGAACCCTAATTTATCAAAAGTACGTTTTGCAACATGTGGTCTGGCATTATCATGTAGAAAATAAACTCGATCCTGTTAACTATTCATTTTGTTAGCTAATCGGTCCAATTGTTCACAGTAAATATGTGCATTAATTGGAGATCCCTGTGGGAGCGATTCCCAATGAATAAAGCCGTTGATTTTCTACCAGGAATTGAGCATCACGTTTTTGGCACTTATTTCAGGTTTGGATACTGAAACTCCTGTTTCTCCGACACCCGGCCATTGACGGTTGCGTGTATGGTTAACGTATGTAACCCACTTCACATCACCGGTTACTAACTGATTCAGCCAGTCGAAGTTACGTTTCAATGTCAATAACTGATGACAAGTATCAACTCTGAAGTTGATATTATGACAACTCGTGAGGTATCCACACACTATATTCGGAATTTTTTCCCAATTCGTATCATGTCTTGTTTCTATGGTGCCATGACTACAGCGTAGCTCATTTGCCAATTGACGAGTCGCAGTCGAGGATCCTCGTCAATAAGACGTCGTAATCGTTCAACGTCCTATTTAACAGCACGTACAGTACGGGATTCTTCCTCAAGATCGTAGTCCTTATTTCTTAACTTTCTGAACCAAATCTTTGCCGACGCGTAAGATACCGTAGACTCACCCATTGCCTGACGCATATCATATACGGCAATCTTTGCGTCGACACTCAGGCGAAATTTGTAAAGTAATAAAATCCGTATTTGATATCGATTTAAATCCATTATCTTTTATGTAATTCACTTAAAACTTCGGCGCTGACTGCAGTCAACTGACTGCACTTTGGCCTATTTATATCCTAGAGTAAAACTTTCAATTAGTTTCGAGAATCTTTTTAGAAAAGTGCCGAAGTTGTGCCAAAAAACTTACTAGCCAACTTAATATACGATATATATATATATATATATATATATATATATATATATTATATATATATATATATATATATATATATAAATATATATATATATACCCACATGTAAGCAGAAAGCAGAAATCACAATTTTTAACATATCGTCTTCAAACTTGACTGAAAAATAGTTCTTGGATATATGTACATTCCTATTTCAAATGAGCAAAATCGAGTAAACGCCTATCTATTTTGCGTAGCGAAGTTGGAAATAATCATAATGTTTGTATTCTTTCTCAAATCTGCAAAATAATTGTTAAGTTTGATTGATTTTTAAATCCAAAGTTATGGCCTCAACTCGCTGCGATCAACAATTTTCGAGAAACCAACACACAAACGGTGTGTCCAAAGCGGACAATGCGAAAAATGCAATTTGTAACACTGAAGTAAGATCTGTCTAAACAAAGTGTGTTCATCAACAGATTGGTTGTATTTTTGTACTGTGATGTGCATCGAAGTGCTAAGTGTGTTTGGCTTTTAAATATACTTTCCCCTTCCCTACACTTTTCTAATATTTTTTTGAGATTTATTGTATCGCATAATTAAACCAATATCCCGAATTATTGTTCACTGAAATTCGTTTAACTTGTTAATCGTATGTCAAAGCGGTTTTAATCTATTAATTCGACTTACCTCTCGCGAGCGCCTTGTTCTTGCCGATTGTTGTGTGTCAGTCGAAAAGAATAATCCCCCTAAAAATTCTATAATATAATTCTCAATAAATTTATAATTCCTATTAAATATTGCGTAGCTTTACGTGGGTATTATTGCATAACTTTTGGATTACACAAATCAATTAAAATTTAATTCACCGCTATATCATAATTTAACTAATTTTTCCCACAAAATATATTAAGGTTTCCATTACGGAAAAAAAAACAGTTGTTACTAGCATTTTCCAGTAGAATTTTAGCGCAAAATATTCCACAATTAAACGTATCGCCTGTCTTTGGCTCGTAAGTAAGTTTACGTTGTTTAATTTTCAACGTTACCGGAAAGTTTAATTTCATGACGATAAAAACCTGTGCTAGTCCGCATCACTTAAAATTACGCCTTTAGTTTCATGTTATATCTATTTTGTCCACTTAAATCGTTTCTGCATTTTATGTGATATTTTCGTAACAAGAGATCTTCACTAGATACTACCTACTGTAATTGTAGTAGAATATCTTAAATGTATAAATATATGCAAAGACATTTTTATAGAAGCAGATATAAATGACAAATACCACTTTGTACTCATTTCTTGGAAAATTGCTAACCGGTTTATTACATAAAAATAGAATAAAATGCCGTCATAATTACATTTTGTACGGGAATACTAATGACGGTTAGCTCGTCATTACTATTTTGAAGCAATGCATTAAATTTTTTTAAATATATGAAATGTTCGCAGAACTAAAATTTATAATACAGAATAAATTTCAATATTACTCCCTACAAATTGTATCATTCCAAACTAACTTGTTTTAAATAAGATTGAAATTACGTTTTTACAGTGAAAATCCTAAGAAAATATAAAACTTTCATACTTTTCGAAGTTTTTAAATGTACTTAGTGAACTTTTTAAAATGAACGTTCAATGCAACTAATTATATAAACATATAAATTATGATTCCGAAATTTTTTACATTAAATAAAACAACGAATAAAGAAGATTGAAGAAATGATGACGACAGTTTGATATCAAATTAATTTCTTGATTACATTTTAAACTAAATCAGCTCCGTTTCCTTTCTCTTTTAGTACAAGTTAGACTTGATCACATCAATGATGGATGAAATACATCCTGTTTTACAACCCGCGCTCATATAATATGAAGAAGTAAAAAGAAACAGGTTAGTTTTATAGAAAGCCTAGTAACATTTTAAATAAGTCTAGCTGTCTTCGTCAAATGAAAACGACTCTAAATACGTACAAATTAATCGAGTACCAGGTCCTGTTACAAGAGAGACTTTTAATTCAGTGACGTCATTTATTTTCCATTGTTATTCTCAAGGATTAAATATTTTCAAAGTGGGCAAAACTTCTAATAAGACGCTCGTCTCGGTTCATTCAACTTTCTGGGAAATTTCTTTAAATAAAGATTAATTTGCCTCATATAGGCTACGCCGTGCGGAATATTATTTTCCTTTCCTCACGGTAATTAAACCTATGTTATCTTATTTGATTTGCAATATTTACCGTGAAATTATAATTTCATAATTAGGGCGAATTTTATGAAGCAAAAACAATAAAATGTCAAGTAAATTTGCTCTCTGTTTTGTCATAAACATAAAAATATTAATGATTATGTTCTTTTACATTTCTATAAACATATGTCCTCGTCTTCCAAAAAATCTTGATAATTTATTGAGAGATAAATAATAATTATATCTATAACTATATTTTTTCTTCAAACAATATTTATGTTTCTTTGGTTTATTTTATTACAAATTTTGATGAATTAATTTTACAGCATTACCACGTCCAATGAAAGTAGTTTAAGAACTTATTTCTTGAAGGATTGAAGGAATCTTGTAAAAGGAGGTAAACGATGCCAAAAGTTAAAAATTTCTCGCATTAAAATTATTCATATCAACACAATCATGTCCATGGTTTGTGATCTTTTTCTCTATCAATTAATAAAATACGGTAATTAATTTTACGCATTCTTTCAAATCGAATTGCTTATTTTTTATCATTTTTTTGTTTTTATTTATTTCTCTCGTCATCCAAATTAAAGTTTTTCCCCTAATTTATGAACATTTCCCAATTTCTTCAAACTTTCAGAAGATGTAGAAATTGAGTTAATATCGATTCACGCCTCAATATATCTGAAGCTATTTTCACCCACATTGTGGAGTACAAGATATTTATTTACGTACATATTGAAACTTACACACAACAATATTTAAAGCGTATTGACACTTTCAAAATATAAGAATACTGGGCATTAGTACTAAGATAACAGTTCTGTTAATGTTCACTATCACTGATTTAAACTGATCGCTCAATTTATTTAATTTTCAAATTATTTCTATATTTTTTATGTGTTATTATTTATTCTTCTTTTAGCGAATTTATCTTCACGAGCTAAACGGGCAGAATATTAATATTCCCAAGAAAAAAATAAATGAAGCCTGCGGTTAAGGTGAGTGAACTTTAAAACACCTATTTTATCAAAAATATAAAAATAAAACGTAACTGCAATTGGACCATTGCTAAAATTTTACGCTGAAATACCAAACAATATTTATAATAATATCTGTGGAAAGACTTTGAAAGTATATCATTTGTTGAATTCTCTGAATCCTTTCATAAAATTTTAGGTATGTAAGTAATTTAAATTTAACTACTTTTAAAATATTTCCAGTTACTTTTAAAATATTTTTACTTTTAAAATATTTCTAAAGTAATTTAAATTTAACTACTTTTAAAATATTTCCAACCAACAACTTTTCCATTATATATTAAGAAAATGCTCAAACTACAGCACTATGAAATTATTTCTTAAACATGTCCAACATCGAATTAATATTGTTAAATTTGCGATCAAAATGGGGATTAAAGTTGGAACCTCATGTCCTAAATCCTTTTTCCTAAAAATTAAAACTTACAGGTATTTGTCATGTAAGCTCAAAAGGACATGTGGCTACTTTTGAAATGACAGTGGAAAAAACGCTCAGAGAATTGCTCAATCGTTACAATTGATAACACAGTGCAAGCAAAACTATTTTTTAAAATACTATGAAAATTAAATGTTGCTTTATTTAAAAAAAACTGTCAGTGTTTTTCTACGATATAATAATTGTTGCCATGAAATACTACCAGAAAAAAATCAGCGAGGAAATCTTACCCAGGCGAATTGAAAATGGACAATTAAACAAATTTTATTCAGGCTAAATTGACAGTATGTAATTTATTTATACCTATTTTTCTGTTTCTTTCTATTCTAAGGTTAAAAACGAATTTAAAGTGAAATCTGCGTATTCAGATTATTAACATATGAATTAATACATAATTTGGCATTCAGAATAATTTTTAAGGAAAATTAACAGGTTGGTTTTACAGAAAGCCTAATACATTTTAAGTAAGTCTAGCTGTCTGTCAAATGGGCAAGGCGCTAATTATGTAAAAGTTAATCAAGTACCAGGTCGTGTAACAAGAGATTTATTTACACCTATTTTCCTGTTTCCTTCTATTCTAAGGTAAAAAACTAATTTAAAGTGAAATATGCGTATTCAGATTATCAATATATTAATTAATACATAATTTAGCATTCAGAATAATTTTTAAGGAAAATTAAAAGCTTGGTTTTACAGAAAGCCTAATAACATTTTAAGTAAGTCTAGCTGTCTTCGTAAAATGGACACGGCGCTAATTACATGACGTAAAAGTTAATCAAGTACCAGGTCATGTTACAAGAGATTTATTTATACCTATTTTTCTGTTTTTTTTTCTATTCTAAGGTAAAAAACTTATTTAAAGTGAAATCTACGTATTCAGATTTTCAATATATACATAATATGGCGTTCAGAATCATTTTTAAAGAAAATTAATCGAATCATCTTGTCTTGCAACTACCTTGGACTACCTTTGATTAAAACGAACTCGACGTATAAGTCCAATCAATTTCAAATCTGTGCTTTTTTCAACCGAAATCATAAATAGCTCTTATATCACTTAGTTCTTGGAAATGTATTCCAATAAGCTTTTAAAATAGAGTACTTTGATATTATATCTGCAGTGAAACATACCCATTTGCCGGCGTCGTCTCCACCAACCACGACAGGAGATTGCTCATATGCAAACTTTTCGCATACGTGAATCCTCGAGATTTCAACTTTTACACATCCAGTATCTAATCACAAATTCGGTTAATTATTTGCACACATACGTTGGAAAAGTTTATTTGCGTGATGCAAACTTGTGTACGACTCCGAACTCGGCGCTCCCCGAGCCCCGACTCCCGAACTCCGACTCTGGCGCTGACTTAGAGCACAGCGTGAAATGAAATTTGCATAATTAATCTTGGTGATAACGATGGAAATTTGAGTTTTTGTGAGTTCGTTATTTTCGACCTTTCTCAGGTTACAAGAGGAAAATATTCAAAATACTTTTAATGAATTAACACGGGAATCTTTTCGACGCTGTCTAGCGAGGGGAATTTTACCAGGTTCACATACCAAATAATTCCTTTCAAAAATAATATAAATACATTTCATCTCTCTTTATTTCTCAAAACTATAGCCTATAATAATTCTCAAATTTATTCTAAACAAATCGTGGCTATCTTCACAAATCATATCCATTTACGAACTCACACATCTGACTTTCCTGTGTATACTTGTATTTTTTCAATCCATCTACGCCAGAATCTTCTAGCGGAGTATATGCACATAATTTAGCGTGGAGGATATTCGTTCTAATTCATTTAGAATCCACCCTATGGATGTGTTGAAGCCACCTTAGCCGTCGTCTTACGATGTTACAGAGGTCACGACAAAACTCCTAACTCCACTTTGAATTTTCCTCTTTGTAGATTTTTACGAAGATTTTATTCTCCCATGTGCTTAAGCGATTTACATACCCTTTTAACCAGCGTACAAGTCACCAACCCATACACGACAAAGGACCCTATCACAGAACTCTATACTAGCAACTAATGTTCTTTTTGTATATTTTTACCTAATGTTAATATTACATTTATAACTACTACAGAAAGATCCAAATCACGCGTTTGTTTAACTTGATCAGCCTTATATAATTTTATTTACTTCTTCCACTACTTGTAAAATATTCGTGTATCACTCTTGACTTCTCAATTTACTTGCGTTTTAAATTAGTTTTCTCATTGAGCTACTCTCCCTGCTTTCTTTTATTGCAGCATTCAATATTGGCTCCAATAATGTTCAAAATCATATTGTCTCAGTAAAAATATCGGTATGTGTAAACTGATAATTAAATCTAATATTTGAAATATTTTGAAACACATATCACAGATATACTAAAAGTGAAAACATTGTACTTTCAAACACAATTGCAATATAACATTACTATATTAAGTTTTACGTGAACTTTGCTTTCGGAAAATTATAGGGTGAGCATAAAAATGCACTAAGGAATTACATTATCGCTTCCTACCTCAACTTAGTTGAAAATTTTTTAATGAAGTTGAAAGATATATCGTTTTGTATAAAATTCTACAAATAAATTTTTCCATGTAATATTTAAATTTAGAGCCACATATTTACTTTTCCAAAAATCGTTGTCGTAAATACTTAGCAGATGTTAACCGCTAATGATAGGCAATAAAATGACCTAATATTAATATATTGATCCTTCAAAAGCACGCGTTATGAACCTGTCAAAAATTCAGTAATGTTCGCTAAATAACTTTTCCAATTTCCTTTTACCCCGTAATAATAATAATTGATGAGTTTTTCCTTCGCTTGCCGCTACAAAGTTGTTACTTCGGTTTTAAATTAAAACGTCTTTACTCTTTTTTTAATTTACATTTCTTTACTCTTATTCTAATTCATCACAGCTACAATAATTGTGGCAGAAAGAATCTGGATAAAAGGCGGAAAGAACATAAACATTTTTCTTAAGTCGAATGATTGCTATGAAAATTATTATGCTTTATTACGAAAATAATTAAATGTTAGGGTAATAATGCAGACACTTTCTTGCAAGTAGTAGAACTGTTCCATGTAGCTGTAAGTTATGACCTGCAGCCGCATGGGGCATACAGAGCTTTATGTACCTCTCATCAACCAGAGATTCCACTAAAATTTTCTCAACTGCCCCTCATTCACCAAAGGCTTTTTCATGGTCGGTTGCAATAGATTGATCTAAGCATTCGCAATGATCATATTTAGAGTTTGCAGGCGATCCTGAGGGTCATAGCCAGATCGGAAACCGGTTTTTTCCCTTGGTTTATAGTTACCAAATTTATTACTCAATCTATTCAGGATCACTCAGATGAATATTTTATAAATGTGAGGCAGGAGGCTAATAGGAAGATAGTTACCTAGTTTTAGAATGTTTCTTTTTTTAGGAAGAAGAATGCAGTGAGCGTTGTGCCAGTTAATGGGCATTGTCATTTAATACACAGTTGGTGAATAGATATGCTAGCACTCAATAGTGACTATCCTAGTTTCATAATTTAGTACAAGTTGTATTTTTCTGTGATTATGACGGAAATTTCCACAGATGCAGTAGGTAACAAACATTAGTAAATTTTACAAGTAATTAAATAAAAGTGTTGGGAATTGTAAAAATTCCTCTTATAGTTTTGTTAGATATATTTGTTTAGAAAAAAAAACTTATGCCTATATTTTTTACATACATATGTCGCATAGTTTCTTGTGATGGTAACTTGCATGATATTTTAGAAATATCGATATTGAAAAATTATATTATGCTGTCCGTAAGAGAATATCGAAAGTTTAAAAAAAAGCTCGTTTACGACGAGCTTTAGTCGAGCAGCAATTTGGTATGCTAGTGGCAAAACAATAACTTCTAAACCATCTATTTAACGCATATTTTAGATGAAATTAACAACTGATTATTTTTCAGAATTTTTATGAACCTACAGTCTCTCTCCAACGAATATTACCTTTCATTAAAGTAGAAATAAAAACGTACAAAGATTGATATTATGTTCTTGTTATGTCATAATGAAAATGTAAACAGTAAACACATTTTTTTATTTTCTAACAAATAATGAAATAAATATAGTAATCACCTAAAAACTCGAATCGAATATTTAATTCAAACAATTCGTTAAAATTCTTTAACAAAATTTAAAAAAATATTATTTGTGTATATCTTCGGACTGATATAGAATCAAACTGATCCTTGATAAATCGTCCTAAATATTTCCATTAGTATTTATTTACTTTTTTTTAAACACCACCTTAAAAATGAAGAAGCTCTTTAAACATTTAAATAAATATTCAAATCCGATATTGACTGAAATTTCATATTTTATAAGCGAATAATTTGCTATTTTATAAGCGAATAATACATCTTAAGGAAAAAAATATTAGGATATCTATGATTCAGATAATGAATGAATTGCGCTTTCGTACAGCCAGAGCGGGGAGTAGTGAGGGACGTGCGGTGCTGCACTTATATTAGTACTCTTTGAGTCTAACAGTAAATATATGTATATATATATATATATATATATATACATACATACATATATATATATATATATATATATATATATATATATATATATATATATATATTCATTATTTCTTTCACGTCATATGCATTTTTTTAGACTTTAATTTTAGCGGCAAACGATATCAATTATTTTTATTATAGAGTGAAAGGAAATTGGAAAAGTTATTTAGCAAACGTTAATGAAATTTCAAAAAATCTTAACCACCTCTTTTGACGGCTCTGTACATCAGCGTTAAATACTTACATTCTCTATCGCTGGCAGTTGGCATCCGCTAAGTATTTAGTCTGCTGAAATTAAATATTATTAAAAGAACTTTGATACAAAACAAAAAGTAACATAACAGTAATATAATTCCATATCTTATATATAATAAATAGTAATATAATTCTATATCCGTCTGCATCATTATACCTTTTCCAACTAAGACTATAATACAAACAGCCATCTGCAAACTTTAATAATGATCATTGCAAATACCGAAATCCATCCATCACCTTCAACTAGGAAAAAGATTTTGACTTCTTAGAAAAGCATTTAACAAAGGTTTATCGGACTGTACACTTGACGAGAGGTAGTTGGAGCCCTACTAACTCAAGCCGTAGGCTTACAGCTACATGGGGCATCCTCGGTCAGTATTCACAAATTTACACTGCCACTTAAACTGAAGTAAGGAATGCACCAAGATGAAGCGATATCGTCAAACTTATTATCGAGAATTTCTTTAGATGACGTTATTAAAGAAATAGAGGTATATTGACTGACAGAGAGAGACATAGTAACTAACGGTTCTCGGATCCATTGCAATTACAGCAGATTGTGTCAAAGATAAAATCGCCATGATCGGCAATTTTATATAATAAATTAGCTAAGATAGGATTAAAAATAAATATCTCAAAAATGACGACAATTAACCCAGAAGCAAACAAAACAACAACTACTGAGCGAAATAGTCATTAACTATTTGTACTTTGGCCATAAATGAACACTTATACATTAGGATTGGGTGTCAGAGTTCGAATCTCGCAGGCATATCTTTACTTTCAGCTACCACTAATTTTACAGAAAAGTCCCCTGTGATATTAGAATATTGCAAATGAAGATGGTCAGGCCATATTGATAGAATGGACAAGAGTCGCTAGTAAGGAGAGTCCCAATATGGCGACCTCACGCTAATAAAAAAACATCAAACCATCGGAAACCATCTTGAAGATGGACAGAAGTTATTCGATAACCACTTTGTATGAACTAGACGCGGGTGGTGTGTGATAAGAGTGGAAAGTTGGAAAGCCCGAATATGACTTATGTTCCTATATTGAATCCCAAAAAAGATTACGGTAGATAAATTTATAACGAAATGTTCTTTAATAATAGTAATAGCAAATTACAGATAGATATTCGGTAGGATAAAATTATTTCGGAAAAATAAGTAAATTTTTAGGAGATATAAATATATATTGTCCTTTACTACAAATTACCTTGCAAACATATTTATTTGTCGTATTATTTGGTTAGCTTACTCAGGTTCCTCAAAATCTCAATTTAAAAATTAAATAGATAAGTACATCGCGCGATATAAATCTAAAAGTTGCGGAATCGTTCGTAAAAGCAAAATTACTACCACTGCATTATTTAACTACAATAAAAGAGTATAAAACAAAAGAGTTAAAAATAGCAGAGAATGGGCTGGCGGACAAAAATCAAACTACTTGAAAGATCATCGTGAAAAAATCATAACCAAAATTGGGTAAGAATTGCAAGTTTAGGCGAGTCCTGCTACGTAAGTACATGTGTACACACGTACAGGTCGAGATGCACGTCTTATTTTAAAGGTAAATCTAGAAAATTATGAAAGTTATCGAGTAAATTAAAAAAATGTTATGATTTTTAGATGAGTGTTTTCGCTTTCCAATTTGCTTACTTAAGTTATCATTACTTTTATAATCAAAACTCGAGACTAGCTTCCTAGCCGGTAATGAAGTACACGCCGCGAGATGTACAAGAGTTCACCTTTGTGAAATGATCGACGGAGGCTGTTCTGTGTTTTTTTTTTAATTAAAAGTTACAAAACAAACCACCGTCTATTATTTGGTGAGCGTCCAATTACGTGACAATTAATTTTGTACGCCACAAATATAATGTATATTGTTGCAATAAATAATTAGGAACAATCAGCATTTTTATTAATTAGTGAGATTTATTTTCCTCTACGAGCATTTACAAGTAAGTGCAATAACTAGTAAATTGTGTAAACATACCGAAAACACTTATTTCCTTCTATCTTCCCAAATATAATTCGTCCATCACCTATTAGATTTGAAGATATTTAAACGTATTACTTGAATATATACCTTATATTACAAAAACGCCTATGGAAGTCTTTTCCTTTAAAATTTCATTCAAGTCTCGAAGTGGCGGCGTTCAGGGACAAAGGTCGTTTAAGGGCTCGCAGAGAATATCGCAGGAAATATTCGAACATTATAAAAGGGCTTGCAATTTGTGAGAATCCACTTGTATCGTTGAAGTGTTATTTTATCGTCTACACTTCACAATTTTAAAATACTGTTAGATTAATGAAGCAAAATGTTAACGACGAGATGGCATAAAATCCATTCGAACAAGTACTTGTATGCGGTAAGAGCACGCTGAATCACTAGTAATTTTAGTTTCGGAGTTTCTGCACAATTTTGTGCAAACATTATTCAGTTTAGTATTGAATTCATTATTTTTTTACAACTGTGGCTTAGCTCTGGAACTTTTTTACGTGCTTTGAAGTTAGTATTAATGTCTCAAAATGAGATGTGTGTGAACGTCTATATCGAATTATTACTGCGCTGGTGACATTTTTGAATTCAAAAGGAGTAGCCTAAATAATTTTTGTCAATGAAGTATTGTAGTCTACAGCATAACTACAATAATTTCTGTTTAATATAAGTTCATTTAAGCCTTTTCAATATGAAGAAATAAACTATAAAAATATTTCGTTATTATTTTTATATATTTCTATTCATCAAAACTATACAGATTAAGTTTAGAAGTCTTTTGTATAGTTTGTAAAGAATATGAACTAAATTAGATATAAAAAAGTGAATGTTAATAAATAGAATGTGACGTTGTAATCTTTTAGTTCTGTTATTTCTATTTAATTCAATCCACATATGTTTATTGAAATCATGACCTCTTACCATCAAAATATGTTATTGACATAATATGTCATCATTTTAATTTTTTGCTCTGCATAAATATTTATTTAGAATTTCAGACAAACATACAACAACTCTAGAAACAATATGTTGTGTTTTATTACTTGAATCACATTCTCCTAATTCTCCGTTTTTTTTGTAAATAGCTGCAATGTGCATCTAGGCCAATTCTAAAGTTTCATTATATATAAGCAATAAAGTACGTAAAAACTAAATTTAGACATCTTAATCCTAACCATATCAAAGTCCTCATACGTCTGTACACATTCAGATTGCTTTCTCAGTCACCTGCCCCTCTCGCACCATTCAACACTTCCCCTTTGGCCACCTCCATTTTGCCAATGTATATCAAAGTGGAAATCTTTATCGCCCAATTTAAGATGTAAATAGTGCCGTCTATTGATATACATAGGTATTCTGTATAGTTGTGTAATTACTGCTTTCGAAGGGCTAGGCACTTCTTTGTACTAATACAATGTAAGCTCTATATGGAGATTTGCGCTCAAACGGCAACTTTTATTGTTTTCAATGTCGTTACGTACTGTCTTCCAGTTTGCTATATACTATTTTCTATTTCGTTTCATTTATTTTGTTAAGTAAACCTTTGTGTCTACTCAAAGAGTATTTCTTCACGATTTTCCATAAGCCTAGATGAAAAAAAGTTTTCTAATTTAGCCTAGAAAAGATACATAATTATGTTTTAAATATAGGTCTATTATCTATTAGCTTATTCCTTGTAGAATCTAGTTTTTGACAGATGAATAGACAACGTTACTTTTATAAATAGTCTCCGTTGGCGCACAAACCTTTCTGTTTTTCTTTCTTCTCTTTTGTGTATCTATATAATATATAATTTGCCGTTAAACTAATTTTGATTATCTTATTTATTTTCTATCAAAATATTTTTAACCTTTTAATCGTGACATTTGAGAGTAAATGAAAATGAACAATAATGGATTATTAATAATGTGCAAGATGGTTTTTGTTCACTAATTTATTATCAGATATACTGCTATAGTCTAGGACCACCCTATTTTTTTTTATAATTCTCAGATTTTTCTCATAACACCACGATAATTATTAATTTATATTTAGTAAGAAAATAGGTTACATAACAAGTAATTTTCCATATTACAAGAAAATTAATCATCAAGATTTGTGTTATTTCATATGAAATAACAGAATAGGTAGATAGGAAAACGTCATAACAAAGCAAGATAAGTTACTTATTAAAAACAATCAAATGTAAAGCAATTGGACATGTTGGGAAGATTTTGGATCAAGGTTGGAAGGTAGGACTAGAATAAGGAAAGAAATATGGAAAGTAAGATTAGGGGAGGAATATTTTTTCTAATGACTTTGGAATGTCGCAATGAATGGTGTCGGAATTGAATTTGTTCGTAGAAGCAGACAGTAAGTTTGGATATATATATATATATATATATATATATATATATATATATATATATATATATACATACATATATATATATATATATATATATACATACATATATATATATATATATATATATATATATATATATATATATATATATATATAAATATATGTGTGTGTGTGTGTTGTGTGTATAAAATACTTATATCAAAACTACTGACCCATTTCGGATGTAGTATTAAGGAACACATGTGGGTTAAGGTGAATTAACACATAGTTTTCATTTCATCACAAGCTGTTCACTCAATTAGAAGATAATGAAATTGAAAACAATAAAAGTTGCCGTTTGTGCGCAAATCTTGTCACAAGTTATCTCGAAGCTCTCCAAACCTAGACGTCTGGAATTCCTAATCAATATTGCAAACTAAATGAATGTAGTATTATTTCTACTATATTTGAATTCTTAACCATGATCTAGGTTTCGTTGTACGACAACATCTCCAGGCGGGCAAAAGATTAGTAACACAACGAAACCAAAAAAAATTGATTTGTTATACAACGAAACCTAGGTCGTGGTTAAAAATGTAAAAAAAGTAGAAATAATAATAATAATAAAGTGAATAAAAATTAAGCGCCAATGAATTTCTACAAAAATGTTCGCCAAATATATCCAATATTGCACATACTCCGTATTTAAATAAGAAATCTAAGATCACGTCCAACTAATAATAGTAGTTTGTATGGCAAGTCTAATTAAAAATAACATTTTCAGTTATAAAAGTCCTGTGTGATATAGCTTTAAATTTTAATGGAAATAACTAAATTCCAGGTCTGCATCACGCTTTGTAAATCAAAAGTTTATTATACCTATGTCATTTTTTATTAAAACGGAAATTATTCTTCGTCTACTAAGGGTGCTTCTTCAAATGGTGAAGGTTAGCAGTCAGCTGTGCATATTAGGTTTGTCATTGGCAATACAAAAGAGTTTAGTGGCACTCGTAATCCCTGTCCATCCTCGGGTTTTATGCAACCATTACTTTCTTCTACGACCGGTTTTCCTTCTTCCAGCATTATTAGTTGTAAGATCTTGTATCTCTTAAACCTAAGCACACACCCCAGATACGAAAATTTACGTTATTTGGTGATTTGCAACAGCTTACGTTTCTGGCCAACCCGACGCAGAAATTCCTCACTGGTAAGCTTCTGAGTTCAAGATATAAAGACATCATGAATGTTTAGGTTCAAATCTCGAATACTTCTATACCTTTGCTGAAATATTTCTTAACAGTCCAGGCCTTGCATCTATATAGAAGTATTGCCCAGATGTAGCACTGAGGAAGACAATTTCGAAATAGGATTTTGAGGTTACGATAACAAAGAATAGTTTAAAATTTTCCAAAGGTACTGCGGGTAACTTCTATTTTAAAGCGGAAATAAAATCTTTTTACTATAAAAAAGAGACCACAGCTGGCCGTTTTAAAATTGATGTAATATTCTAGAAACGAACCGACATGAAGTTCCAAATTTCGAATATTTCTCCACATTTCTAGGGATCCTCTTTAATAGGTCTCGCCTTGCATCTGTATAGTATAATATTAGCTTGATATTGCAGAGTACATTCTACTTTTTTCCTAGGGCACTGCGAGTAATTTCAATTTTAAAGTGAGAAGATATAAATAGAACCTTTTTAATTCAAAAAGGCTCGCAGTTGGTCGGTTTATTATAAATTTAAAACTAACCTAACGTTCTAGAAACCAACCCATATAATTGCAGAAAATTCAAAGGCTACAAAAAATTCAGTTTTTTTTTATCAAAGCTACAAGTATGCAATAGTTACTCAAAACAAAAAAACAAACATGCCATAATATTTCTACCTTTATTCTTTTGAACCAGTGTACAAAAGATTACAAACATACACTTGCATTGGATTAAAAAACCCGCGTACAACTGCACGATACATAATGTTGAAAATTCCCAAAAAGGACCAACATAAAAACAAAACATTTGTAAAAAGAACAACACAAATTTCAATAGGCATTTAAATAATTGGGAGGACATAAAGCGGTCATGCTAGTGACGTGCACTTGACGGAGCTGGAGCATCAGTATGCCAGTCGCTATATTGTGGTCGAGCTACATTCACCGACATGTCATTTACGATGAACGTATCGCAGGTACAAACACCATCATATAAATTCAAATTATCAATTATATGTAGACATTTCCGGTAGGCTTGAATTATTTTTTGTAATCGATCTGTAATTATGAATATTGCAAACATTATGAGCATTAAAATTGAACATAATCTATTACTATGGGTAATTATTTACAAAAATAATTCCTATGATCTTGTCTGCTACGGCATTTAAATTGATCTAATTAACATAAATTAATGACTTTATCAGGTTATGAAATGTACAAATAACAAAATTGTTATACGCAGCTCCTATTGTTATTGAGAAAATAATTAAAATGAATTGTTTGAACCCATCACCATCATATTATTATGCATCTCGGAACTTTCTGTCCAAAATTCAACGACCATTTAAAAAAAATATCATGCTTTAAAAATAGCATTGGCATTATTTTACATGATGACAATGAAATGTATTATATATTAATTAAAATGCACGGATATATATTGTTTTCGATATTATATTAGCGAACAATGTAATCTATTTGACCCTTGGCGCGGATTCAGAGGCTTTTTGTCAAAAAAGAGTAATTTTTAAAAATTATTAATCATAATGTTCAAAAGTATTAGAGTAATAGAGGGTATGAAGAAAAAAATAGAACATAAATATCTAAAAATTGTTACTAAAAACACATACCTTGGAACTATGTAATGAATTTATTGCTTTTTTAATAGTAAATCAGTAATTTTTGTCGCGATCGACATTAATTGAATCATCACGACAGTCCATAAAAGCAATTGTAATAGAAACTTTCCTAACAGTCGCTCATCAAAAGCAGGTCTGTATGTATCTACGCTAATAGACATACCACTGTGTTTTAAAACTGTGAAAACCACTCCAATTAAGGCGTGCAAATTATTTTCTTATAGCAAAACCGAATCTTAATAGGTCAGCTGTCGCTTGAACTGCACTTGAGAGTGACTGCTCGTCGCTGTCTCAAGAGTTTGTAGAAAGTTCCGGCAAACCGGCGGCTCCACTCGGAGACCAAGTTCTGACCGGCAACGGTCAACCTCTTAAAGGAACTTTTGTCCACTCTAGTTTGCTGCAAAATAGCACATGGTCGGTATCGATATGGAGCAGGAGTTGAGAGAATGGTTAAAGCAAGCTAAATTAATTGACCCCAAGCACGTAGTCATTTCGGCACCTTGATAAAGAAGGGCTGTCAGGTGATCAAAGTAACTTTAGGTAACATTAGAGTAATGGAAAGCAATTTCTCAAGCAACTGTGAGGCAAGGCGAGGCATTTTGTTTACAATTATTTTTTAATTTTTTTGTATTAATAATACTCAACCCAAATTCCTTTCCTAAATTTTTCTTTTTTTCCATACTTTTGTTTTTGCGTCAAAATTTCAAAGTCATGAACAGATTTATTTAAAAGCGATGTCGTTTCAGGTAAAATTTTACCTGGTTTATTATATTTTACTTTCCGGTCCGGAATATATTTCTGAGTGCGCGCTTAGATTGAGTCGATTTTATTGCACTTACGTGCAGTAATTTTTTAATACTTTCGTTTTAATAACTACGAGGGTAGCATTGAAAGTACTTAGAACTGGTCTTCATAATAATGGTTATATAAAAATAAATTCAATTTTCAAAAATTGAACTCTTGGCACTTTCACTGAATTTATCTGAATATCTATCTTATATATATATATATATATATATATATATATATATATATATATATATATATATATATATATATATATATATTATTCAGTTGCTTATTCACGGTTTAAGAAAGTTGGATATACTAATATGAACGCAAAACTAAGAGATAGTCTGCTTAGTGAATGGTGGTTTTTAGGTTCATGGTTCACGATTCCTTCCGAAAAGTTGCCTACAAAAGCTGATCGTTCTTCATTGTCAATACTGCTGCTGCTACAATAGAGTATTTGAATACGTTGCTTGTAGAAATTATATGCGAGCTCTATTTTTGATATTCTGAAAACTTTCAGTCTTCTCCCACATAGCAACTAATGTATTTCATCTGGTAGTCTGAATGATCGTACGCTCTATGTTTTTTTTTGGCTGTGTTATACCAAATATATTTTCTCCATTAAGATATGTGCTATGGATATAGTAAGATGCAACAAACAAAAAAAACAATGAATATCATTTGTTGTGAAGTATAATAACCAATTTTTTAAAGCAAAATGATTAAAGTCTTCTCCCAATTTTATTCGCAATAATTTATTTTATATCCCTGCATATTTCATATAAATAGCAGGAAAATGTTTTCCACATTAGTACGGAAGTTCAAAGTAAACCAAATAGTAAAATTGTGCGTGTGTATTTATTTACGCGCGTTACAAGTTATACTTGTTTGGCGTAATAAAAAATAACTTTGTTTAGCAAGCAAATGATTAATGGAAATAAAATAACAAAGGACTGGAGCATGATTATAAAGACGGTTGGTAAAATATAAATTCAATCAAGTTATTAAATTTTAAGAATTTACATTTAAAATGCGTTTGACAGAAGAGGGGTCCACCGTTTTATTTTGCTGCTGGCTTTCCATTGTCTTCTAATCATCTGTCAAATTATCGCGCTAATACTCTATTATTTTCTCATACAGAGTAGTAATGAATTTTAATATTTTATCTATATTACAATGATTATCATTTAATATACTATTATTACTATTATTAATTATAGTGATTATGTTAAATTAAATTATTATAAAAATTTTAATTAATGCTTAGCATTCAATGAAACGCGTATATATAATTAATGGTTTAAAATAGTATTCCAACACAAAAATATAATGGTGAACCACTCATCTGTCAAATAAAGTATGTAAATATATGTTTAGTGAACAACTTCATGGTGTCGATTTTTTTTGCGTGGTGCCAACTTCATCCTGTATTTATAAAACTCCACTCTCAATATTTTTTTTCATAACGCGAATAAAGAAATATAACTTCAAAAAGCGAAAACATAGACTGACGGCATTTTCACCTCGGAAATAACATAATTTCCATTAGTAGACAATTGAAACAGTATATTTATACTTTGCTTTTCTTAATATATTACGTTAGTATCTAGGAAGCGATCGAAAAATTTAAACGAGGAGGATGTCCTCCAAGGAAATATTAATAACAGAAGTATGAGTCACTGCGGATTCTATCAGCATGTATATACGTATGTCCGTATATAGAATAGGAATCTATGTACATATGTATATGCGCTTTCAAAGCTTTACAAAGTCTGAAGTGAGCATCCAATTGACTATGAACTTTTATTCGATAATTCATAACCGAAGTAAAACAAATAATAAGTTTCAGAGCTCGGAAATTTGTCTCTCTCTTCAGTTACGCTACCGAAAACTTTTGATCTATGACTAATCGTATTAGTCCATAGATGGTTCCTATTTGTTTTATTTGCAAATGAAAAAAAAACATTTCATGAGTTTATACGATGAAAGAAACTGGGCTAGAACTGAAAACTGAAACAGAAATACTGAAATAAAAACCTGGCTGGGATGAACTGAAATGAAAACCTGAACCAGAAAGTTAGTGCCAGATCGCTGGTTAACAGTAAAGAGAGACAACTACCGCATTAAGTTAGTTGTCGTGAGACAGTAGGATCCAAAAATAATTTTAGAACATTTTTTATTGAAAATTATTTTTTTTGTTTGCCCAACTGTAAATGTAACATGATTTTAACAGTTCGTAAAAAATATTTTTGCCTTTTTATAGCGTTTTTAAATGAAATGAAGTATGGTGAAATACCCACTGTTCTTGTAATGTTATGTGTACAATTTTTGAGAACGATTTTTACCAAAATTAAAGGATAATTTTTTTTCAAAATTTCAATATAATATAATTTTACAATGACTTACTTTTCTGGACAAATTGATTCTAAATGGTCCAACCACGTTTATTAGATAATGCAAGTTTTGTTGTATTAGAATTATTATGTATATGGTTTAATGTATTTTACTGTGTCACATTTTTACTAGTGTGATAAAAATAAGCCTTGTTTGGCGGAATTTTCCCCAGACCGCTCGTTTGCCTCGAAGAATGTTTCGTCACCGCATCCTTAGTTGAGTAGTAAATAATTTATATAATATACTTTTAAACTTCGTTCAATTAATATGATTCTTTTACATTTATTATACAATTTTTAATAATTAATATAACATCGCAAAATTTCATTAAAAAGTATGCGGTATTTTTGATGAGAGTTATTGTGTATTGAGTTACATTCAGAATATTAAATTTATGTATATACGGTTTTCCAGTTTCCATTTTTTATCAAAATCGCTTCTAACATTAAATATTTAGATTCCATGTAATAATCTGAAATAAGAAATTTCTTTTTTGTCCTATTTGCCTGAGTGTGCTGAAAAATAGTGCAACAATGAAAAGACTGCGCTAGAAATGACAAGGTGCTAAAACTGCATTTAAAGCCAATTTGGAAATTCATGCGTGATTTTATAAATTAACCCGATACCACGTAGCAGGAGAAAGAGCAAATATAATATTCCCTTTTCAAATCTGCTTTATCGGATATGCATGGCACGATCCCAATATACATTTAATTAATTATCAATAAGTCATGTACCGATTTATTATACCAATATTCCAGCTCCCAGATAAAAATAGTGCAACAATGAAAATACAGCGCTGGAATTCTTATTTCAGATAATTAGTTTATTCACGAAGTTACTTCACGTGGTTAAAAACATTTTAGCCTTCTCAATTCGGGGGTAATGTCCAGAAGTCAAACAGCTTTTACGTTAGTATGGTTGATGATTCATTTTTCGTGTTTAATAGTATCTTCTTGTATAACTTCTTTAATCTATTTTATGTCTAAGTAGTTGCGAACTTCATAATCGTTGTGATGTGTGGCTTCGTTGGATTACATTACGATGTTACTGCTTAGCAAATATTATAATTGATTTGACGATAGAAAAGTAAATGTAGTCTCTTCTAGCAGAGGTTAAGCTTGAAATGACGTTCAAGCGACCACAACACTTGTCGTTGTTCCAACCTGATCTACTCAGCTTTTACTTTGACGTGGTGTTTCCAATTGAACCTATTATCCCGATGAAATCCAAGATATTTTGCTGAACCTGCTTGCAGGAATTAAATTCTGTTAAGACAAGTGTGTGGATTGCTGTCTGTTCGTCTCAATGCGAATGTGACATGAATGGATTTAGACCCGTTGAGTTTCATTTTCCATCTGTTGATTTTTTCAAGTATATCTTGCAAATTTTTGGTGGCACGTTTGCGTGTCTGCAGTTGCTATTACTACCGTGTCTATGAAGGTTTTTGTTCTGCAATGGGGATATCAACGGTGTACAGAGATAGATAAGAGGTCTGAAATACTCTTTCTCATGCGAATATAAGATATTTCATTTATTTTTGCATGAATTTTCATTATAAAACCTTATTATGGTCCTATAAAATGACAAATTACATAAAAAATAATAATTAAAAATTAGATAGAGTCAATAACTTTAATTTTCCTACACGATGGATGTCAATTTTAAACTGTAGATGAAAATTGCAGTAAAAACCACTTTGACCGGCTGTAACTTTTTAAATACATAGACACAATTTTGATTTTAATGATCAACGTGGAATAACTTAAGATGTCACAATACTTACATATTAAAACAATATTAAATATATACACCATAAACGTTTGCCTCACTAAGTACCAAAAACACGAAATACATAAACAAAAAAAAACAATAAACTGTACTTATGTGCGTGCAAGTAGACCATATGTATTATGTTTGTTATAATATCGAAATACAATTTTATTGTTGGTGTTATAAAGTACTTGTTAATATCACGCCTTTATACTTTGGATAAGTAGTAGCAGTTAGGTGAAATATGTATTACATATAATTTCTTTCACATAACGTAATCTACATTTAACATAACGTAATAAAATACACATGCGCCTACTACATAAAAGTTACATAAACTATTTTTATAATACTCAAATTATCATTTCATACGAAGTTACTACGTGTGGGAAATGAGACTCGACAAGAATATCGAGGAACTGGAGCCAATGTGGGGAATAAATTTTGTGGATGAATTATAACCAAATTATCGGTGTACAGTTTGTGTGTTATAATGAATAGGCTTAATTAGGTCACGCCCGCCCTGATAATGTGTTTGTATTGATGCGCCAGGAAATTGGTTTTTACTATTCCGATGCCAACGTGAATACGTTATTCGGAAAATCGGCTTCTGTTACTTAGATAACAGTGTTATTCGAGTGGGTATAAAATATTTTATTCATTAATAACCATTGTAATGTAATTTATTGACGAGTTGACATTAAGTGCAGATTACATGGTCCCACTTTGTGATTTATAACAACTGCATTGTGCGGATTAACTTGCAGGTTTATGTTCTTTATTAGGTTATAATAGTCAAGTTAATTAATACAAATGAGACTTAAGAAATTAATTAACAAGAATTCCCGTAATATTAAATTATAATAAATTGTAAAAGTAATCATATAAAGGGGGTTAGGATTTCGACCATATTGAGATTTTTTAACCCTACATTGTTCCTGTCTTGAAAGATCGTTATCTTGTCCATATTTGGATTTCATGTCAATCGTCACTATGTCAGTCATCATAATTTTTTTTTTCAAATAAATGTTAAATTATGTAATATATTTCTCATTTCTGACAACATTGTATACTGGAATAAATAAATAGGTTTTAGTTCACAAAGTAAACGGTACAGCTGCAGCGTTAGGGCTGCACATATTTTCCCGCGAAACGTCATATTATATTTATACTTACATCGCAATACAAAAGGATTGTTGATTACTTCGAAATTTGCTATTTTTTGTAAAATGTAAAGGAAATGAAAGTTAATTAAAACTTATATTGGAAAAATTATACAAATAAGCGAGTTATGAGCTTCTACGTTTCATAGTATATATAGAGTCATTATTGCAATTCGTCAAAACTGGCTAAGTGCCAGTCTGGCTCGTTAATCAGGAGCTCCGTACCTCATTTGAGTATTTTATTTATCAGTGCAATAAATATTCTATGTTACCTTATGTGATTATGTACATATAAATTATTTGCAATATCTCGAGAACTATGAAATCTAGAATAATTGTTTTAGTTGCCCTAGAGTTTTAATTTGTCTTCTGTAGAAATATGTTGACTTATAGTCGAAACTTCTTTGGGCCGACCGTGTCCAATTTTTGCTGGGAAAAAATTTCCGATTGCTTACGCTCATGACGGGCTTTGAGTGCACCCGGCTATAGACCGAATTAGACCGTGAGAGTGGCTGGGCGAATGTTGTGCATATACATGCACACACACACACATATAAGCGAAAAAAATATAGCGATAAGACGTGTGAACTTAAGAACAATGTCACGTATAAATAAATCCATTTTCATTTAATTTTTGTGACACATATTATTCTCTGATAATGCAGCGCCATTTAAAATGTCATGTCACGTACTTTAACAAAGTCCACATTTTTAATGAAGGCAAATATTTTTTCTTTAGATAAATGTATTTATAGTGGGGTGTATTTTGTATGCAATTACATAAATTTAATAATTTTCCATTTAGCATAAACCGATATTTACGTACAATTCTGTGTACAGCTTTATATAAATTAGTAACTTAATTAATACCACCTGAAGGTCATTCATAAAGAGCATTTATATCTAATAGATGTATTCATAATACCACATGTTAAAGCTACATATTAAAGAGTATACTAGGTTAAAATACGTAGGAAGGGTAAAGAATAAAAAAAAAGTGAAAAATGATACTGAAAGAGGAATTTATTACATATCATACAATTAGGACATCTTGAGGAATGTACAGTTTACGGAATCTGGTAACGTATCGTTATTGTACCAAATAAAAACTTTCAAACTTCTCTCGCGACATTCATTGGAGGATGTGGCCAGTGCACAGAAAAAATTTAAAAATCAACTTGAAGCTCTTCTCGATGTGCAAAATTTTTTTTTATTTCATCCAATCCAATTTTTTTGACAATTAGCTAGTTTCTTTAGCCCGTTTTACCTCAAAATGGACACATACAATCTTTTCGTGCACAAGACAGTCGGATTAACAAGCATGTTTTCTCATGCCTTAAATGTCCTTTAGTGATGATGGCAAACGAGAACTAAAGAGGGCGTAATCGGTCACTACTGGATACTTCCCTATGGTTGACAATGATTGAATATTTATTGGTAAAAAAGGCAAAAAAAGAAGAGGGAGACCCTGATCTGTCCATGGCCAAGTTTATTAATTGTTGACCCCTGATCAGTTTTTCTATTCTAATATAAGCGTGAAAACTTTCAGCTTTAATTATCAGTTACGTTTGGAGAAATTAATAAAATTATTCTTGTAGATGGTTACAGAAGATGTTTTTCATTGAATTTGACCCTGGAGTATAGATTGATAAGACATTTGCTTTTATGGTGCATTATAATGACATAATTTCCAAATAGTCTAAGATTGGTTGGAATGCTCTGATGCTACGCTAATTCAAATCCCATTATTCTCTAGCAGATTATTAAAGTGTCATATTCTCGTCAATGGTTGTGGATTGGACATTTATTTGTCCAGAGCTGCTCAGCGTAATTCGGATAAATTCACATTTGCAATTCACCTTTTGGACGATACGTGCAATTCACCATTGGGACACGCCAAGCCGAAATTTTGGAATCCTTTTATAAGTAACAAATTATACCATAATAGATTTATAATATATTTATAACTAATTATCGGGCTCATCGGTGATCTCAATTGCCGTTAAAGAAAACGTCATTGAATTTTGTTCCTTTTCCAAATATGATATTTTCGTAACCGAATCGAACATTTTGGGATCCTTTTAAAAGTAACGAATTATACCAGTACTTAAAAAATTAAATACATAAAAATTATCGTCTAGAAACCTTTCATTTATAATAGGCCCTTCATGTTCGAGAAACATTCTTCAAAGACGATTTTAACAAAATAGAGATGAAAGTAAGATTGAAATTACAAATATATATTTGTCCTTGGACTAATGAAAAAGGAATTAATTAAATATTGAAATAGATTTTAACGACGACCTAAAGGGAAACTCTGCAATGTAATTATATTTCAGCGCTGGCAATGTTTTTATAAAGTTGAGGGTTACCAGTAACCACAATTTATATTTAATTCAAAATAACCTAGCAATAGCCAAAGTAGGCTCTCATAGAAGCAGTTTTTCAATCTCTATTGTATACACAAAGTGTAGGTAAGACAAATAAAAGCTTGTTATATTTACTCTCGCATTTCACGTACAAATATTAAGAGTACCCACTCATATTCGCAGTATGGTTTTATAGATTTGTATCCCCAATTCTCTTATTCACGCATGTAGAAGCGTGTCAACGAAACATGTATCTGTTTAACCATAAAAAACGCTAAACTATAGATTATTTTTTCAAAATTATTGTATTTGGAAAAATGCTGTGTCTCTTATATCTATTTAAAAATATTGTACTTTGATGCGCGATATAGAAATGTATTTGTGAAGGAGAACTAACACTAACGAATTGAATAATTTGTTTGAAAAGTTTGATTTAAAGAAAAAATTAAATATATTCAAAATATTTTTTCTTCTTTGTAAATCGTTTCGATTAAAAAAATGAAATTTCATTATTTTATCTTCAGAATGTTTGTACAGAGGAATAAAACGATATAATATGAATTTATCTGCACACGGTTGTGCGCGAATAAGTTCAGGCAACGTCACGATAATGAGTTGTTTATTTCCAAGAGAATGCGATGTAAAAGAAATTTTACACGCTAACGTTTACACACTACAAAACTAATCTAACCTCAAAAAATGTCTATCTCTAGAACAAATGTAACTCGAGACTACTGAAGCTATTGACATAAATTTTACGCAGGTTTCAGATGAAAGTCTTGAGAAAAAATTAGTTTCTATTTTATCGTGATATCTCAGTGGGTTCCAAATTTATGGTGGTGAAGGTGGTTACCTGAAAAATGAAAAAATAACTCCTCTATTCCGATGGAGGTCAACGGCGGGCTACAGGAGCACACAGGAGAGGGGAAGGGGAACGGGAGCAGTGAGCACAAATCGACCCGCGAGGGTTTTGAACTAATCTAATTATCTGTGTCTAAAATAAGATCATAAAATAAACGCATTAAAATATTACATTTGCATTTCAGAATATCTTGTGGATGAAATCTCTCTAATGTTTCAATAAACAACATTCTTATAATATCTGCGTTGATTGACTTCTTTTAGTTTTATTAGTGCTTTTTTTGGAATTGTTATGTGCCTATACTTTTACTTTAAAAAAATATTTTTGCAATGACTTTTATGAAAATTAACCAAACATTTTAAAAATGACTAGATTTTTGATGATTCGAATCAGTTCAAAATCGATATGGGATATATGTAAAGGTCTCATTATCTTATTTAACAACGATATGAATAATCATTTCAGTTTTAAAACATTTACCTTTGACACATAACCTTTAAAAAATGTAATTTATCTTTTCCGTTACCCACATTAATTTTTTTACAATTTGATTATAAACGATAACTACCGCATAGTCCGGTATGCGAATCTAAGAAGCATTATTTTTTGTTGCGTTAATCAACAAATACAATTTACAGTATTTTAAAGCCACAGACCTTGGTATACGATATTAATTTCAACTCAAAATCTCGATATGTTTCTGAGAAAAATAGCTTTGACAGATAGACAATCGGAGAGACAACATAGTGATCGGAAGGGAACCAAAAAAATCAATTTTTTGTCGTAGGAATCGCAAGTTTTGTTGTAATAAGGTGTTTGAATGTTTCTAAATTTAATTTAAGAGGTCGGTCTTTTCGAGGATAAATACCGATGGATCATAATTGCTTTCTTCGAACTTTTGAAACCAACGCTTGGCTGTGAAGGAGAGTACGCCTTCATTTATCATTATGAGCATATTGCGTGTTGCTTCACTCGCTTTTTCTCCTAAACGGAATTCGTGAAGTAATAGCGTTCTAATTTATCTTAGTGGAATTTCCAAATTCTGTTTGTTCTTGACTTGTTTAAATTCAGTTGTTCACTAAACAAAAAATATTTATATACCCCACGGAGATGTTCAAAAAGCTTCTGTGAAATTTCAGAAATCGCTAGTAAAATGTGTTGAAAATATTAGGTGCCAACCTAATATTTAAGACCATAATCTTTTTTGATAATAATCTGGTCAATCTACTTATACTTAGTTAATTCACAAACAAAAATATTTTACATGTAGTCGCTGTATATTTTATTACATAGTAAGTAAAATAAACACGGGTACAAAAAATAATTATACCTATAAGAAAGAAAGGTTGGCCTGCAGTGAGGAATGAAATGTAATCTAACCGATGTGAATAATCTCACAAAATATTTATAAAAACCTCATCGCGTGATAGCTTATTTTAAATTTAGTTGCAGTGTACAGGTTTGTCGCAGAACAAAATCTAATCTAGCATTGAGAGTAACAGTAAACGAAATATTATATATATATATATATATATATATATATATATATATATATATATATATATGTATATACATATATGTATATATGTGTGTGTACGTATAAAAAGATTGAGAACGGAAGATCAGCCTTCAGTTACGAATGAAACTTAATATAACCGATATGAGAAATCTTATACGATATTTGAAGAAACTTCATCGCAAGATAGTTCATTTACACGTTTTTCGCAGAACAAATGTTTGTGAGTATACAACACTGCGAGTGTACAAGTTTGTCGCAGACCTAAATCTAACCTAGCAATAATAGTAACAGTAAACAAAATTAAAATAGAAAAAATAACAAATTTTGCACGTAACAACGAGAGGTCAGCCTACAGTTACGAACGAAACTTAATCTAACCGATACGATTAATCTTACGCGATATTTGAAGAAACTTCATCGTAAGATAGTTCATTTACAAGTTTGTCGCAGACGTTCGAAAATGAGAAGTGGTCACGTAGTCGAGTTCGAAAGTAAATAACAAGGAACTGGCCAAAGTTCCAGCGGCAAGTATCAATGGGACTCAGAAAGGCCGGACGGTCGGCCCTACAATATGAGTATTCCAACGGAAAACAGAGTTGGTGACGAGAAACTCAAAAGTACGAGTACCTGTACGCTTAATATTTCGCTAAGTCGGCGTTGAATATATCGCTTCGGTTGAATCTAATGTATAACTTTGATGATGTCATGATAGTATTTTAATTGTTCGTAGCCGAGTCTTTTCTTTTAAGCAAGTAATTTTCATTATATGAACACTGTATTACTTTTTGTAATGGCGGCATGTGGTAATTTACATTATTAAGTAAAAATAAATATTATATACACATAATCAAGTGATTGTCTCTTTGTTTGCTCTGATGGTATAAATATTGTTAAATATACATTTTTATGACCTGAACCAGCAAGTACACGATGACGTAAACTTTAAAGTTGCTTCAGTGCTAGAAAAACTCTGAAACCAAATGTCTTAATATTCTTCATTCATAATTGCATAATTATTCGATGGAATGAACTAGCTAATTATATTACTTGAAATATTAGAACGTGATAAAAACCGTTCGTCCGCCTGTCTGTCAAGAGCCTTTTTCTCAGAAACGTTTTGAGATATCAAGTTGAAATTAGTATCGTATACTGAGATCTG
The DNA here is from genome assembly GCA_039881145.1 of Druceiella hillmani. Classification (NCBI taxonomy): domain Eukaryota; kingdom Metazoa; phylum Arthropoda; class Insecta; order Lepidoptera; family Hepialidae; genus Druceiella; species Druceiella hillmani. The sequence goes on along the minus strand of JAYKKI010000011.1, from coordinate 1,016,498 downwards.
CGGCTTTCGAATGCTGTAAATTTTATTTGTTGGTTAACGCAACAAAAAACAACGCTTTTTAAAGCGTATTTATTTGTTGTTTATACGGTCACCGAGATCTATAGGGTACTTCCGGTTGACCTACAGTCTTGAAAGTCAGCAGTAGTGGGAGGTTTTATGGCAGGAGTCAAGGGAAAAATTAAAATATCAGTGATGTCTAATTCTACGTAAAAATATAAATTGTTTTTTTGGCTATGGAAGATAAAGTAGACAATATATTCACGTCGTGAAAAATTATTACTTGTAAATAGGTTAATTAGAAATATTACGTACCTATAAATGTTTATAAACTCTTAAAAGTATGCGGAACCCAATAGTGTATGTGGGTTCTATCCATACTAGATGGGTTTTTTCCTTGTAATCGTAAGTTTGATAATAACTTTTTGAAAACAGTTGTGGATTTTCATACAATTCATCGACATTTTCTATCCGGTTGAAAACATTTAATCACCTATATAAATAATAGATATATTCTTCGTTGCATTCAGTATATTTGACGTGACAGACTAGCTCAATGCCGTACTGTGAACAAAAAAAAAGTAAAAAGAGCGGGTTCAGCATCAGGAATTAAAACCGACTAAGTTCATGATATGCATAAAACAGAACTTCTGGATAAAAGTTATGTACCGAGAATTTTCTCAGATTCTTCAAATCTGTAGTGATTTTATTGTAGAAGAGGCTGGAAATGACAAATCACGAAGAAGACAAAATGCATCATTTAAATAATGAATTAAATAAATAATCAATAACGAAATTAAACAATAGAATAAGTAGACAAATAAAATAATTTAAAATGAAGTCAAAACAATTGGCATTGATAAAGCCAACTAGGTTAAATTTTTAAAAATATAAGCATAAACAAATCTTTAGCTGTATTAAAATTACTCATAAATTATTTCGTCCTATATAAAAGTTGTTTATTATTAAAATTGTGATTAAGTTTATTTTTAAAGGATGAGGTTGAGGATACAAAGAATTGCACGTATGAAGGAAATTCATTGACGGTGCGACTAAGTTTATTGACTAATATTTCATGGGCGGAACATAAAATTTAAAAATAGTAAGTGAAGGTTTCGTTTGATTTTAAAGACTGATGATACTCCACTTGATGGGGCGTGTAAAAAAATTCGTAGCTGTAGACACATATTCGTTGATATTTTCAAATGACGCATTTACTTAAAAAAATTCATGCAAACGCATTGACCTAAAACTCTGAAAACTGCGAGGCTTTGATAGACAGATAGAACAATATTACAAAATTATAACCGTACTTTGCTTTATTGGAAAACCGTAAAAACTATGATAAAGAGACTGAACAATTTATTGAGAAAAAAATCAAACAATTTATGACAGTCTCTCGTTGTGTTGCTGTGGCCCGGAATTATTTTAAAACCGAACAAATTTCGACTGGATTTCCACTGTTGCGTTCCTTAGAGCCTGAAGGATTTTATGTATTGAATGCACTGAGAATTTTTTTATCGATTTATCTGTTAACGTACCCGTGCCTTAAAAGGAAAAAAGAAATCTTTACAGGATCACTTCATTGTCCGTCAAATTTCTAAGTCAACACAATTAAAACACTAAAAATACAGCCCTTTATGCCATATACTTTGACACTATATACAAAACCTATAGGGTACTTCCTGTTGACCTAGAATCATAAAATTTGCCAAGAAGCAAGATCTTACAGCACAAACGAAGGAAAACATAAAAACCGTTAATTTGTAGTTATATCACTTAAAACATATTATTTTTCAAATATGTGCCTGCAAAATATATAGTAAGCAATTTTTTCGTTCTAAAAAAATTAAAGTTTTCCAAATATTTCATTAAGAATGTTATGTATCATTAAATGTTTTTAAATGTCTAAATGTAAATGTAAACGGAACCCTCCTAGTGCGATATCCACTATCACTTAAAAATTGTTATGCAAATTGTAAAATCTTTAATTTTTTCACCATAAAAGTCTGTGAAACAGCTTTATATATGTAAACGTGGCCTTAAAAAGTTTGTGAACTGAGAAGAATCAAGAAAAAAATCTTTCCAGTACGAGTAAAACTCGCACTAGGAGGGTTCCGTAAACTCTCGGGCCCTTCTAAATATTTAAGGTTACATATTATTTATAATAAACTATTTACAAATCTTAATTTTTCATAACGGAAATACAATGGCTACTAAACCATCCGTAGATGTAAAAACAAGACACGTATTTTAAAAATTATCATCTGAATTTTTTAAATACATATCATGTTTTTATAACTGTGGTATCAGCATGTAGATTTTCAGCACAGATTTCTATAAACCCCATTTTTCATAATTTGTGGTTGAGTAGTTTCGGTAAGAATAAAGGCGGGTTGGCATATTCTTTTGCACATTCTTCAGTATATCTCTAAAGATACGCCCCTTAGAATTACGAAAACATTGTTGGACCCTCATGGCTAGCCCTTTCGAGCACTACCCTACACTAAATATAAAATTATGAAAAAAATTCAAGTAGAACTGCCTAAAACTACCATAGAAATATTTTTAGGTGTTAGCTGATTCAAGTTTCTTTGAAGAACGGCTGTGACAGATGACACAGACGCGCGATTGATCTTATAAGGATTCTATTTTTCCTTTTAAGGAACGGAACTCCAAAAATATGTCCGCCTACTGCAAATCACTTTTTGATATAGTATATATATATATATATATATATATATATATATATATATATATATATATATATATATATATATATATATATATATATATATATACACATATATATATATATATATATATATATACATATATACACATATACATATATATATATATATATATATATATATATATATATATATATAATTACATATGCAAATTATGAGCGTGCCTGTTTAATATATTGAATTATCAGTGTGTGTATTTGTTTTATTTCTACTGAATGATAAATACAATAAGTAAATTGGTAACTTGGTAGTTTGGTCAAATATGAATATTCATCGCGAAGTGTTGTAACATATTTCACTATAAGTAATCGCATTGTATTTTCAAGGGCATTACCTTTACTGAACAGTAGGCAATGTTTAACAATAGGCAATGTTTTACTTGCATTACCATTGAAAGTTACTTGTGTCCCGCAATTTTGGAAGATAAATCCTACTGCGGAACCCACTTTTACGTTTTTACAGACATTTACTCAGAAAGTAGACTTTGATCATTTCATTACAATTATATTTTATTAAAGAAACGCTAATTTTAAATTGAATAAAAATATCAAGCGTAAATACTTATAAAAATGTTTTTAAACCCTTTAGTTTTTTTTTCCATATTTCTTTCACAAAAAACTGCTGTGCTATTATTACAATAATATAAATATCTCATTTCGGTATCAAATATGTAGTGTTACTACACTATAAAAACTTTTCCATCATCTATGTTCCGCACTTGTTACGTATAATTGATATAAAATAAAAAAAATCTGAATACAACGGCATGGTGTTTTTTAAACTGTTTAAACTGGTGTTGTTTAAACTACTGCCTATTGAGTATCAGCTCAAACAATTTTAATAAAGTAATGCAATTAGCATACACTTGGAGAGTCGCAATGTCGAACTCAGTGACATTTTCACATTATGTCTGTTTTTTTGACAAATAACTTTATCAACACTAGAGCCTATTATTTTTACAGCCAGGAAAATAAGGTTATCGATGTTATAAATATGCAGAATGAAAAAATTCTTGAATAATGAATATTCCTAAAACAATTATTTTAGACTACAGTAAATATGAAAGATTTGTGAATTTCCGTTACGATTCTTGTTGCTGAATTTCCGTATTTGGCAAACAGATGTCCTTTAATTACTCTTATTGGTAATCTGTCATCTCTAATGTGACATTTGAATTTTGTCGCATCAATCAATTATCTAAGTCTTGTCACGTACCTACGAGCTGACAAGGCTTGCAAACGAGCTGGCAAAACTTAACCATATTATTTGCTGAATGTATACGTCGAAGTTATGTACCCTTGCCTTTATATAGAATAATTAATAGGTTAAATCATATTTCAATGATTATTTTAATCCTCTGTTAATATTTTGATTTTTATTATAATTATTACATGAAATGTGTCAGATGAAAACATCTGAACATGTTTCAAATATCCCAGGGGTGAGCAGTAATATTAGTATTATATTTTAACTCAGAAAAAAGTTATATAATATTTAAACGGAAATGAAAATTAAATCGAAACAGGAAATGTTGCTAATTCTGAAGAGAATTAAGTTGAAATCGACAATGGTTCAATTTGTACCTAGAGTTTTAGTAAATATTATCATGGACAAATTTAGTATGAAAATTATTGATGACAAACTTCTAAGATGACAACTAGTTAAAAAAAAATGTTAGTTTTAAGTAATCACCCTAGAAAACATTGAAATCCGCAGAAAAACTATTTTATTTCAAGCTTCTTTACCTATCATTACTAAAAAAAAAGGATACCCATTAATTTCCGACATAATGAATATATTTTATTTTATAACACGAAAATATATAATTTATTAATATATATATATATATATATATATATATATATATATATATATATATATATATATATATACATGTATATATGATTTTGGGAAACTTTAAGGGAAGGCATCAGCCCTTTCAAACGATATCCCACAGCATATATGGAATTCGAGTATGTCATTTGCCCTTTTCAAAATTTTCATATTCTCTTTTTTCAGTGTCAATAATTTGTAATATATCTTTTATTGCCATGTCAAATTTTAGGTTTCTTCTTTAAGCGGATTCTGAGAAAAACATCAGAGACAAACGATCTTACAAGGGTTTCTTCTTCATGGTAATAAAATAGTATTGCCCTGTAAAATAAACTTCATAGTTTTACAATTCCATCCCTTAATATTTTTTTTCACTCGCAACAAAGATATTTCTTTGCCCATGTTTGTGAATAAAATGGATAATATTCGAAATTAAGAGGTCTCAATCAATATCATACTCATAGCTTGTTATGTTCTGTACCTTTTCAGGCTTAATGTATGGGAATACTCTTTTGAGTTTTTTGAAGTAGTTTAACCAAGTTTATTGTCGATACAAATTTATTATTTGTTCATATTATATTACATTATTCTCAGAAAATACGAGATAATCTATAAATGAAATTTATATATAAACATTGAACGTATACTGGATATGAGATTACATCTAATGTAGTATGAAACAACAAACGGACCTAGTCCCCTATTTAATTTTTTAATGAGTGCTAAATGATCCTGAGGGCGGATTAAATAAATTTGAATGCATTGAGACTTGATAGAAACGAATTATGTATTTTCCCATTAGCGTTGAGTCCGTCCTGTCGGAAACTGCATTGCGAGGGCCGAGGAATTATACCGACGTATTTAGTTCAATGCATATGCATCGTTGTTACTTACAAACGTAATTTACTGCGCAGCACAGGGCCACAGTGGACCAACACAGGGAAAATATTAAAATGTGCATCTGAACGTTAGATGATAGTGCAGAGTGGCAAGGCAGTTATAAATAAAGCTTTTAGTCCATGTCGAGCTGAAATAATACCATTAGCTGGTCTGCCTTTGAGAAAATTCCTTACCGTTTTGTTATAATACACTTCTCAGTGGCACTAAAGAACGACAGAAAATTTTGGAAAACTGTTCGTCACTTTTTAACAGTTACACCTTTGCGAAACATTTTTCAATTTAATGAAAAAAAGTAATTTTGAAGCTGAGATTTATTATCTGTAGTATTAGAGATTAAAAAGTAAAATTAAAGAAATTCTTAATTTGTTTAATTTTAAAACGTTCTGCGGTTTTAAATTAATATTTTTCATAATATCCATTAACCAAATTTTAAAATGCATGAGTTTTAGTTTTATTTAATTTTTATGTTAGTTATTCTATACGATTTGTAATAAATTGATTCGCTGTTAAAAATTATTTTTTTTACGACTCCTCGTAGCTTTTGAACAAATATTCCAATAGCAACCCAAAAATAGCCTCCGTAAATATCTATAAATAATTTCTCTTTAATTTTCTTAATCTATATTAAAATTGTGCTAAAATATTTATTTTCCACTTTTTATATAAAATGGCGTCACGTTGGGGTAAATAATTAACAAAGTCTTCACGATATATTTTTTAAATTAAAATTATTCAAAGTATCGTATAAATTGACTGACAGCTCAAGTTTTTTTTACCCGTCCTATATGCTTAAACTCGCGGTAAAGCGTAAAATAAATTAAAGTATCATTGCAATTAACTAAGTTTTCTATTTCCTTAAGAAGAAAGAAACCTTAGCTTGGAATTTTTCATTTTGATCGATAATTTTTTGGAAATTTGTAACTAATTAAGTAAGTACCAAAAGTTTTTCAAAATATTTTAATTTAGAGTAGTTTTTTAAAAAAATATCCTTTACAATTCTTCACTACAGAATTTGTCGTAAATAGTTAAAAAGTGAATAAGACGAGACTCTTTTATTTTTAACCGACTTCAAAAATAGGCGTAGGTTCTCAATATATTAGGATAATATTATTCGCCGGAATCTATTTTTTTATGTATATGCATATGTTCTTTACTGATCAGACCGATTTTGATGATTCTCTTTTTATTTGAAAGAGGGTACTTTAGGAATGGTCCCATATAAATATTATGATGAGGTCTAAAAATTAAAGAAGAACACCTTAACGAATGGGAGTATATCAAATATGAGTCAAAATATTTCATACGGGTAGTTGTTACTTTGTAAAGAAACTATTCTGTCGACCATATCAATGTTCAATGATAATTTCTGAAAATGAACAATGGAACTCTTTATCGGATGGTAGTAAATCAAACGTAATTCAAAATATTTGCTACTGATGGTTTTTTCTTTGCAAAGTAACTGATCCTTCGACCAATTCAGGATCTGATGAGTTCTGATGCTGAATAATGCTACTCTTTAACAGAAGGTAGTAAACCAATCGTGATTCAAAATATTTGCTACTGATGGTTTTTTCTTTGCAATGTAGTTGATCCTTCGACCAATTCAGGATCTGATGATGAGTTCTGAAGCTGAATAATGCAACTCCTTAACAGAGGGTAGTAAATCAATCGTGATTCAATATATTTGCTACTGGGTAGTTGTTTTTGATTTAGTTATTACTTTGCAAAATATCTTATAAATATGGAGAACATAACTTCCTCAAGTTGTAGTTGTTACCTTAAGAAATCTGACGATGGACTTCAGATGTCGAGAACAGGGCTCCCCAACGGCTAACAGCTAACCACTGGCTGCTACTACTGTCGCTTTGTTTTGTGTGTTGTTGATAACTTTAGACAAACAAGAATTTATCTATAAACTAGCTTTTGCTGGTGACTTTTAATAATTATACAATATTCTAGGAAAAAAATAATTTAATATTGGTTATAGTGTGATAATTAATATTACAAATCACTAGAAATTCTAAAATAAAAATTTTTTTAAAAACCGATCTCATAAAAGACTGAAAGTAAAAAATAATTAACTCAAAATAGGTAGGTACTTCTTTACAATAAATAACTAAGTTACATATTTTTAAAGCCGGTGCCAGCACTGCTGATCAACATAAACTAAATATTTTATTAAGAGTTGATGTTATTACTTCCGCGTACAGAAGTTTTTAATCTGCACGTATATAATAGGTAAATAAAGGACTGTAAAACCCATACAACATAATAATAATTTTAAATAATCTACTGATATCAGCAAACTTTGTAAAGAATTACTGTCATAAGGGAAATAAAAAATTGTAAAGGATAACAAAATACAACAGAGTATTATGAAAACTTTAATAGATTTAATCAAATTGCATTATTTTGACTTGTTTTTGAAAATATTAATTACCAGATGAGAAATCATGTACATATATATGATTTATATAATATTGGTAATATAAAAATCTATACCAATTTAAATGGACTTATTTTCAAACACTAAGGAAATTGTACTATAGTATATTATAGTATAATTTCCATAGTCGTCGCTGTGGTGTATTCGGTTGATAAAAAGGCATAGAACCTTTAGTGTCGTGGTGCACGGCGAGTACCCGGGTTCGATTCCCAGCCTCTCGTCGAGTGGGGCTGGCCTGGTGTTCTGGTTGGCTATAAGATTATATACATTATAAAAGATTGATTTCGTAGCAATAAGTTTACTATATGTGTTAATAAGATACATTTAAGTACATGTATAAATAAATAAATATATTATACTATCATATACTTTCCTTGGTTGTTAAAATAGCGAAAATTAGGAACCATATATTTTAATAGTATCGTTTGTAAAAAAATTATACGAAAGTAGTAACCCTAGAAGACCTGACTGAAATATCTGGAGAAATGATTAGAAAAAAAGACAAATATCAGAATAAAAGCGTGTTACATCCTTTCATACATCACGTCACAAAAAACGTGTCAATTATCCATGCAGATGATTACGTGCCAAATACTGACTATGTTTGAAACATATTTCTGTAAAATATATAATTTTTTTTCATTGTAATCGTAACTTGAGCAGCGTTTGTTTTTATATTTAGTTTAATACACAAAATAAGCAACTTAATAATAAACACGTACTTTGATGCATCAAAATTATTGCCACACATTTAAATGAAATTCTTAAGCTTTGTTACGACTAAAAACTGTTTTATATCTTTAATTTTAATAATTTGACAAACGTCATTCATTGGCAACCTTTTGTATTTATGATCTAGAAATAAATTCATAATGCAATAGAAATATACGCACATGGATGTACATAGATGGTTAGAAGTATGCATATGAAGTATCTGTAATGTAATATCAGTGACTCCATTTTCTATTCAGCTTCACATGTGCAATTTTATTCACATAGAATTCATTCCTGCCGAGTATTAACGGAACTTTCAATATGATAGGGTTACTCGTTTACTTAGCTAAAGATATAGTCACAGGCAGTCAGCGAGGAAATCGTATTAGCTGTGGGAAAATTGCTAGTCATTTGATTAAAAAATATTTGCGGAAACGGAAAAAGACGTAGAATTTGCGACTTCGGCCTCTTGTCAATAAAGACAATTTATATTACACGAGCATTGACTTTACTGGAGAAAATTGGAATACTTGAAAATATTATTCTTTATTTGTACATTAATTTATCACTAACGTATTTTGACCATTTTATTAAAGGAACAACACATTAATAAAACGACATAATTTTAGCGAGAATTTTTTTCTTATTGTGAAATCTCATTTATCCAATAATGAGCTTGGTGATTTTCGAAGCAGGATACAGGTCTTCCGAGTTTTTGAATTTGAGCAGAAATATGTGAAATAAAGAGGAAACTTAACTCCCACGCGTATTAGAATTCACATCTCGTATTTTTTGTTCTTTTCACGTGTGTTACTGCCAGTATATACATTTATCATTCGTTTATATGCTTACGTTTAAAGTTATGTCATTCTCGTCCCTATTTCTGCCGCCCCACCCTTTTCCTATCTGTCCATCTCCGTTCACTCCACCTTCCTCTGCCACATTCTAACAACATTGCCCTGTTATTTAATTGTAATTTAGCGGTAGTCGCCTTGTTTTTCTAAAGCAACCATCATAATGTCATAGTCGTGCGGAATTACTATTTGTGCATACACTAAAGATAACTATTTGTAATTAGAAATATCATGGAAAAATTTCGCCGACGACGTTCAAAACATATGAATACGGGATGTAATGAAAAAATATTAAAAATGACAGAAATTTATCTTTTTTTTAATTTATTTTATTTAATAAATATTTTTTTAAAAAAATGAAAAATTGTTGCGGTGACATTAGATTTTGAACGCGCCAATTTCTCAATCTCCGCGTTACATACAGCTGCCCAACCATACCTACAATTTATATATATATGTATATATATATATATATATATATATATATATATGTATATATATATATATATATATATATATATGCAAGCTTATACTTTCAGAAAAATTTACTTTCTTAATATTTACTTATACGAACATACCGCATCACCATTCGAATCAACATCCCTTGATCTAGAATTAAATTTTCCAAACTGTGCCGTCTCCTAACAATACGTTAAAACATAATATTATAATTTTCGTATTAACTGCAGAGTCAATACTATCTGGCAGATTAAAGCTTCCTTTGGGGTCATCCCAGAGGATGAAAGTTTGAAGAGCTGGAATATGTAACACATTATATTTAATTGTTCTGAAGAGCGTGTAAATGTGGAGACTTTTTATACATTATTTACGCCTCAACCTCCTTTATGTAACTTTACAATGCGTAATTTATTGATTGTAATTGCCATAGAATATTAGTACTAAGAGCATCGTTTCAGTAAATAATTTTTTTTTTTCAAAGTTTAAAATGCCTTATGGATCGACAAAAAAATAATTTCAAATTCTGCTCCACCATCTCAACGTAAGAAAAACATGAATGTTCTTAATTCCAGTACAGTGACATTTTAAAACTTAATTTTTTAGAATCTGTGGTTTATAAAAATCGAAATAATAGTTTTTTCGTATTCTGTCTAGGCAAAATGTAAACATCGAGTTATGGAACTATAATAGTTGATTTTTGATTATTCACTTAAAACAAATACATATTTTTCCCTACATTACTCCGTACATTTTACGATATATGTTTTTCATTAAATAATATTGATATACTGCATATTTGTCATTATCGTAATAGAAATAAGAGAATTAAATGAATGCCATTAAATAAAAGGACAAGAAGTGAACGAAATGTGCAATGCTATTGATGTCGATAGTCAAATAGATCTAAACCGAATATTTAAAATAGGATATTTGCTTTTTAGAAGCTTTTTGATGGAACAAAGTTTTGCATTTTAAACGACAGTTTATATTCCATAACATAAGTTTCTTAATAAGTTGAATATATTTGTCGTTAGTTTTGCAGAAATTCATTATTCACAATTAAATTAAACTACGTGATGAAGTATTATTTCTACTTTCTTTAAATGTTTTACCACGACATAGGTTTCGTTGTATTATTATATGTTGTATATTCATATTATAATTGTTTCTTGATAATACCAAAATGATAACATCGATGATTATGATGTCTAATAATCGTTTAATGACTTTTATTTAATTAAGTCTTGTGACGGAAATAATCCGTTCTCTGGTCCTCCAAATCGTATATTCATTTTATATATTTTTAACGGTTTATAGTAAATGATGACACGCTGAAATAAAAAGTACTTTTAGATTTACACGACTGAAGAATTATGATATGATGATGCATGATCGAACGTGCGAATTTGAAAATAAATCAGGTGTAGAGTGTTAGTTAATTGCATTTAGAGAAGAGCGGGAATCCCGTCCAAGAAAATCCTACGGAAAGGCTACGAATATGAAATACCTACTGAAAGTCACCTTTGACACTCGTTATATTCAGGGGTGTCCCATTTTTTTTGCCCGGGATAATAGAAAAAATTGTTTTTCATCCTGCCTTAATGAAAAACAATTTTTGGTAATGGCATATGCTTAAGGAAAATAATAAATAATGTGTCCCATAAGAAAGTACCTTTTATGTGTATTAAAACCTATATTAATTATTAAAATACACAATGTAGGTAATTCTTTTTTAAAAATAATGTCATCTAAATATAATCGTCCATGCTAATAGCACTTTTCCAAACAAATAGCAAAATTTCTTAGGACGGCTCGGCAAATAAATCGCCCTAACTACAATTTCACGTCGGATACTTTTTTTAACTGAACCATAGACTCCGGCGTATTAAAATATATTATTTATTTAAGATATTTTCACAAGAAAAAGTCCATAAGAATCAATCAAGGACTGCGTGGACACCAATTTAAATAGCCTCTTCTTGAGATCTGTCTTGATGGAAAATTTGTAAAACACGTGGCCGAGATCAATGGGAAACGAGTGAGTTGCTCTGTCCCACTGAAATTGTCTTCTTTGGTTATAAGAAGGAAAGCTTGAAGTTCAGGCACCAAGAATTTATTCAACATTTCCGCATAATGATATAAATTTACTGTAACCGCGCATCCCTTTCTTTATTGAAAAAAGTCCGTACTTATTATTCCAGGCACTGACTTTGCAGCCCATATCAGAATTTTAATTGAGTGTAGAGGTTTCTAATACATACTGTTTGATTTAGTTGCCTTCCAATAATGGCAATTCTGTTTCTTAACGTGCCCGTTTAGGTAAAAATGTCTCTCAATCTAAAACATGATATTGTTGAACGTTGAAAATGGTTTAGTTACTTAATTAAGAGATCGAAGCCTCTAACTGGCATCTTAGTGCTTTAATTCATGCACCAGCTAAATTTTGTAGGGACGCTATTTTCTGTACCTAGGCAATATACGACGTAATGATCTAGGCATATTTAAAGAACTTGCTTACGAAAATAAATATCCGTATTATCACCAAATGACTAGTTTAGAGTCTCCACGTCTTCTTAAGTTCTCGATGACCTTGGGCGTCTAGGTTTATCTATTGTTGAATCCGTTTCTTCGAACTTATCAAACCGTTTCCTGATGAAGGGAATACTTGTCATATCAATTGTGTTGTGCAAACCGGGATGGTGGTAGAACTTCCTACGCGCGACAGCCGCTGAATATTGTTTATGTAAAAGTCTCCTATATATGACGTACGGTTCGCTCCCGAGAAACGCTCCATAGCGACTAAATTCCTAGAAATCATTTAATCGGTTAATATATCCTCCGCGAATTTATTGCGTTCATGCAGTGGGTCAATCAAATAGATACTTAATTATGGGACATATTGTGCTGTTAACATTAAACAGTGTTGGATTAGAAACAATTATATTTTGGTTATTCGTATTCAATGAAATTCAAAATTAAATAGCAAATAACGTTTTTGACAAATTGAAAACCTTAATGCTGTAATTAAGGTTTCCAATTTGTTAATTATCAATAGCTCTTGATTTAACTGCAGAATGATTAAAAAGCGAAATCATTTTATTACATACAATAGTGCCATTATTTTTAAGATCAAAGCAATCAATTTTTAATAATTTGAAATGTTTACTTACGATTTTTTTCTCAAGCTCTGTCATTCTCTCATTTATACTTTAATTATATTACCGAACATACCAAAAATAATCGCGATATATACACATGCTTTGACCGAATTTAAATCGCGTTCGCAATTTATCCACTCTCTCCTGCGATATCAGATATAAAGGTATGTGCAGAGGAGAAAACAAAATTAGGCGTATAAATACTCGCACCGTAAAAGTTTTTTGAACCCGTTCAAGCATGAATAATAACTTCGTGAAGATTCCACATAATACGTAACACAGCTTCAGTCCCGCTATGAAACAACGGAAAAGGGACACGGTATCTACATGAATATATACAAAAAGCATAATACGATCACGCGCTTTACGCAAAAGGAACCCGAAAGTACGACGAAGGATGAATTGAGTATGTAAGCAAAACAAATCTAGTTGCGAGTCAAAGTTTATTTCTATTTATGCGATATATAGGCTGTATTTTTTCACAGGCGTGATTCCTCCTGTCATTCTAAACGAAAAAAAATGTTTTTGTCAAATATAACAACGTCTACAGTATCCCAGATCAGTGAAATACCTTGGATATATTTATTTTATTATATTCTACCACCCAACTTCAAAAACCCTCAATAAAGCCTTTTTCATAATTAAATGTCACTAAGTTAAGACTCACATCAGATAAAGTGACGATTCCCAAAAGTGTCGACGAAACTTTTTTTTCCAATTATCTTCATTATGATTAGTTTTCTTTTATGCATTTTTAATTAAATTAGATTAGTCTTCAGTTATGCATTTGTCTGAATAGGAAAAAGGAAAAATAATTTCTTAATTTTTTTTCTTTCTATTACTATTTCGTCCTCAAATTGATAACCCTTATAACATCTATTATGAATCTACCCGTTCGTGTATCGCTGTCGGATTCCTTAGTAATCATACGAAATAAAAACTTGGAATTCGGCATTATATGCATATTATTAATCCACATATTTTATGCTAAGTATCTTTTTTTATATATTTAAAAAAGGATTAAAGTAGAGGTACATAAATTATTCAAAACATTTCTTTTATATTTGTACATCATGAGGGGTTACATTAGAAAGGATTCGTTATGAAAAACACAAAAATGCTTTTTCATAGTTTTGAATCGCATATTTAAAAAATATGCGAAAGTATTGTATCACCGCCCTCTCCCTTATTTCAGAAACTAGTGACCCAGTAATCGTGAAAAAGGAGGTAGACAAAATCTGACTAGAAAATTGCAGAAAAACTAAAACGATTATTATAAATATTGTAATTTTTGAGATGTGCATCAAATTTCTTACCTGTTAAAGATACAGAAAGTAATATGTTTATATTGGGAAAATTAAAATTTGTATTAATTATTAAATTTTTAGATAAAATACAAAGCAGAAACTATCCAAATATTGCCCGACCAAGATGAGTAAGATGGTAAGATGGAAAGATGAATTATGGAGTATCCGGTCCCTTTATTTCTCGAACGCGTTGCCAGATTTATAAGCCATAACCAAGATAGGAGGAGCAGAAATCATGTATTCGACTATTGCATCCTTAACCAGTCTTCAGTTATGGGTGTCTCATGCAATTATTGCATAATGTGCAGTAATAAGCAGGTTCATCAGAGTATTTGTTCGGCGAAATTTTTTGTTTGTTTACAGGTTTCTCATTCTTTTGAAAGTGAGACTGCTTGCACATCGAAGGTTTATTCGAAATAAGTAGAGTCCTTTGAGTAATTCAAGGTGGTTGGACAGGAGCTGTTGAATCTAATGCTAACTAAAACTGCTTCTTTGCTTTAAATTTTTGAGCGCATTTTTTTTAACATTTAATAAGTTATTCATGTTTAATCAGTCTACTGTTGAGGATTTTAGCCTTTTGTATTTTCATTTTCCGTCTAGTAACTTCTTATATTGTTTGTTGGGGTATGAACACCGACTTGATTTTGATTCAACTTATTTCGAAGAGATTGGCCTACCAATTTAGAACTATCAGTTCGAAATTTCGAAAGTGAATGTAGATGTGTAAGCTCTGTTAATGAAGTGGATGGTAATGATAAGAATGGTCAGTTGTGTTAGAATTTGAGTCTGATTGAGCCAATGAAGCTGTTGCGAACGTTTCATCACCAAATATACTTCGGTTGTAAGGACAAATATCATTAACTTCATGTTTATCTAAAGTGTTCAAAGGTGTAGCTCCTCTGGGATGTGAGCAAAACTGTTTGAAATTATCTAGTTGATTTATTATAATTTTCTGTTTTTATATATTTCTGTTTTTGGGATATACTGACTTCTTGTTCGAAAGTAATCATAATGGAACCGTAAACAGCTAAATTCACATACTATATACGCTATATCACAATATCACTTAAGATCATATCGATCTTAATAATAATAAGATTAACAAGATACCGAGATACGCAAACCTCAATGTTATCAATTAGTACTCACCTTCATTATATTTACTTACGCTATCGTAGAGTATGCACTTTAGTAAAAGTAAATTTTTCACTATTTTCCCTTATTTAATTCAAGGAAAATTTTAAAATCAATTTTTGTGCTTCAATATTACTTAAGACCGAGTCAATCTTAATAATGATATTACCAAGATACCGAAATACGCAAACCTTAATTTTATCAATTAGCCTCCTCAATTATATCAACGCAACGCTATCACACGAATGTGCACAAGCAAATTTCTCACTGTTTCCCTCATTTCATTGAAATAAAACGTTAAAATAATTTGTTTGTGCTTCAGTATCACTTAAGATTTAATCGATCTTAATAATATAATAATAAAGTAAATAAGATATCGAAATATGCAAACCTAAATTTTATCGATTAGCACTGTTTTCAATTATATTCACGTGCACTATCACGTGAGTGTGCACTTTAGCAAAAGAAAATTTTTCATTATATTCACTTATTTAGTTGATTTATAAAATTTTAAAATTATTTTTTAAATTATTTTTAAAAATATTGTTTTAACTGGAAAAATACTACCCCGACGACATCACATCATCAAAAATACTATCATAATCGTCATCAAAAATACTAGCCCGACGGCATCACATCATCAAAAATACTATCATATTCGTCATCAAAAATACTAGCCCGACGGCATCACATCATCAAAATACTATCATAATCGTCATCAAAAATACTACGCCGACGGCATCACATCCTCAAAAATACTATCATAATCGTCATCAAAAATACTAGCCCGACGGCATCACATCAAAAATACTATCATAATCGTCATCAAAAATACTATCCCTACGACATTTCTAACAGTTTACAATTGTGATCCAGTTGATGATAATTGTAAACTGTCAGCCAAATTTCCAAAATCTATTAAGGAATCATAACACAAACTTCTTTCATTTTTAGAAAAAATACCGCTGCATATTTCTTATAAAATAATTTCTTAATTTACGATCAAATTGTAAGTCTTTTGGTAGAATGAATTCCGTCATTTGTTTTACTTTACATTTTTTTATACTTTCCAACTTTCCATCCAGTGTATGTTTTCGCAATCTTTTAAATTTGCACTCAACAAGCTTGGAATTCCAAAGTAATTATTTGTTGACTCTCTCTGAAATGTTGACTCTAGTAAAAACTGCATCTGGAAATATGCTATCCCATCATTATAAACAATTCGTATTATGTGGATGTAAATTAGTAAGTAATGTTTATATGTCATACAAATATTACTTACCAAGTTATGTATTATGTTACTGTCATCACGTTATCTGTCATCATCTATTTAACTCTAGAGATTGAACGACTAACGTAAGATATACATTGTTTATCCCACGTTAGTTTCATCAGCTGTCGTTTAAAATTATTAATAAGCGAGTTACAAAGTGAAAGAAATATTATTTGTAAATAATGAAGTGCTTAAAAACATCAAGTGTGCAACTGTCTCCCTAAGTTGTGTTAAAAGTACAAGTTCTCCGAAAAAATTACAATTTGAAGTAAAAAAACAATATTTTCTAGTGTATTCTTTTTCTTGTAAAGTTTTATATATTTATATATATATATATATACACACATGGAGATCAAGAAAAATATGGCGCCTGGCGGGCCGCCAGGTCCTACCGTATTAGCGACGCGATATTTAGCGACCCTTTAATAAATTTAATTAATTTAGCGTCATTTTCCATTGTTGAGTGTATACAATTCATTTTAAGGACAAAGCCTAATCAGTTGATCGTTTCAAATCTTCAACTAAAGCTTTCATAACGATACTTAATCTATGCGTCACCATTATAAAATTAGCCGTTGTAGCAAACAGCTCGTAAATATGAAAATCATAACTAATAATATGAACAATAAAAATACCTCCAAATCTAGGAATCAAATTTATCAACAGGTAAATGTCTGTCTTATTTACTTATATGTTTCATAATTAAATTTTCACATAATTCAGCATATTTATATATAAATATTATATATATATATATATATATATATATATATATCTATATATATCTATATATATATATATATATATATATATATTTGACTTTCATCATATGTTTAATTCACTAAAGAATAACATAAGGTGAAGTAGCTGTCGGGCTATTTGTATAGACAGAAATAAAATTCCATTTCCTAGCGGACGGAAATATTTTTAAATTCTAAATTTTGGAATCAGTTTTAAACCCATTTAAAAGCGTGAAACGGATTTCGAAACAAACATTAGCAGTCCCCATTAAGACCAAGTACTTTTCCTTGTTTTGCTGAATTAAGTTGAGAGACGACATGGCGACCAAGCTACGAAAATTCAATAAAAGATGAAATACGACAAAGCTCAACGGACCAAAAGCTCGGTTAGCTTTAAGCTTACCTAAAGACTAAGAATGAATATAGTCTTTCTCATAATTGTGGGCGAAAAATTACAGGCGGATTGAGAAACCTTTAGATTAAGGTTTGTGATTTCAGGTATTTTAATGTCATTATTTCGACATTCAATTTTATTTTATTATTTAAATATTTAATAATGATTTTAGAAACATATTGATGAAGATATTATCTATTATTTATTCGCTAATGACTGACTTTTGATTAAGTACCGTATGAATGAAAGTTCATTTTTATTATAATTATTTGGCTATAATGTTTTGCTACTATTACTCAAATATACATTACATTTTAACACCCTTTTGCTAGTTTCTATTTCTATCACATGTAGTAAGTATGCATGTAAACAAATCTAGCATGTCATCGACTTTCTTACACTTCTGTCAACTTCTGTAAACCTACAGAATTTATGTAAGTTCGATGTATCTCAATGAATCATTTAGATGCATATTGTAACCGGGAGGATATTAAAGAGGAAGAAGGAGGTGGTCATAAGAAATTCTCAATAGCTACCATTAAAGTAATAGAGTTTGTTTTTCAGATTTTTTAAATTATACATTTTTTGCATTCACTTTGAGAATCTAAATTTTTGCTTAAACTCGGCCATTACAGGCCTCTTTGTTTGTTATTTTATAAGCGAGGCTTGAAAATGAATAAGTGGTTAGGTCTTAATTTTATTTTAAGAAACCTTCCAGTATCACCACCGTTGATGGAAAGCGCGGGAAAATTTCTCCCCTAATTTAGACTCTTCTTTACTTTTTCTTCATATTAATTAAGATGTCCACAGTAAGAATAGAAATTGTCATGATTCTTAAAGAAAAGATGTAGTGAAGAATGAGGGTTAAGGTGCTGGCGAGGAGAATGATTAAGGCTTCTACGGAATTCTAAAACTATAGACTTGTAAACTAATGATTAATATTTTCTTAATTTATTATTCATTATAAACTCTTTGTAAAATAATTATTGTTTTTAATATTCCGTAATGGAAACTTTACTCACGTTGTATTGGTTTGGCTAATAAGTTTTTCACCCCGAGTCGCTGTCAACAACTCTTATTAAAAATGTATATGTTACACCACATTTAATTTAATTATGCACCGTTATCATTTTCTACTTGTCGCCATCTAGTTGGCAGTGACGATATGCCTTTCTTGTCAAATTCTGATGACTTTTATTCAAATAACTGTGCGAGTTCGTTGTGGAAATCTACTTTAACGTCGATTTTTTTTCACGTAAATAGCTAATTAGAGCCCTGAATAAATGGTAGTCAGAGGACCCAATATTCGAGGCGAATACGGTGGATGAGTGAGTAGAACCCAGCTGTGCTCCTTTAATTTATCGCGAGTACGTTTTGCCACATGTGGTCTAGCATTATCATGAAGAAAACAAACTCAATCTTGTTGGCTACTCAATTTCTTAGCTAATCGGCACAGTAAATATCTGTATTAATTGTAGATCACCCTGAAAGCAACTTCAAACGAATAATGCCCTTGACATTCCACCAGCAGCTGTTCATTACCTTTTTGGCAATTATTTCAGGTTTGAATACTGAAACTCCTGTTTCTCCTACATTCAGCCATTGACGTTCGCGTGTATGGTTAACGTGTGTAACCCACTTCTCATCACCAGTTACTAACTTATTCAGCCAGTCGAAGTAACGTGTCAGTGTCAATAACTGTTGACAAGTATCAACTTTACACTGAAGGTGATATGATGACAACTCCCCACGAGTTGTCATCATATCTACACACCGTTTTTTGAAACTTTTCCCAATTCGTGCAAATGTGTTATTTTAATCGTTGAGCGTACAATTCAATAGTCCTATTGTACAGTATAGATTTCGCCCTCATAATAGTACAGTACAGGTTTCATCCTCAAGATCGCAGACCCCATTCCTGAACTTTCTGAACCAAATCCTTGCAATCGTTTAAGACAACGTGGACTTGCCTTAAATCCATTATTTTTTATGTAATATTGATTTAAATCCATTATTTTTTATGTAATTCACTTAAAGCTTCGGCGCTGACTGTTGTCAACTGACTGCACTTTGACCTATTTATACCGTTCTAGAAGTATTGAGAATCTTTTTAGACAACCTAATATTTTGAAACTAAAGAAAAACTTACGGTAGTAGAAGGAAAATGCTATGAATTATTTCGGGCGGTGTCCATACACATGGAGTATAGTAAAAAAAACAAATACCCAACAATATAAAGCATACAGTTAGCATGGTGTAATAAAGTTTGCAAACATCTAAAGGTTGAAATGGGCTGGCCATCTTGTGTACATTGAGGAGGATAGAAGCCCTAATATGTATGAATAAGAAACAGTTTCTTTATTACATACTGCCTAGTATATCATTCACAGGCGTTATATAGTGCGACTGTATAGTGAATTTCTTAATAAGTGTGAGATTTGGAACTAGCACCATATGGTTTTCGAGTAAATTTTAGCTTCGAGTAAATTTTAGTTATGATACTGATGTACGAATAATGATAAAGGAGTATGTGAGAATTAATGATAAAGTATTGTTGTGATAAATATCAAGTTTGTTGAAAAAAATAGCTAAATGGTTCCGTAGAAAAATGATAAAAAAATTTTAACATTATCTTTATTTAGTTATTATTTATTTTTTACTTATCTTACATAACATTTTTTAAGAGAGTAAGAACATTAGAGTTTAAGAGAGTTCTCGAAGCCAAGTTGCACTTTTCTATTTTAGCGCAGTAACATATATTTTTTAGTGTAACTTTGACAACTGGTCTACACCCCAAAGAAGTTAAAAAAAATTATATCGATTACTTAGTTGCAGCTCTATTTCCTTCGCCATATCTTCAATAATAACACTTCATCACGTAGTTTCATTTAATTGTGGACTATGTAATATTTCAAGTTTCTACACATTTTGTGAAAAATATCAATAATAAAATATTCCAGTTTCTGTAGAGAATAACAATAATTTTATTCACTTCATGGAATTATCATTTGAAATATGAGATTAATTCGTCTTTCATATTGTACGTCCAATTTTATCTGACCACTCTCAACTTATGCGTTAAGCCACCGTATATACATTTTATATACGACAGTCATAGTTGGCAGTTAACAGTTTATTAATTACTGAAATTATTTTTTGAACCTTAAATAATAATATATCAATGATCTAAATTATTCTTTCTTTGATGTTAATAAAATCGTCCGCAAGGAGAAAAATAAAATTAAAACTTCGTAATATTACTTAAATTTAAAATAGCCTAGTTTAAAAATAGTTAAAAGTTAAAAACGACAGTTAAAAAATTATCCAAATGACGATGAGAATTTTAGAAAAGTATTTAACTCATCGCCAGAGTTAATACTTCGTAAAAGAAGGCTTTATCATTCTAATGAGGTTTTCTAGAAAACATTATTATTTTTTCTGTGTAATTTATTAAACTGGTAATTTAATTTGATCATTTTGACGCTTCCCTTAAACAAACTTAACGCTTCAAAAGAACTGTTTTAACAATTTCTTATGTAGATTTTTTTAATTGTAACGTTTTGCTATAAATATATATACTTTTCTAAAGTTAATACGATCGACAAAACTCAAGACGTTTCACGACATGAAATAAATTTTGTAATGTCACAAAATAATTAGATTTAATTACAAGTCTAAAACAATTATGTTACCGTGAGTTTATTTTAATCCGCCGCCTTTGCTTTAGAGAATCTGATAAAACGCGCCTTTTTGTCCCATATAACGTTACTTAAATTTTAATTTCATTCTTTTAATATTCAATGGACACTAAACTCAAAAAAAAATTATTGGTGTATTGATAATTTAAACTGTAATTTAGAAACAATTTAGAGATTTAAATAACAAGACTATATTGGTCTACTTTAATATGGTTCATTGTTTTAACTATGTGACCATTGCAATGATCGACCTTTAACCGAAGGTGCAATAAAATCGATGTACTCTTTAGAGCTCATTCCGTATACAACGCGAATACAGCGCCCGATTTGCGTAATAAAATTGTTGCACAAATCGGGCGTTCAATAAAACTAACAGTATTAACCGATATTCCAAACAATTATTCTACATAGAACATAAATATTGAAACTATAGAAAAAAACAATAAATGATAATAATAACTAATTCCATTCAAAAGTCGTCGCACAATTATTTAATTTGTGTTATAACTAAATAAGTGAATTTATATTTTAATTAAAAAAATATAAATTAAAGTGGTGTTACTAATGAAAAGAATCCACATTTAAATCGTTAACTTGATTTAACATACAATCACGAAAAGCATTTAAATTTTTATTCCGCCTACTTCGCATGGATGAGAAATAAGAAATCGGATGAGAAATTGGAATGAAACGTAAGCTGGGATTATATTCTAACTGTATTATTATTTTGTTTATTGTTTGCTTTTAAAAATATTTTGACGGAACACCTAGGAAACACATAATTAGCAGTAATTTATAATAAGATTTTTCAAACTGGCATCGCCAGAAACACGATTATTTATGGATTGTAATAATTTCAATTTTTAATTTGGGACTAGCAAATATTTCTTTATTTTATACCTGAAGGAGCATTTACCCAAACCAATTATGGTGTAACTTAATAAAAGGCTATGAAATTGATGCTTAACAATATATTTAACTAATAAAAATAATATTTTTAAACTGTTTAATTTTTTTCCGAATAAAAATATAGCATGATAAGTTTTATTATGTTATAATTTTATAGCCCATATTTGATATATTGAACACAATAAAATTAGCGGTTAATACTAAAAATATACCGATTTATTAAAATTAGGATATATATTAAATTTATATATAATATTTTAAGCTCTCAAACCTTCACAGTTCTACAACTACTGTAGAGCAGATAAAAGTTATAAAAATCACGATAGAAAGGTTATAAGTAATTAAATTGCATAACTATAAAATGGATTACGTATTTTTTTTTTCAATTATTGCTACAGCCGTTTATAAAAGTATTCTCACTTTAAATTATTTAGTATGCTTTTCCTACAAGTTTGAAACTTCGTAGAAGTTAGATTATCTGATATTATCCTTAATATTCTAAATGAAAACACTTTTGATGCAAAGGTTTCTATCTCACAAATAACGAATGAATCGTTCCAAGACAAGTATTTTTTCTAACTATTTCCAATATCCAAAGTAAATAAAAATAAGGTAAAAGGTACAAAAATAAATAAGACGAAGTTGTCAAGTGAATATCTAAAGTTTGTGTAAAGTGAAAGTTGAAAATATCCTAAATTTGGCAGCAGTTTATTTTCAAGAATTCAAAGTTTATGATGTATTATAATAGTCTCATCAATACCAATTTTCGTAGCAAATGATATGATAAGTGCCTGGGATCACTTGGTTAGATCCATAGATTTACTATAGAAACCACTTCACTTTTAATTTCCGCGTCACTTAAATCTTTTTGTTGGCGTTTATGTAAATTTACTGTAGTGTAAGTTTTAATGGTCAGTTGGATATCAAAAAATATTGATTACTTTCGTACATTTTTAACAAATTACATTTTGAATCTTATATATTTTCCAATATTAATTAATAATATTTAAGTTTGTTACTAAGACTTAATTTAGGTTTTTAAAACATACAATAGAAAAAAAGAGAGGAGCGGGGGCGCGGGAGCAATGAATCCAATAAAAAAATATCATGTAGTATATATATTTTCAATACCGTTTTGAAAGACTTTTCACTGTTATCCCACTTAATGGAATAGTGGAAAAATTTATTTCAATTTCCCATGTAGGGCGAACTACGTCTAGAATTTATTGAAAGGATGAACCTGCGAAATATAATCGCAAAGTATAAAAAAATTATATAATTACAGCGCTATGATTTATAAAGAAGACTGATGAAAAGACATAATGAAATTATAAGGTTCCTAGTTTGATACGAAAATTTAAAAAGAGCAAGGTCTACATTCCTATCCGTATTTTGTTAAATAAAACTAAACCTAATAATTTCATCGACAAAATTATCAATAAGACGATTTAATACTGACTTAAACATCCAACGAATTTTATTACATGAAAGTTCGGTAAATTCATGTTGTTTAATGTATGGCTTTATTTTACATCTAATTAGGTCTTTTTTCTGTATATAAAATAGTTATTTCCGTGGGGGTTTGTGACAATATGTACAAAATGTGTGCGTCAATTCTTTAGAATTTACCTATGAAATCTGGGTTATTCCTATGTGTAGTGCCATAATTAAGAAAAAAACAAGCAATAAATATTTTGTACATTTATATTGTTTAAACAATAACGAATAAATTCAAATCGGCAAAGAACAACAAACGCATTCACTGCGTGACGATAAGTGCAGACTGCCTTGTACAAAAGAGTTTTGACAATTTTTAATGAGCTATTTTTTTCTGACATATCATTATTTTGCTCGCTTTTATCATCACGCTCCCTTCTTACCTTCGTTTGTCTATCTAGTACATTAAATTTTTGGTTTTACATGACAGTCTTAAGGAAAGTGGTATAGTTCTTTTTTAATTCTGCAGACTTTCAACAGAGCATTTTGTTATACGTCTACCTGTTTACTTCTTAGACGCAAAATATATTCTAAACTATTATAGGGAAAAAAAGCTTACTAATTTACATAAAAATAATACGTCCATTTATTATTAAAAATAGTCACATCAAGTTATATTCTTCCAAAACATTTTTCATTATAAAATCTAGATCATAATTTTTAAATTAAAAAAACACTTCTATTTTATAATTTATTACAGGATTTTGTGGATGTCTAAACTTTTACATATTAATAAATTGTTTGCCTCCAATTCTTAAATAAAAAAAAATTAATAAAATAAAAAAAAGTAATTTCAAATTAAAAAAAATAATTTTCAAAAAATGTAAACTACTTCGTATTAAAACTTAAAAAGTTACGAAAATACTTTCGAAATTACGTAGGAACAAAGTGAAGTATAATTTTATATTACCGGTTAGCAAATATAAAGACAGGAGCTCACGTCGTTGGCACTATTGCCACACCCTGCAATTAGAAGTAAATTTGGATATAGACACTATGGATGATCGGAAGGTCTCAGAGATTCGTACATACATCTTTCACATAAACCTGAGGACAGCCTCTTCTAGTTTATTTATCGTTGAAATGTCTTTGATATAGAATCCATATCAACACGCTATTTCTCTATTTAATTGTTCGATATGACATGCCGCAGTACCTAGTACGCCCTATCGAACGGTTCCGTGAAGTTCCTTTTCTGAGGCAATTTTTCAGCGGACATTTAACACGTCTTTCTTTAAATTTAACTTCTAACTACCTAACTTACTAAATTCCAGTTTACGAATAACTTTCGTAAAAAGGAAAAATCGCACCTGTATATACTTCATATAGTTAGTGTTCCACCAATTAAATTTCAACCATTTCATTTTAAAGTACGAAAGTGAGCTCTCGTAAAGCACGGATGAAAGGCGCCTCGCGTTTGAGTGCGAGCTACTTGGCTCGACGGAAAGCCTTTCAGAGGGTCTCATTGCCGTTCTCCTCGGATAAAAGAGTTGAGAACTATTTTACCAGTCTTTAACTACAGCTCTAGAGTTTACCTGCTGCAAAGACGTACATAGTGCGTGAAAATATATTTACTATCCTCTATAACTAAGATTAATGGTAATAGAGGTTAATGTAAATTACAGCAGCATTAAGCACATTACTGAACAATTTAAAAGAATACCTGGAGAACGCTTCGCAGAAGTGTGCTTTGAGGAAATTACCCCTTACGGTGAAGGCTCCGTAATGTTTTGGGCTGATATTAAGTCAGATGACCGTACCGAGTTCTTATTCCTCATGTCCAACCCGCATTAACAGCAGTTGGAGGCGAGTCCATTTTTATGGACGACAACGCTCGCGCCCACCGCTCTAGAGACGTCGATGTGTATATGCAGGAGGCCGGAATTCGTCGGTTACACTGGCCAGCTAGAAGTTCCGATCTCAATCCTATAGAACACATATGACATATGGGAAAATCTCAAACGACGCGTCAGAGTCGTAAAACCAGCTCAAGAAAACATTCAGGCCCTTAAAAATGTGATCGCCGCTGAATGGGAACGTATTCCTCAGGAAATGATAAAAAACGTCGTCGAAAGCAGATTAAGCGCATTGATTTTAGCTAGAGGAGGCCATACTCGTTACTAAATTGTCAAAGTTTATGTTAAATTAATAAAAAATATTCAAAAATAAACTTTAGCCATTTTAATGTACCAGTATGAAAACGCTCGTCTGTGGACTTTACATCGTTTTTTTTTATTTATTCGCATTTTTAATGCCTGAAGTAGGTAAAAACGATATCTCAATAATAAATAACAATATTCTCATCATATCGCCTTATAAAATGCATCAAATGATAATAAAATAACTCTGATATGGTTTATTCCTACAAGTGCCCGTTTTTTTGCAAAAGAGTATATATTATTATTTCTTTTAAATTTATTTACTATTAATTGCGATCACTATATGAATCGTTTACGTGCAAAATTAAAAGCACAATGTAGTTTTGAAAGTTTAAAGTAATACCGAATGAAGGAACGGACGGAGGAAGGTGACGAAATTACGAGGTCTCATTGTTTCAAACAATACTGCGGTCTTGATTATTTTTTTTAATACAGTGCCGACGGTTTTTGAATTATACCACGTCACCAATATTTGCGCCACGTTACCGACTCGCGCAATTTATGAGGGCGAAGAACAACAACTTTTTAGATTTTTGGAAGTTTGCCATAAAAATATGAAAACAAACTTCATGCTTAAAGTTAAAATTGAGAGCTTTCTTTTCATATAAACTCAATTAAGATTTGAAAATGATCGCAAACTATTTTTCTCAGTTCGAAACAGTCCAGTTGCCTACTATGGTGGCATGAATAAACATTTATCATGATGAAAAACTTACATGGATACTCAATTGATAACCGAGAAGATACGTTTGATTCGATTTTTATTGAGAAATACGTCAGACGTGATGTAGAGTCCCTGGCGTTGCTTATCATTGATATCGTAATTCCAAAAGGTTATATATTTGTTAGTTAATTACACGAAAAGTACGTTCGGATTTCATGTTACTCAATCACGCCTTTCTTCAATAGATTTTCATAAAACTGCACGGTAATGGTGCATGACGCAAGTTACATAACATAATGCTCACTTCTAACCAGAGATACACATTATTCCTATAGAATGAAACTTGGCATTTTTGTTAAATAATACAATTTTAGTTCTATACATATGTCAATAGAAGGTGTAAGATATATTCATCAAAGATTTAAAGCTATTTTTGCCGATGTAGCGAGGATGTCATAGATTAGAGACAATTCCCACAATTTAAATAAAAAAATCTACGCATTGATGCGCGAGCACAAAGCTGATAATACATATTAAGCTACATCTCATTAGGTTGGTAAATATATATTTTTCTTATTATTAAATGAATCTGTATTATATCTATTATTAAATGGGTCTGTAGTCTGAGTCTGATTTTTCTTAGTATTATAAATTTTTTCAAGCAAGCTTTTTAATGCTTTGTTTTCAAACGTTCCATCATGATAATAGAAAAAGAGGTTTTCTTCGACACTACAAACTATGGTTTAAATACTTTTCGACCACCATTTCTAAATTACAAATTAAATTATGCAAATATGTACAAATAATGACGATTATTTTATTAATTGATGTTTTTAGAAATAAAAAATATTTGAGATATGTTTAAACTAGAAAGACACTATTTTCATATTCAGGTATACTATACAATTGAAATGTTTATGCCATTAGATTAAAAGTACTTGAAAATTTTTGTAACATTTTTTAATTTTGTCAGTGTTACAAACCCCTCAAATAATTAGTTACGGTTTTATTAAATCATACGTAGATAAATTATGATTTTTTTTTTCTAATATATCCGTAATTTTTCTAATATATATAGGTTACCCACCTGACTCAAAAATAAGAGCTCCTTATAATCAAATATAAGAGGAAAGGAATTTTTTTTAAATATAATTTTTTGTGCTAATTATATAAAGTGATATTATATTCTTAATTATGCACAATTTATGCTACAATCCTTAGTAAGTCTTTATTAAAATAACTAACCTTGTAATAAAAACACGTTTAATTTACGAACATTTTACGAAGTAGAGGATTTGAATATAGAAGGATCCTGAGTTCTCTTTAAATAAATTAATCTGGATTTCTCCTAAGCACGGACTTTGTGCGATACGAAAAAAGGAAATTTATAGGTCAAGAGTTTGATTTGATTCCGAAAATTAAGAAAACTTTCTTGACTTACAATATTTTCGAAAATACTTGGAACATACTGATTAATCAGTAATGAACAGAAAATATGTTGCATATAAAGAGGAAATAATCACTAAAACAATAGCTAGATTTATGGAGTATTTAATAGAGAAGGCATGTGACGGTCGTAAAATATTGCAGTACATTATAGTTAGATCCAATTATTTAAGTTAAAATGTTTATTGATTCATGGCTCACTAGAAAATGTCAAGATATATGGAATTTATATATTCTGTTAAAATTGATTGCATTTATTCATTCTTTGAGAACAATGACTTTTAATACTCTGGAAAAATTTTAATAGCTTGCAAGGCTTTAAAATATAATTGATAACAAAAAAAATATAATTTTTTTCCGTCCCAGATGTTGATGTAATTACATAAGGAATGACTGATGATATACGACATATTGGGATTGTTCTTACTTGTTAAAAGTAATAGGTTCAGGTTCATAAGATATATTCCTAAACAAAATAGGTACATTCTTTTAGGTTTAGTAAAAATTTAAGAACAAGGTCTAATGGGTAAACAGACACACTTCATGTATTATTTACAGAATCTATTTGAGCCACTTTTTACCCTCCTTTATCTCAATACTTTTTTGATGTAAAGAGTTCAATTGTGATAATATTCATTGGAAAAATAAGTACATTTACTACAGAAACAACAACTTGTCAAGTTCAAGCCTGAAACTAATATCATTTGCAATTTTGTTTATTGAGACTTTAAATATAAACTATATTCCAAGTACTGCGCGGAAACTGTAACTGAAAGATTAATGTCATTTACTTTAATATATTTTGAAAAAATAATGTACAATATTTAGATCAAGTTAAAATAATGTAACATTAACATAATAAGTCTTTTCTCCAGAACGGAATAGCCAGGCGCAAATCGGTACAACGCATTTGGCTAGAATTATACGTATTCTTTGCTATAATTATGATGTAATTTGCATACCTTAAATGCGATAAAGATATAAACAAAAGGCTAACATAATGGTTGTTTGGAAAAGCGTCAATAAAATGGTATATTATCAAAATAAATTTTTCATTTCTCTTTTCCTTTTTATTTAACTGAAACGAAACTTTCAATACACATATTTTGCATAATTATAAAGACCGCTATTGATTTATTTTACAAAAGATATAAAATTATGTTTTAGCGAATAATAACTTACTACAAATGTTATTATTTATTTTTTTTCATTTAACTTTTAATATATGTAAATAAGTGAGCACAAATTGCTAAGAAATAAAACAAAAGATCTCAGTAACAAAATAATTGTTTAAATCGATTTTCCACAAAATCCATCTTATGAATCCATATAATAATCCAAAACGTTATTTATTAAACGTTTTATTAAAAACGTTTTTTGTATAGCGCACTCACTCTTTTTTCAGTATTTTCAATAGACACTTAATAAAGGCATAGAAAACTAGGACAAGAACGAAAGTAAAGCGTTTCAGTGGGGGATTACTTTACGGAAAATCTAGTCATTAATAATGCCAAAAACAACAATAGAACAAATGGGGTTCATTAAAAGAATATATAAGAAAAAATAGCTCATATTTTAACCGCGACATCAATCAGTATACTCATACGAGAGTCGCATTTGAAAATTTCTGAAACGAAGTATAAGAACAGCATAACAATGGAGATTTGTTGGCACGAACACGTGAAATGAATAGGTAAAGTGAGAGTAATCGTACGTAAATAATATGTTAAGTATGAATAGAACTTGCAATGTGAGAATTCCATACACGCATAGGCACACAAACGTTAGGTATGTATTTCCATAAAGCTATTTGACAACATAAATATTATGTTGTCCTTGTAAATATAATGCCTACTATGTATTTCATATGTGTGTAAATATCGTAAACTTCTCAAACATACTTTCGATTCAATTATCATTTCTAATTTTGGCCAAGAAACTACATAATATGTACGATCTTATTTTATTTAGAAATTAGAAGCCCGTGACAGGCAGACAAGCGGCGAACGCACTTATAGACTGAGTGACTGAAAAAGGCATTGCCGTATTAATAGGGTTTAGTACAGAACCATGGAAGTGCCCATTAAAAATATATATACGTGAAAATTATGAATTATGACACAGATAACTATACATTTCATTAAAATGTCCATTTGATAGTCTTAAGTATAATCTTACACTCGATATTTTAGTGTTTGGGGAGAGGATGGGTGGTTGTATTATAATTTACCATTTTATTTAAAGATTTTGTACATCCTGCATACACGTGAATAGGAAATATTGTGAAATGCTACTATACACGAAATAAATTGTACAGACCATAGTTAATTTGAATTGAACTAAAATATTAAAAAAAGCACGTGTTTCGAAGACAATGGATCAAAAATATTTATAATGTTATAAATTTTCACTATTCTACACTCAATATATTCAAGAGTTTTATTGGTTTTAGCATAATTTACCATTTTACTTAAAAATATTCTACATCTGTGTAAGTTAACAAAAATATTTAAGCACAATATTTTGAAACTTTGTGTCAGAATTCAGTAGAAATCCTTATCGCAAAATGTGACTAAACAGGATATAAATTGTATAGACCGCGGTTAATTTTTTGTTGAATTAGAATGTTTTAAAGAACATGTATTAATATTATAAAGAAGGTATTTCGAAGACAATCGTTTAAAAATGGTTATATGACTATGAATTTTCGTGTTAACCACTTCGTCAGTTTTGAAAGCTTCATCCGTGGCCAAACGTGGCTCCTATCGCCGATTTTAACTAATTCATGAGGATTTCACATGCTGTACCCACTCCATGTGCTAATTGCCATGACTCTACATGCTAAATCAGGGTGTAATTTCGAATTGCCATGACTCTACACGCTAAAACGTCATGTGTAATTTCCGTTTTTGTAACTTTAATTTATTATTCAACTCTTTCGAGTCACATCACGTTGATATTGACACCTTGGTGCTTCTAAGTTTTTAAGGAATGTCTTAGAATAAAATTGATATGTTAAATAACGATACTACGAACACCTACGCGTATGTTATATGTAGGTTAAACTCAAGTTGTTCCCACGAAATCATTCCACATTAGTTTATTTATAAATAGCTTCTTCCTACTTAATATGTTGCATAGTAACTTCATTTTAACGGTCGTGCTGAAATCAGGTATATAAAATTCATTTCAATTCTAGACGTTCTTCTACTTTTCTATACTATCGTTGCAAATATTTTAATGTTGTTTATAAACAGAGACATAATAAAGATTTATCATTTGCAAATATCATACTTGATGACATACTGTGAAGTCGGTTAGCAAATATCGACTAGTTTAATATTGACACATTATTAACAGACTTCAAAAAAAAGGAGGTTTGCGATAATTTTTTACCAAGTAGACGGACTTTAATGATTCTTTTTTAATTTGAAAGAGGGTATCTTAGGAGTAGTCTATAAATATGATGATGATCTGATGATGAGGTTCGAAAATTAATAATGAAACTCCTTATAGAATGGCTCTAAATCAACTATGATTCAAGATATTTGCTGTGGGTAGTGTTATTTTATTTAGTGTGGTAGTGTTATTTTCTACAGTACTTACTTACTACTACTAACTAACTACAGTACTTACCAGGTTACGATCTGATGACAAACTCTGAAGAGAACAAATGGAACTCATTAACAGATGATAGTATAGCAGCCGTGATTAATGATATTTACTACTAGTAGTTATTACTTTCAAAATAACTACACCATTGACCAGGTCAAGGTCTAATGATGAGTTTTGCGGAACAATGAAATGAAATTAACGGATAGTAGCAAATTAAACGTGATTCAAGATATTTGCTGCTGTTAGTTGTTATTTTGCAAAATAACTACGCCATCGACGATGTCGGAGTCTGATGATGCGTTCTGGAGACGAAAAATGGAACTCCTTATCGAATGGTAGTAAATCAAACATAATTCAGGAGATTTGATCCTGGTAGCTTTTACTTTGCGAAATCTGTTATTGGATTTAGAATATACAGAACAGAATTCTTCAAGTGATAGTTGTCACTTTGCAAAATCTGATATTGGACTTTGGATATGAAGAACAGAACTCCTCAACGATTAGCACAACTATGGGGCTACTACTATCGCTTCGTTTCTGTGTGTTGTTGATAACCAACTTTAGACAAAGAGGAAATTATCCACTTGCTTCTGATAGTACACACATCATAGTGCACATTACTTGCTACTGATAACATTTACTTTGCAAAATAACTGCATCATCGACTAGGTCAGGATCTAATGATGAATTTTAAAGATGTATAATGCAACTCCTTAACGGATGGTAGTCAATCAATCGTGATTAAATATATTTGCTATTTGTTACTTCAGTTACTTTGCAAAATCTGATATTGAATATTGGATATGACGAATGGAACTCCTCAAGTGGTAGTTGTTACTTTGCAAAATCTGACATTCAACTTCGGAAATGGAGAACAGAAATCCTCAAAGGCTTACACCTAACCACTGGCAGCCACTATAATCGCTTCGTTTCTGGATGTTGTTTTTAACCAATTCTACACAAAGGGGAAATTATCTGTATACTAGCTTTTTCACGTGACTTTTAATAATTGTACAGTATTATAAGGAAGAAGATAATAGAATATTGATTATAGTCTGATGAATAATATTATAAATCCCTAAAAGTTCTAAAATAAAATATCTTTTAAAAAGCCGACTTCAAAAAAGTAGGTATTAAAAAGTGAAAAATAATTAACTGAAAACATTTTTTCAATTTTTCGCAATAAGTACTAAAAATTAAAAATTATTAACTTAAAACATTTGTTAAATTTTTCGCAGTAAAAAACTAAGTTCTTGTTGTAGTCGGGGCCAGCACCGAAAACCAACTTAAACAAATGTAATTTTTTTTATTATAATTACGCCCTTTATGAATCTGTTTCGTATTGTGAGTACATTAGAGGATAATGTTTTCATTTTACGTTATAAATTAAATTTAATTATAAATTTGTTTAAGTTTATCGACAGTGATTGCACCGACTTCAAAAATAAGTAACTGATTTATTACGAAAAAGCCCTAAAAACCTATTTTGAGTTATTTTTTACTTTTTGGTACCTACTTTTTTGAAGTTGGTTTTTTAAAATGTTTTATTTTAAGAAATTAATTGATTTTATTTTTTAAATTTATTTAAATATGTAATTTCTTTTCAATGTTTCTATCAGACTGGCCTCCATATTATTTTTTAACATATTAAGCATTTTTAGATGTCGCTATCATTATTTTCATTTTGCCACTATACATTCTTCAACCACTCTAGTCGAGAAGTAGGGATTTCAATTTCAATAAAATAAACCTTGAATCCTACTTTAGTCTCACAATGCTTCATAATTATTGAATAATGAATTTCTATTCAAATAGGACTATTTTAATTAGCAAATATGCCTCTGCTTTTCACTAAACGTAGTCTAAATTTAATCTCAGGGTTTATTCATCGGATGCACCCATCAATAATGCAGAATTTAATCAAGTGCCAAGCCGTGTCGCAAGAGAGCGGCTTTAAAATTTGAAACGTTTGCCATTTGCCAACGTTAGATAGCTACTTTACTGTGCACAAGGATTATTTGTAATCTCTCGAGTCGAAGCAGACGAGTTCCATTAGAAGCACGTAATTTAGATAATAATCCGCTTACACTGGAGAGTGTATTGAATCTCGAGGCAAATGTCTGTTAAAGACGAATCATTTTCTGTCTAAAAATTATTTTTGTTTCAAAATTTTCTACAGTAAAGTCAGCAATGTTACATTGTAAATAATGGACATTTTACAGCTTAAAAAAATAATTCATAACTCGTTTTTCCAGATCTTATTTTGGATGACTATCTTAATCCGTATAAAATTATATTTTACCGTGATGTATCTTCATGCTATAGTTTTCTAACAAATAATTTAAAAGATAGGCATTGTTTTTAAGCATACAACATTATATGTACGATATTGACACAAGACGCTTCTATACTTGGAAAATCTACCTATAAAACCGGGATATTTCGTTAATGTATCATATTATAATGGTTCTTTTCCTGATGAGTAAAGTCAAATTCTAAGCTAATAACCATTAAAGGTTTAGTGGAAGTAGTTTCCGGCTTGTGAACAGACGAAAATAAGACTGTTCTGCTTTAACTATGAATAGCAAAATAAACTTTTCTTGCCTTCATGGATAAATCGATAGAAGAATATTCACGAGATTCGTAAGTTCTTATTTCAATATCTTCATAGTTTCACTCGCGGTCACATTAAAAAGTATTGACCAGTATTTTCACAATTTTGGATATTATTTTCAATATTTTTACGTTTTATATCACCCCAAGATTTAAATGCTGTTTTTAGTTTTATTTCATTATAGTTTTGATCTTGTTTTATTTATTAATTCTCTTATTCCATTTATAAATTTTTGTTTGTGGGTATACATTAAAGAGTAATTTATTTCCACGATTTTCTTTCAATTACTGTTAGTTAAAATGATATAAGAAGGTAGTAAGAAGTAGTTAAAATGATATTTTTTCCACGCTGGAATATTTTTACCTTTCCTTATATATATTTACCACGCTGGAACGGAAATTGGACATAAGTTTTATCTGAGTGGTCATATGTATTGAGTAATAGTTTTATGAGGCCAGTTTACATCTATACCTATGATGAAAATCCGTGCAATCGTTTGCAACTTATGAAGGGATAGGAGTCGCTATTACGGTTACAAATTTTGGGTTTATGATCACCTATTCAGTTTTAGCGAGCAGCTCAAACTTAGCGATATAATGGCAAACGTGGCTATACCAATGAATTAAAAGAATTGTAGTAGCTGGCATATCTTCCAGGTTTATATTCAAATTTGATTTTGTGGGACAATTCTTACACCAGAAAACTTAGTGTCAAATGGTGATTAGCTTAGTACTCTCTTGGATCAATGGAATTAGAGCAGCTGGGACTTCCAAATTATTTAAAATGTTCATTTTTGTCAGAGTTCTCAAACCCGTAAAGCTGCTGATCTAATTATAACCATAGTAGGAAGTATTTCCTGGATCTAAGAAGCTAAAAGCCTGTTTTCCTGCCAGGCTACATTGCTTGTTTATTATTGTATAATTAGCGCTACGCTAAAGTGCATATCCCTACAACATTAAAAATCTCTGACCGAACCGAATCACATTAAAAATGGAGTCAAACTCTAGCCAAATGTGGTGCATTCATTTGATTTGGATATTATTAATACCTATTTAGTGATAATATAATCACTTCAGTTTGTATATAATAAATCCAAAAATAAATTCAGTGTAGAAAAAAATAAAAATCAATTTTATAAATAACTAGCAAAAAGCACGGATTTGTGGGGCTAGCGAGTTTTTTTAATGCGCGTCCATTAAAATAATGCTTTTAGGTTGCAGGTTGCGATTGAGGCTGCCGCGCTTCTATAGTGCTTCAGTCATATTTGCAGATGCTAATGTACACGACTTTACTACACAGCCCAGGACGCGGGACAGCTCCAACATCATCCAAAGCATGATCACTGGGCTATTACTTATTTAAATGCATGTACGTATAACCAGTTTAATATATATCCATATAATATATATATATATATATATATATATATATATATATATACATCTGTAGGTGGGCAATTAGCAAAGATCTTTGCTAATTGCGCACCTGAAATGTCATCATACAACGAAACCTAGGTAAAGAATTTAAATAAAGTAGAAATAATACTACATCACGTAGTTTCATTTAATTGTAAATTATAATTTCTACAAAATTAACGCTAAATATATTTAAGTTAAAATACTTAATAATTTTTAAGAAAGAATTTTAATAGGATGCGGACTCTGTTTAGAAATTTTGCAAATTCGTGTATTTCGAAGGGAACCTTTACCAGTATGAAATAAAGTAGGAAATGCCGTACAAATATATCCATCATACGTAAATTCATTAATTTGTACAGAATCCAATCTAGGCCAAGGTTAAACATGAGAACCATCATTTTCTTCCTGAATGTTCAATACACTATTTACTATATCCATTATATTGAAAGGTCAATTCCATTTTTTCTGGGTAGCTCCAAAATTATCAGTATGTTAAAAAGAATTTTCTCGACAAGAATACAATTCAGCATCTCGAGTTCTTTTCTGATATTCTCTTGCATCAGACGTCAAAGAACGGTTACTGTTGTATTCTTTACGACCAGTTAAAATATGACTTCGTGGTATCTCGCTGTGACAATAAAAAAAATTATATTGTTTCTATATCTTGTTTTATTCGATTTATATAGTTTATTTCATCTCCACAACTTACTATCCATTCATTTACAATATACAAACTTCCACGTATCACGTTTCGATTTTGTTAGTAAACATTCTTTCCAGAAATATTACACATCTGCATGCTCTATTAATTCTGTAATTTTCTAACAGATGCCGCTAGTAACAAACTAGTTAGTAGAAATATTCACACATCACGTGTCGATTTTGTTATTAGACATTTTAGAAATATAATACATCTGCTCGTATGCTCTATTAATTCCGTAGTTTTCTACTAGATGGCACTAGTAACCACTTTCTAGTATTATGCATCGTTGTTGCGTATTTTTTTTTATAATTTTTTAAAATATTTAATGTGTGATAGTTTTAGTTTGATAGTTTTTAGTAGTAGTGATAGTTCTTTGGTAAAGTGTTAAAGTGTATGTACAAAACTGTACGGGTTGGGGATAGTGTTAGTTCTCGCTTCGCTCACTCTAATTACATCATTATAATTTTTTTTAATATTTAAATTAAAAAATAGCGATGGATAACAAATTTTGATATGACTTTAAATTATTATGTTAAATTTTAAATCCAGAGGAATGATAGTTTTTTCGTAAAGTGTACCACAAAACTGTACGAGTTGTGGGATAGTGTTAGTTCCCGCTTTGCTCACCCTAATTACACAATGATAATTTAATTAATATTAAATACAAACGTCAATACAAAATTAGTGTATATTATAATGTAAAACAACCACAAAGGTTTCTTCAAACGTAAACTACATTGCCAGTCAAACATAACAAATTATGGTTATAATAATAACGACTATAATATTTTAAATATTAAAAATATCAAATTTACAAACATAGTAAAAATACCAACGATAAGTAATGGTAAAATATTTATTTATCAGATAGTGTTTCGTTCACTGTATAACAAGCTTTTTCCGTAAGCATGTCATTTTATTTTCTTAAGATGAAAATTACTTTTGAGTTTAAAATATTCATTCAAAAGTAATTTTCATCTAAAGAAAATAAAACTATTATCTCAGAAGTCTAAAGCCATCAGCGCAGCCGTATAAAATTTTAGGTAGAAAATGATTCTTCTTTAATAGATCTTTGCCTCCAGGTTCAGTAAACTGGAGTGAGCTGATTATTATCCGAATTACATGCTTGTAACAGGACTTGTCTGCTTCGATTCCAGAGATTATACGTAATACTTGTGCACAGTAAAGTAGCTATCTAACGTTCGCATGGCGAACGTTTCAAATTTTAAAGCCGCGCTCTTGAGACACGGCTTGGCACTTGATTAAATTCTGCATTATTGATGGCTGCATCCGATGAATACATCGTGAGATTAAATTTAGGCTATGTTTAGTGAAAAACAGAAGCGTATTTGCTAATGAAAATAGTCCTATCTGAGGAGAAATTCATTATTTAATAATTATGAACCATTGTGAGACTAACGTATGATTCATGATTATTTTCTTGAATGTGAAATCCCTACTTTTCAAATAGAGTGGTTGAAAAATATATTTTATAATGGCAAAATGAAAATAGTGAAAACGCCAACTAAAAAACCTTAAGATATTAAAATGGAGGCCAGTTTAATATAAACATTGAAAAGAAATTACATATTTAAATACGTTCAAAAAAAGAGGATCAATTAAGGCTTAAAAAACCGACTTAAAAGAAGTAGGCACCAAAAGTAAAAAATAATTAACTCGAAATACGTATCTACTTATTCGCAATAAATAACAAAATTACTTATCTTTAAAGTCGGTGCCAGCACCGTCGACCAACTTAAACCAATTTATAATTTAATTTATAACGTTAACTTCTAATGTACTCACAATACGACATAGATTCATAAAGGGCAAATTTATAATATAAAATTTTACATTTGTTTTTGATTTGTATTGCCGGCATCGACTTCAAAAATTTGTAACTTGGTTATTTATTGTGAATAAGTAGGTACTTATTTTGAGTTAATTATTTTTTACTTTTAATAACCTATTTTTTTGAAGTCTGTTTTCTGAAAGATATTTTATTTTAGAATTTTTACTGACTAATCATATTTATCATCACACTTTAACTAACATTCAACTATCTCCTTTCTTAGAATATTGTACCATTATTACAAGTCACGTGTAAAAGCTAATATAAGGATAATTTCCTGTTTGTCTAAAGTTGGTTATCAACAACACATAGAAACGAAGCGATAGTAATGGCCGCCAGCGGCTGGCCGTAAACGGTTAAGGAGTTCCGTTCCCCGTATCCAAAGTTCAATATTTGATTTTGTAAAGTAACTATTACCACTTGAATAGTTCCGTTCACCATATTCGAAATCCAATATCAGATTTTGTAAAGTAATGACTAAAGCAACAACTAAGCAATAACAAATATACTAAATCACTATTGATTTAATACCATCTGTTAAGGAGTTAGACATTATTCATCTTCAGAACTCATCATCAGATCCTGACATCTCAATGGTATAGTTATTTTTCAAAATAACTACTACTGGTAGCAAAAATCTTGAATTACATTTAATTTACAACCATCCGTTAAGGAGTTCCATTGTCCATTTCTAGAACTTATCACAGGAGTCTGACATCGTTTATGACGTAGTTATTTTGCGAAGTAATAACTACCAGCAGCAAATATATTAAATCACGGGATTGCATTATTCATCTTCAGAACTCATCATCAGATCTTGACCTGGTCAACCGTTTTTGCAAAGTAACAACTACAAGTAATAAATATTTTTAATCACGATTGTTATACTACTATCCGTTAAGGAGCTCTATCGTTCATCTCCAGAATTTATTGTCAGACCTTGATCTAGTAAGAAACGTAGTTTTTTTTGTAAAGTAACAACTACCCAAAGCAAATATAAACATAGTTGATTTACTGCCATTGATTAAGGAGTTCCATCATTCATTTCCAAACCTCATTATCCAGATCATCATCATATTTATATGGGACTATATAGCTAATGATTTTGTAGGAACAAGTTAATTTTTACATATATATAACATTCTTGTGAGTGTTTTACTGTTATTTAAAGGTTATCTAACATATAAATTTTGTTCCAAGACATTCTTAAAAAATTAAGAAGTAACACGGTATGAATAATAAATTAAAGTCACAAAAACGGAAATAACGCATGTCGTAATATCCTGTCGTAGCGTGTAGAGTCCTGGCAATTAACACATGGAGTGTGTACAACATGTGAAATCCATATGAATTGGTTAAAATCGGTGAAGGGAGCCACGTTTGTTTCACTCATCTCTGATGACGCTTGTAAAATTGGCAATGTGGTTAACACAAAAATTTATGGCAATATAACCATTTTTAATAAAAATGCCTTCGAAATGCCTGCTTTTAAATAATGATACATGTTTTCAAATATTGAATATACTTTGGCGTTAATTTTGTAGAAATTCATTATAACTTAATTTTTATACACAACTAAATAAAATTACGTGACGTAATATTATTTCCATTTTATTTAAATTCTTAACCACAACCTAGGTTTTGTTGTATGATGTTCAGTTGAGTAATTTGTCAAAAATCTTTACAGATTAACCACCAAAAGATATTGACATACAACGAAACCTAGGTCGTGGTTAAGAATATAAATAAAGTGGAAACAATACTACAGTACGTAGTTTCATTTAGTTGTGAAAAAAATTAAGTATATGTCTTGTTAAATATTCTAATTCAATTCAAATTAACTACGGTTCCAATTTCCCGGGGTATCAACAACAAATACATTATTACATGGTCGTGATGTAATTGAGCGTGTTCATTACAACACACAAACTGTTCACATATAATTTGGTTATAATTCATGCAGAAATGTTGTTCCCCACATTGGCTCCGGTTACTCGATATTCTTGTCGAGCCTAATTTTCCGCACGTAATAACTTTGAACTTGAACTTGTATTTTGAAAATAGTTCATGTAAATTTTACGTAGTGGGCACATGTGTATTTTATTACGTCATGTAAAAGGAATTATACATAATAAATATTACACCTAACTGTTACCACTTTTTCAAAATATGAAAACGTGATATTAACAAGTCCTTTATAAGACCAACAATAAAATTTATTTCGATATTATAACAAACATAATACAGATCACCTACTTGTACGCACATAAGTACAGTTTATTGTGTTTTGTATTTTTGGAATTTAGTGAGGGCAAATGTTTGTTCTTTAAAACATTTGTCTCTATGCTTCCTAACAAATGACATCCGCTTTTTTATTTGTTGCATCAAACACATTTCGTATAAAAAAGCCAATAAAAAAATAAGTTTGATAATTCAGACCATCATACACTTGCCCGAATCTGCTGATAGGTATGCGTTGCCGTTAAGTTCGTTTGTCGCTGTTGAACGATTTTCGTCATTCAGATTGCCTCTGAGATTGGTGCGAACACATTTGAACTCGTTACATTAGTTACACTGGTTTAGTTTCATAATAATATGCCAATAGAATTCGATCATGGCTATGTTGTTAAGTGAAACCATAATGACAATTTGAAAAAAATAATTAAAGACAATTTTTTTTGTGTTACTTTCATCTTGACATAATACGAATAAATTCGGCCAATTAAAAAAAAAACAAATGACAAATTCAATCAAAGTGCCAATAGTTAGATTTTCGAAAATTGAATTACTTTTTATATTACCATTATTACAGAGACCAGTTCTAAGTACTTGCAATGCTACTCTCGTAGTTATCAAAAACGAAATTGTTAAAGAATCAAGAAACGACATCATTTTTATATAAACCTGTTCCTAACTTTTTGAAATTTATAAGTAAAAAGGGAAATATGGAAAAAAAGGAAAGTTCGGGAAAGGAGTTTGGGTTAATTATTATTAAAAAAAAATTTAAAACAAAATTGTAAAGAAATAAGAAACCAATTGCCTCACCTTGACCTTCTGACCGCTCTTCTCTATCAAGGTACCAAAATGACGAAATGCTAGCCACTAACTTGGGGTCTATTATAAATCGGTAGCAGGCAGTTTTTGCGTGAAATTAGCTTGTGACCATATCGATGTCGGTCATGTGCTATTTTGCAGCAAAACGTTCCTTTGAGAGCTTAGCGTTGCCAGTCAGAATTTGGTCTCCAAGTGGTGCCGCCAATTTTCCGGAACTTTCTCTAAACTCTTAAGACAGCGACGAGCAGTCGCTCTCAAGCGCAATTCAAGCGACAGCTGGCCGATTAAGTGTCGTTTTTGCGACAAGAAAATAATTTGCCCCCATCAATTATAGTGGTTTTCATAGTTTTAAAATAAAATGGTACTTCTGTTAGTGTAGATACAGACAGATCGACGTTCGATGAGCGACTGTTAAGAAAATTTCTATTGCAATTAATGTCGATCGCGAAAAAAAAGTCTTATTGACTGTTAAGAGAGCAATACATTCATGACTTAGTTCAAAGCTACGTATTTATAGTAACAATTGTCAGATATTTATATTCTATTTCGCCTTTTCATCCTTCACTTTTGAATTAGTCTCTTTCATTAACAAAAAAGCGCCATTGAATCCGCACCTAAGGGTCGAGTCGATTTCGTTGTTCGCCAGTATAATATCGAAAACAAAACATGTATTTCACTTAATATCTAATACAAATGTATTACATATTAAGTGTAAATGTAATATGTGAATCCTGAATATTTCATGTAAGTATCATGTAAACAAAATAAAAAAAAAATGAAATATCACCATGTATAGCAATGATTTTTTTTAAAAGCATGATATTTTTTTCAAACGGGATAATTCGATTATGATGGGTGTAAACAATTCGTTTTATTTATTTTTCTCAATAACAATGGAAGCCGTGTATAAAAATTTTCAGATAGATCATTTTTAAATGCAATAGCAGACAAGATTATACGAAGTATTTTTGTAATTAATTACCCATAGTAATAGATTATGTTAAATTTTAATGCGCGTAATTTTTGCAATATCCATAATTAAAGATCGATTACAAAAAATTTTTCGAGACTACCGGAAATGTCTACATATAATTATCAATTTGAATTTATATAACGGTGTTTGTACCTGCGATACGTTCATTGTAAATGACATGTCGGCGAATGTAGCTCGACGGCAATATACCGAGTCGCATACGGATGCCCCAGCGCCCATCTTCCGTAAAGCGTACTTCACTTGCACGACCGCTTCATGTCCTCCCAATTATTCAAATGTAGATTGTAAATTGTGTTGTTCTTTTCACAAATGTTTTGTTTTTATGTTGGTCCTTTTGGGGAATTTTCAACACGAAGCACCGTGGAGCTGTACACAGATTTTTTAATCCAGTGCAAGTGTTTGTAAGCTTTTGTGCATGAGTTCGAATGAATAGAGAGGGAAATATTATGCTATGCCTGTTTTTTTTGTTTTGATTAACTATTGCATACTTTTGTGGCTTGCTTTGTAGAATATTATGTCAGTTTTAAATTCATAATAAAAGAGATCATCTGTGAACCTTTTTGAATTAAAAATAATTTTGTAGAAATTCATTATCATTTAATTTTTAGTTACAACTAAATGAAACTACGAGATGTAGTATTATATTTACTTTACTTAAATTCTTTACCACTACCTAGGTTTCGTTGTATGACAACTTCTTTTGCCCACCTGACGATGTTGTCGTACAACTAGGTCGTATAAAAAATTTAAATAAAGTAAAAATAATACTACATCACGTAGTTTCATCTAGTTTGCAATATTGATAGGAAATATATTGTTTGGAATTCCAGGCGTATATATTTGGAGGGTCTCAAGATAATCCTGGAAACAAAATTGGTTCACAAACGGCAAATTGTTTTAAGTAAACCTTTGAATATATTCAAAAAAATACTCTTTGAATCTATTATCTTTACGACTTTCCATAAGCCTGTGTGAAAAAAAGTCTTCATCCCTCTTTTGCATTTATGGGAACTTTTTGAATTATAAATGTGATTCTTAGTTTTGCGTCGTAAAATTACATAATTATGTGTTAAATATAGTCTATTATCTATTAGCTTATTCCTTGTAAGAGCTGATTTTTTACAGACGAACAGACAACGTTGCTTTTATAAATAGTTTCCGTGGGCACAAAAACTTATATGTTCTATTACTTCTATTTTGTGTATTTATTGCAAGAAATATTTTCTTCTTTTATTTTCGTCATAGAATTCGAATCCGTGTTCACGGCAAGAAAAATCTTTAACATTCTCTCAAACGTCTTTGTACCTGCCTTCGCTACTATCTATTTACCGTTACAATAATTGTGTTTACTTTATTTATTTTCTATCGAAATATATTTCACTTTTTAATGGTGACATTTGAGAGTAAATCAAAGTGAACAATAATGGATCATTGATAATGTGCAAGATTGTGTTTGTTCACTAATTGATTATCAAGTGAACTGCTATAGTTACGGACAATTCTGTTTTCTATTTATAATTCTCAGATTTTTCTCACAATGCTACGATATTTATTAATTTATATTTTATTAAGAAAATAGATTACATAACAAGTAATTTACCATATTACAAGTAAATGTATCATCAAGCTTCTGTTATTTCACACGTCAATATTATATATGCAGTTCATTTTGGAATATAATTGCAAAATTAAAATAATTTTTTTGTTTTACAATAATAATTATTATTAACACAGTATCTTACATATTTGCTAATAATTTGCATCAGATTGTTTTTCCAAGGCATATCATTTTTACCATAAAGATGCGCATTGTTATGTAAAATTAGGTTTCTTAGACGAAAAGTACCCCTTGGCTACAAACATAGAATCAATTCCGTCGATGTTTCCGTTTGGTGACAAAATATGGAAAATGTTCTAAAAAATAATAATGGCAAGTTTAGCGCCAAAAAGTGTACAGGCCAATTACACGGAACAAATTAATCACTTTTTGGCTTCCTCTCCTTTGTATGTGTCTAAATTTTTATTAGGTGTTTTTTAAGTAGTTATTTAACAAAATGCATAGAATCACTTATATGAACAATGGATAAAACACACATTTTTTGTGACATCTGTATTCGCAAATATACCCCTAAATATACATGTATATTTATGTATTTATATATATATATATATATATATGTGTGTGTGTGTGTGT
The DNA here is from genome assembly GCA_039881145.1 of Druceiella hillmani. Classification (NCBI taxonomy): domain Eukaryota; kingdom Metazoa; phylum Arthropoda; class Insecta; order Lepidoptera; family Hepialidae; genus Druceiella; species Druceiella hillmani. The sequence continues at coordinate 971,719 of JAYKKI010000011.1, read as the reverse complement.
GTGTATCACTTAATCAACTGGCGAACTCGTTGCATAGGTAGAATAGGTAGATAGGAAAGTTGATAACAAAATATGATAAGTTATTTATTGAGAAAAAACAAAAATATAATTTAATTTGATATGTCAGGAAGATTTTTGAACGAGATTGGAGGGTAGGACTAAAGAAAGGAAAGAAACATGGAAAGTAAAATTAGGGGAGGAATCTTGTGTTTCAGATGACTTTGGAATGTCGGAGTAAACGATGAAACTCTGATGTCGGAATTGAGTTTGTTCGTAGCAGGGAGACACATTTTATTTATATATATATTCAAAAGACTTCTAAAGTTTCATAGTTGTTATGATTCATACTTTATTTAATTTTTATTAACAGAAATATATAAAAATAATAAAGAAACATTTTTAATGTTTATTTCTTCATATTGAACTCCAGATAGTATTAAAGAAAAGGCTTAAATGAACTTATATTAATCAGACAATATTGAAGCTCTGCTGTATACTACAATAATTCATTGGCAATAATTATTTAGCCTACTCCTTTCGAATTTAAATATGTCGCCAGCGCAGTAATAATTCGATATAGACGTTCGGACATATCTTATTTTGAGACAATAACACTAACTTCAGAGCACAAAAAAAATTCCGGAGTTAAGCCACAGTTACAAAAAAATTATGGATTCAATACTAAACTGAATAATATTTGCTCAAAACTTTGCAGAAACGCCGAATCTAGAATTATTAGTGATTCAGCGTGTTCGAATGGGTTTTAAGTCATCTCGTCGTAAACATTTTGCTTTATAATTCTAACATTATTTTAAAGCCGTGAAGTATAGGCGATAACATAACACTTCAACAATACAAGTGGACTCTAACAAATTGCAAGGGCTTTTATAATGTTCGAATATTTCCTGCGATATTCTCTGCGAGCCCTTAAACGACCTTGGTCCCTGAACGCCGCCACTTCGAGACTTGAATAAAATTTTAAGGGAAGAGACTTTCAATAGTCGCTTTTGTAATACAAGATATATATTCAAGTAATATGTCAAATCTAGTCGATCTAATAGATGATGGGCGAATTATAATAGAATATAATATTGAATATATTTGGCGTTAATTTTGTAGACAATCATTATTCACAATTAAATGAAACTACGCGATGTAGTATTATTTCTACTTTTTTAATTTCTTTACCACGACCTAGGTTTCGTTGTATTACATCTTCAGGTGGAATGTTAGCAAAGATATATAGAATCTTTGCTAACATTCCACCTGAAGATGTAATACAACGAAACCTAGGTCGTGGTAAAGAAATTATAGAAAGTAGAAATAATACTACATCGCGTAGTTTCATTTAATTGTGAATAGAATATAAATAAAGGTACGCCTCTAAAAAATTATAAACTTTTTTATTTTCTCGATAATTTTTATTATTTTCTAAATTTAACTTTAAAATAAGACGTTCGTCTCCATCCATTGGACTGCATGTGCATGTGTACGCACGTGCATACGTAGGAGGCCTATGGTTGCAATTTTTAACGATTTTGTTTTTTATTTTTTTTTTCGATTAGGTAACTATTCGCATAGAAGCATACTGATTTTCACGTGGTAGTGGTAATTTTGGGTTTACCAACGACTGCGCAACTTTTAAATTTTTGTAGTGAGATGCACGCGTGTACTTATTTTTAAATTGAGATGTTGGGGAATATGAGTTAGGTAGGTTTTGCAACTACTGAATAAAGAAAGCGAGCCGAATAATACAACAATTAAATATTTTGGCAAGGCCATCAATAGTAATGAATAATATATTTTTGTTATCTCCTAAAAATCTACTTATTTTCCCGAAATAATGTTATCCTACAGAATATATATCTGTAATTTGCATTTAACAATTATTTTGTTGAATATATTTGGCGTTAATTTTGTAGAAATTCATTATTTACAATTAAATTAAACTACGTGATGTAGTATCATTTCTACTTTCTTTAAGTTCTTTACCACGACCTAGGTTTCGATGTATTACAACACTTCAGGTGGGCTATTAGCAAGATTTTTTAATCATCTTTGCGTAGTATTTTGAATTATTTTCTTATAAATATATCTACCGTAATCCTTTTTGCGTTTCAATATAGGGACATTAGTCATATTGAGGATTTCCAACTTTCCACTCTTATGACACACCACCTGCATCCAGTTCATGCAGACTTGTTATTGAATGGCTCCTGTCCATTTTCAAGATGATTTTCCCTATTAGGTTTTTTATTAGCGTGGGGGTCGCCATATTGGAACTCTGCTTGCCAGCGACAGTTGTCCATTTTATTAATATGGCCTGATCATCTTCATTTGCAATATTCTAATATCACAGCAGACTTATCTGTTAAATTCGTGGTTTTTAATGTATAGGCAGGATACAATTGTTATGCAGCTTGGAATATTTTCCAAAAGAACCGAGCTGTTTGGTCTAGAGGCAAATATATGCCTGTGCGATTCGAACTCTGATATGCGATTCTAATGCACAAGTGTTAATTTATAGCCGAAATATGTAGAGTTAATGAATATTTTGCTCGGAAATTATTGATTTTTTTTGGTAAAATATTGTAAAAAATTGCGGATCATGGCGATTTTATCTTTGACACAATCTGCTGCCATTTTAATGGAATCCGAGAACCGCTAGTTACTAAGTCTCTCTCTCTGTCGGTCAATATACCTCTATTTCTTCAATAACGTCATCTAAACATGCTCTCGAGAAAAACTTTGATATTATCGTGTCACCTTGGTGCACTCCATACTCCAGTTTAAGTGGCAGTGTTAGTTTGTGGATGCTAATCGATGATGTTCCATGTAGCTGTAGGGCCACGGCTTGGAGCAGCAGGGCTCTACTATGTACCTCTCGTCAAGTATACAGTCCAATAAAGGTTTCATAATTGCCTCTCCATGAAGTCACAGTCTTTTTCGCAATCGACGGGGATGGATCTTGGTATTTGCAATGATCATTATTAAAGTTTGCAGGTGGTTGTTTGGATTATAGCGTTAGTTAGAAAGAGTATAGTGATGTAGACGGATATAGAATTACTTTTTTGTTGTATATCAAATTTCTGTATTATTTCTTTTAATAATACTTAATTTCAGAACCAAAGGTTTGCTTTCGTCAAAAATCCTTATCGTGAATACTTAGCGGATGTCAGCTGCCAGCGATCGAGAATGTAAGTATTTAATGTCGATGCATAGAGCCGTCAAAAGTAGGGGTTATGTGTTTGTCGAAAACTCATTAATGTTTGCTAAATATCTTTTCCAACCTCCTTTTACCCCATAATAAAAATAATTGCCGGCAAAAAAAGTATAGAAAAATTATACATATTATATGAAAGGAAATAAATGTTAGAGTCATAGTGTGGATACTTTCTTGCAAAAGGTAAATCTGCAAATATTATTTATGTATATATAGTTTTATATTTACTGTTAGACTAAAAGCATACTAATATAATTGTTGCACCGCACGCTCCTCACTGCTCCCCGCTCTGGCTGTACGAAAGCGCAATGTTTTTGCCACTTGCATATCAAATCGCTGCTCAAATAAAGCTCGTCATTAACGAGTTGTTTCTCAAACTTCCGATATTCTCTTACAAACAGTATAATATAATTTTCCAGTACCGATATTTCTAAAATATTATGCAAGTTACCATCATAAGCAATTATGCGGTATATGTGAGTAAAAATATAGGCATAAGTTTCCTTCTAAATAAATATATCTAAAAAAACCATAAGAGGAATTCTAACAATTCCCATCAACACATTTTTGTATGCTTACGCAAATTTACTTTTATGTAATTACTTGTGAAATTTACTAATATTTGTTACCTAATGTATATGTGGGAATTTCCGACATGATTACAGAAAAATACAACTTGTGCTAAATGTTGAAACTAGAATAGTCACTATGGCGTGCTTGCACATCTATTCAAGAACTGTGTATTAAATGACAATGCCCATTAACTGGCACAATGCTCGTCGCATTCTTCTTCGTAAAAGAAGGAATATCGAAAACCGGGTACCTACTGCCCAAGTGGGCTCCTGGTCCATATTTATAAATTATTCATCTGAGTAATCCTGAATATATTAAGTAATAAATTCGGTAACTAATAATAAAAGGAAAAGACCGGTTTCCGGTCTGGCTATGACCCAAATAACCATTTGCAAACTTAAAATATGATCAATGCGAATGCCGAGATCGATCTGTCATAATAAACCATAAAAAAGCAGTTGACTTCATTAAGGAGAAATTGTCTGCAGTATGACCCTAACATTTATTTCTTTTCATATTGTAATAAAAAAGAGCAATCATTCGACTTTAGAAAAATGTTTATATTTATCCAGATTATTTCTGAAAAAAGTATTGTAGCTGAGATGAATTAGAATAAGAGTAAAAAATTGTAAATTAAAAAAAGAGTAAAGGCGTTTTATTTAACCGAAGCAACAACTTTGTAGCGGCAAGCGAAAGAAAAACTGATCAATTATTATTATTATGGGGTAGAAGATAATTGGAAAAGTTATTTAGCGAACAGTATTGAATTTTCGACAGGCTCATAACGCGTGTTTTTGAAGTATCAATATATTAATATTAAATCATTTTATTGTCTGTCGTTAGCAGTTCACATCCGCTAAATATTTACGATAACGATTTTTGAAAAAGCAAATCTGTAGTTCCAAGCTTAAATATTATATAACAATTTTTTTTGTACAATTTTGATACAAAAATTAAAAGTAATTATATATCTGCCTATATCACTACATTTTTTTCAACCTAATTGAGGTAGGAAGCGATAATGGAATGCTGTAATGCATTTTTACGCTCACCCCATAATTTTCCGAAAGCAATGTTTACGTAAAACAATATAAAAATGTTATATTGCAGTTGTGTCGGAAAGTACAATGTTTTCACGTTCAGTATGTTTTTCAAAATGTTTAAAATTTTAGATTTAATTATGAGTTTACACATACCTATATTTTTACTCATACGATATGATTTTTTTCATTAGTTTTTTCTTTCGGTCATTGTTGAATAGTAGTTAATTAAAATTATAGTCATTAATAATGAATTTTAAATTTAGTAACACGTGGTTTTAATTAATAATATTCATTGGCAATGCAAAATTCAATACGCAATAGACGCGTAGGTGACTAATTATAAATGTATGTAACTTACACGCATTGTTCCAAAAGATCATTTATTTATTTGCCTCATTAAATTAAATAATTTATTTATATTTTGTGTTAATCTAAAGCTAAGTTTGGGAAAAAAACGTGGGAAGGTTAACATTCTAGAATGGAGTATGGTTCTTAAGCAAAAGGTCGAGTTTATATTCGCTGAATTCTTATTTCTAGATTGTGATATATAGAAATTCTATTATAAAAGATTCATTGCTTAAAACCGCACCAATATTCTTCATTACCGTCTAGATTTTGAACATTATTGGTGAAAGCAGGGAGAGTAGCTGAATGAAAAAAACTAATTTAGATCGCGTAATTAGATTTGGAAAAAGTGAATAAAATTATGTAAGGTTCATAAAGTTAAACAAATGCGTGATTTGAATCTTTCTGTAATAGTTATAAATGTAATATTAACATTACGTAAAAATATAGAAATGGAACACAAGTTGTTAGTGTAGAGTTCTATGAAAGGGTCCTTTGTCATATATGGGGTGGTGACTTGTACGCTGGTTAAAAGGGATGCAAATGTCTTAAACGCATGGAGAATAAAGTCCTCGTAATAATCTACAAAGAGGAAAAATCAAAGTAGAGTTAGGAGTTTTTTCGTGACCTCTTCTATGGCATCGAACGTCATAAAACACGGCTGAAGTGACTTCAACACATCCATAAGATGGATTCTAAATGAATTAGAACGAATTTTCTCCACGCTAAATTAGAAGCACCTACTCCGCTAGAAGATTCTGGCGTAGATGGATTGAAGAAGTACAAATATACTCAGGAAAGCTAGACGTGCGAAGTCGTAAATGGATATGATTTGTAAAGATGGATACGATTTGTTAAGGATAAATTCGAAAATAAATAATATAAAAATAAATAAATTTAGATTATTTTTGGGAGGAATTATTTTGTCAAGTAATTATAAGAGTTAGCTTCAAAAAGATTCCTGTGTTAATTCATTAAAAGTATTTTAAATATTTTCCTGAAAATTGTAACCTGAGAAAGGTCGAAAATAACGAACTCAAGAAAATTCAACTTTGCATCGTCATCACCAAGGATAATTTTGCAAATTTAATTTCACGCTCTGCTCTAAGCCAGCGCCAGCCGGGTGCGGGAGCCCTATGCACGTTTGCATCACGCAAATAAACTTTTCCAACGTATGCGTACCGAATTCGTGATTAGATACTGAATGTGTAAAAGTGGAAATCTCGCGGATTCACACATGAGAAAAGTTTGCATATGAGCGATCTTCTGTCGAGGTTGGCGGGGGCGACACTGGCTAATGGGTATGTTTCACTCCAGGTATAATGTCAAAGTCCTTTATTTTAAAAGGTTATTGGAATGCATTTCCAAGAACTAAGTGATATAAGAGCTATTTATGATTCCGATTGAAAAAAAGTACTGATTTAAAATTGATTAGATTTATAATAAATGCATTATTATTATTATTCGCTTTTAATAAAAATATAATACAATAAAGTTTGGAGAACACTTCTTAGAATACAACGCAAAGAAGTAACCAAAAAAATCTGACTTGGTGTTTAAAAGAGAACGAGGATAGTTGTGAGACGAGATGATTCGATTAATTTTCCTTAAAAATGATTCTGAATGCCAAATTATGTATCAATTTATATATTGATAATCTAAATACACGGATTTCACTTTAAATTAGTTAAAAGAAACAGAAAAATAGGTATAAATAAATTACATGCTGCCAATTTAGCCTGAATACAACTTGTTTAATTGTCCATTTTTAATTCGTCTGGGTAAGATTTCCTCGCTGAATCTATTCTGATAATATTTCACAGTAATAATTATAATTACGTAGAAATATTAAAGTAGAATATAAAATATTAATAGTTTTTTTTTTAAAAATAGTTTTTATTAGACTGTGTTATCCATTGGAACGATTGAGCAATGCATCTGTTTTTCTCCGAGCATTTTTTCCACGGCTGTTTCAAAAGTAGCCACATGTCCATTTGAGCTCATACGACGAATAAGTTTTAATTTTTAGGAAAAAAGATTTAGGATGCGCGATCCCAACTTTAATCCCACCTTTAATCGCAATTTTAACAAGATTAATTAGATATTTGGGCAATTTCTTAATATATATATGATGGAAAAGTTGTTTGTTAAAATGTTTTAAAAGTACCTAAATTGAAGTTATTTTAGCACACCATAACCAAAATTTTATGGAAGTGTTCGGATTATTCAGCAAACGATATACTTTCAAAGTCTTTCCACAGATATTGTCATAAATATTATAAATATTTTTTGGTATTTCTACGTAAAATTTTAGCCTTGGCCCGATTGTAGTCACGTTTTATTTTTAAGTTTTTGATCAAATAAGTGAATATACATTTTTTAAAGTTCATTCATCTTGGCCGCAGACTTTATTTATTTTTTCCTGAAAATATTAATATTCTGCCCGTTTAACTTGGGAAGATAAATTTGCCATAAGAACAAAAAATACTTATACATAAAAATGTATAAATAATTTGGAAATTAACTCAATTGAGCGATCTGTTTAATTCAGTTATAGTGGACATTAACAGAACTGTTATCTTTGCAGTAAGGCTCGGCATTTTTATATTTTGAAAGTGTCAATACGCTTTAAAAAAAACGCTTTAAATTTTGATATGTACGTAAATAAATATCTTGTACTCCATAATATATGTGCAAATAGCTTGAGATATGTTAAGTCGTGAATCGATATTAACTAAGTTTCGATATCTTTCGAAACTTTGAAGAACTTGGAAAATGCTCATAAATTAGGGGAAATGCTTCAATATGAGCGACGAGAGAAATAAATGGAAACAAAAATAATAAAAATAAGAAATACAATTAGAAAAATTGTGTAAAATTAATTTCTGAATTTTATTAATTGATAGAGAGCGACAAAATCTGACATTAACGAGCAGAAGATGATAGCAGAAATCACAGACCATGGACGTGATTGTGTTGATGTGAATACTTCTTAATGCTAGTAATTGTAAACTTTTTGTAAAGTTTACCTACTTCTCTACAATATTTCTTGGTTTCTTCAAGAAATAAGTTCTTAAACTATTTTTATTGGACATGGCAATTATGTGAAATAATTTTTATAAAATTTGTGACAAAATAAACCAATGAAACAAAATTATTGGTTGAAGAAAAAATATAATTATAGGTAAATTTATTATTTATCTCGCAATAAATTATCAAGGTTTTTTGGAAAACGTGAACATATGTAAAAGACATATTCATTAACATTTTTGGTTTAAGGGACAAAACAGAGAACAAATTTGCTTAAGATTATATTGTTCTTGCTTCATAAAATTTGCCCTAATTATGAAATCATGATTTCACAGCAAATATTGAAAATTGAATAACATAACATAGGTTTATTTACCGTTAGGAATGGAAAATAAAATTCCGTGCAGTGTTCTACATGAGGTAAATTAATATCTTTTAAAAGAAATTTCCCAAAATTTCACTGAAATTTTTTTGAATGTGTTTAATCGTTGAGAACGACAATGGAAGTTAAATGACGTCACTAAATTAGAAATCTCTCTTGTTACACGACCTGGTACTTGATTTACTTTTACATAATTGTTGTAGGTTCCATTTAACGAAGACAGCTAGACTCACTTTAAAACGTTACCAGACTTTCTATAAAACCAATCTGTTTCTCGTAACCTCTTCATATTATATAAGCGCGGGTTTCTAAAACAGGAAGTTCTTCATCAATTATTGATGTGATCAGGTCTAACTTATTCTGGTGATTTAATCTTCTTTTTTTTTCTTTTATTTAATGTAAAGCATTTTGGAATCATAACTTAGATGTTTATATAATTAGTTGCATTGAACGGAAAAATTTACTAAGTTAATTTAAAACATTGAAAAGTATGAAATTTTTATATTTTCTTATTATTTTCACCGTAAAAAAACCAAATTTAAATGTTATTCAAAACAAATTTATTTTTGAATTAAATTTTAGTGAATTAAATTTTAATTGATTTTTGTAATGCAAAAGTTATGTATAAGTATGCATGTAAAGCTATGTAATATTTAAATAGGAATTATAAGAATAATGTACCCGCGAGAGGTAACTTGAATCGATGGAGTAAAACCGCTTTGACTTACGATTAACACGTTAAACGGATTTCAATGAACAATAATTTGGGATATTGGTTTAGTATGAATCGCGCAATACAAGAAAAATCGAAAAATTATTTAGAAAAGTGTAGAGAGGGAGTATATTTAAAAGCAAAACAGTTAGAGCTTTGATGCCAATCATAATGCAAAATTACAACCAATCTGTTGAATTTTGAACACACCTTGTTAAGATAAATCTTATTTCAGTGTTTCAAATTGTATTTTTGGCATTCGGCACACCGATTGTGTGTCGGTTTCTCGAAAATCGTTGATCGCGGCGAATAGAGATCATAACTTTGAATTTAAAAACCCTTTCAAACTTAATAATTATTTTGCAGATTTGAGAAAGAATACAAACATTATGATTATTAACAATTTGCTGTGAAAAATAGATTGGCGTTTACCAGATTTTGCTCATTTGAAATAGTAATGTATATCTATCCAAGAATAATTTTTCAGTCAAGTTAGAAAACCATATGTTCAACGGAAAATTCGTATACATAGGTGTATATATATACATATACATATATATATATATATATATATATATATATATATATATATATATATATACATGTATGTATATTGATACTTTCACATGACATATTTTTTCGATTATTTCATGCAATGTTATTTGAAGGTACCATATAATTTCGAAAATAAAAATTATCCAAAATATACATCATATCAAATCTAATAAGTATATTATGAATGATAAAAGAATATGATTAATGAAAGTATAAACTTTAGTCTTCACATATTATTAAAGAATGGTAATCAATTTATTTCCGGGAAAAAATTATTAACAATTAAAAAAATCGTTGCATTAACGCCTATCTGACACGGAATCACTAAATAATAAGATACTGCTATTTCATTTCTATTTCCTGTAGATGGGACCCATTTATTACTTTAAAATCAAAATAGAAAAAAAACAGGTGCAATAAGTGCCATCAGAACTATAAAAGCTATGAACTTAAATTTTGACACGTATTTTTATCTCTGTTTCTAAGTTCCTGCAAAAAGATTCTATTTTTCCTAAATTCAATCCTGAATGGTGTAAATTTTCAGAGAAGCAGAAAATTGTACGGTACTTTAGTTTTGAAATAATTAATTTTTTTTAAAAATCACTAACCGTAAATAATTAATTTGTAAAAAAAGGAATAAAACACAATTCAGTAACGGTCATTTTTTGCCTGGAAAAAGTCGGGTCGGTCTTTAGTCACTAATATTTACAAACACAATATCAAGTTTTGTGAAGAATATAAAAGGTTTTCATAACGAAAATTTCTACCAAAAAATAAATGAAATTATTTTATTCTGCTGTAATTTTTTTTAATAATATTGCAGATATGTAGGTGATGGGTGCACATCAAGACGGTCCTCGGAAGAATTCCGTGTTTGTATCTATCTCCTGAATTGTGATGCTAGCTGAAGCAAAAAGCTTAAGCCCAAAATTGAAATACCTAATAAGTTTTTGCAAATATATAGTTGAAAAATTAAAAATATAGCACATGTCATATTGAAGTCTAATATTTTGTGAGCGAGGCTTGAATATAAACAAAATGAACAAAACCTGAATTTTACTTTAATCGACTTATACGTCTTACAATGTATGCATTTTTAAAGGACCACATTTTTATGTTTCTGTCCGACATTTCTTTTTTTGTCGTGTGGATTCTTCTGCATTGTAAGATCCACGATTTGTTGTACTTCTGGTCCACGATTTGTTGTACTTACAATGCAGAACAATCTTCTGGATTGTTCTGCATTGTAAGTACAACAAATCGTGGACCAGATTCCAAAACCCCAGTCGATCTGCCTAACGCGTTATCTCCACGACATTAACAAAAGACTGTGATATGCAATAATGCAAAAATTTTTCAATAAATTCATGTTGCCTGTAACAACTAAGTTGTGTAATGCATTAATTTGCAGAGGGGTATGAAGAACATGCTTATAAAAACGCTTATTATACTGTGTATCAAACATTAGTTGATAATTAAATATTTTATAATTACTATTAATTTTAATTCCATTATTTATCATTGGTATTTTAGTAGGTTTGTAAATTTGATATTTTTAAAATTTGTGATATTATAGTCGCTATTACTATGAAAAACCATAATTTATTCTGCTTGACTGGCATTTGTGACCCCTTTGTGAATGTCTTACATGCTAATTTATACTAATTTTGCATTAATGTTTATGTTTAATAAAATATGAGGTATCAGTTGTATCTAATTTGTATTTTAATTCATTTTGTTGAACAAATTGTAGTGATTGCATTATCACTTAATAGGTATCAATAATATCTGTGGATTAAATTAATGTGCTACATTTGGCTAGAGTTTTCCTATATTTAATGATACATAAGCCAATTATTTAATGATACACAAGCAGTGCAGCCTTATAGGTCCTTGGATCAGGTTTTTGCATTGGTAGCCTTATAGGAAATCAGGCTTATAGGTCCTTGGATCCAGGGAATACTTACTAGTCGGGTTATAATTAGATCCGCAGGTTTACGAGTTTGTGAAATATTTGACAAAAATTAATATTTGAACATAATATGGAAGTCTCAGCTATTCTAATTCCATTGATTCAGGAGGGCACTACCCTAATCACTATTTAACCCTGAGTTTTGCAGGTGTAAAAATTGTGTGACAAAATTGAATCTAAACAGAAATGTGGAATATCAAGTAACTATAGTTCTTTAAATTCATTGGTATAACCACGGTTGTCATTATATCATTAATTTTGAGCTGCTCGCTGAAATTAAATATTTGGTCATTTCATCATCAGAGGTTTGTAGCAACAATAGCGGCTCCTGTCCTTTCACAAACTAGAAACGATTGCACGGATTTCCATCATAAGTTTAAAAAACTAGCCTCAAAAAACCATTACTTAGTACATATGACCATTTAGATAAAACTCATGCCCAGTCCCTATTCCAGCGTGGTTAAAATAAATTAGAACCATAATAAAATATTATTCGATAAGAATCGTTTATTATACTTTTCATAAGTTAAACAGAACAGTATTGTTTTTGTCTATTCACAAATCGGAAACTACTTCCGCTAAACCTTTGGTGGTTATTAGCTTTTAGAATTTGACTTTACTCGGCAGGAAATGAACCATTGTAATATAAAATATTAACGAATTAACCCAGTTTTGCAAGGGTAGGTGGATTTTCCAAGCATTGTAGCGTCTTGTGTCAAGATCGTTCATATAATGTTGCATACTTAAATACGACGACCATCTTTAAACTATTTGTTATAAAACTTCGGCATCAACATAAAATCACTGCGAAATTGAATTTCATTAGAATTAAGACAGTCTAGCATAATAAGTTCTGGAAAAACGAATTTTGAAATTATTTTTTAAACGATAAACGTTAATATGTACATAATGTAATATGTACACATATAACGTCGCTGACTTAAATGTAGAAAATGTTTAGAAGAATAATGCTGACACACGTTGTTTCCGTGTATATCCAACGATTTAAGCAGCGCACGCCAAGTTACCTTTCCAACGATTACTTTTTCCGACTTCATTGGCTTTCATTGCCAAAGGGCAAAAAAATATTCATAAATTATACAACTATAAACTATCTATATTAATGACAATCATAACTTTTAGCAGTTACTAAGAAAATCGCCTACAGAGTAAAAAGACGCGCCGGGACGTTGTTTCACAATATGTATTGAAGTAAAAATAAGGGGATGGAATATATATATATACAAATATATATATATATATATATATATATATATATATATATATATATATATATATATATATATATATATATATATATATACATATATATATATATATATATATATATATATATATATATATATATATATATACAGGCAAACTAGATGTCACTTAGCTAAAGTTTGCATATTTCTTCTTATCGATTTGAAACATTGCATACTTATGCCATCCTGTTATGAAATAATACCATTTTGACAATACAATAATACCTATGATTTGATATGATGATGGGGGTGAGGAGACAGGTGGTCACAGAACCGTATCAATGGTCAATAGTAATTCATTAGTTTAAGCTAATTAACTTATTTCAATGAGTCTTGATTTCGTATTTTAACTGGAGAATTAAATTTTACATAGATATTTGCCTGGCGGTTCAGTAAACTGGAGTGAGCTGATTATTATCCAAATTACATGCTTCTAATAGGACTCGTCTACTTCGACTCGAGAGATTAAACGTAACCCTTGTAGTACAGTAGATATTTAACGTTCGCAAATGGCGACCGTTTAAAATTTTAAAGCCGCTCTCTTACGACACGGCTTGGTACTTGATTAATTATTTGAAAAGCAGAAGCATATTTGCTGATGAAAATAGTCCTATTTAAGCAGAAATTAATTATTTAATAATTATGAAGTATTGCGAGACTAAAGTATGATTCAAGGTCATTTTCTTGAAATAGAAATCCCTATTTCTCAACTAGAGTAGTTGAAAAATATATTTTATTATTGCAAAATAAAAATAATGAAAACAGCAACTAAAAAAACTTTATATTTTAAAAAGGAAAATGGAGACTAGTCTGATAGGAACAATGAAGAGGAATTATATATTTCAATAAGTTTAATAAGGAAGATCAACTAATACCTTAAAATAAAATATCTTTTAAAAAACCAACTTCAAAAGTAAGTACAAAAAAGTAAAAAATTAACTCAAAATATCTATCTGCTTATTCGCAATAAATAACGAAATTACTTATTCTTGAAGTCGGTGCCAGCACTGTCGACCAACTAAATGAAATTTTTAATGTAATTTTTAACGTGAATTTAGAATGTTAACTTCTAATGTACTTACAATACGAAATGATTCGTAAAGGGCGCGTTTATAACATAAAATTTTACGTTTTTTTAAGTTGATCTGAGGTGTTAGCACCGACTTCAAAAATAAATAACTTAGTTATTTATTGTGAATAGGTAGACACCCATTTTGAGTTAATTATTTTTTATTTTTAGTACCTATTTCTTTTAAGTAGATTTTTAAAAATATATTTTATTTTGGAACTTTTAGTGATTAATAATATTATCATACTTTAATTAACATTTAATTATCTTCTTCCTTAGAATATTGTAAAATTATTAAGAGTCACGTGCAAAAGCTACTATATAGAAAATTTCCTCTTTTCGTAAAGTTGGTTATAAACAATACACAGAAACGAAGCGATAGTAATAACCCTGAATGGTTAGCTGTAATCCTCTGAGGAGTTATTTTCTCCATTTCTGAAGTTCGTTCTTTATATTTGAAATCCAATACCAGATTTTGCTAAGTAACTAAAGTAACAACTAATCAGTAGAAAATGTATTGAATCACGTTTGATTTACTACTATTCGTTAAGGAGTTTCATTATACATCTTTTGAACTTATTTAGCAAAGTAAATACTATCAGTAGCAATTATCTTGAATTACGTTTGATTTACTACCATCCGATAAGGAGTTTTATTTTTTATCTCCAGAAAGCATTATCAGATTCTAATATCGTCGATAGCGTAGTTATTTTGCCAAGTAACAGCTACCAGTAGCAAATATCTTGAATCATGTTTAATTTTCTACCTTCTGTTAAGGAGTTTTATTGTTCCCCAGAACTCATCATCAAAATCTGACTTGATCAACGGTGCAATTATTTTGCAAAGGAGCAACTAATAGTAACAAATATCTTTAATCACGACTGCAATACTGACATCCGTCAATGAGTTCCATTGTTGTTCTCCAAAACTTGATTCATAGTTGATTCAGGGCCATTCTATAAAAAGTTCCATCATTAATTTCTGAACCTCATCATCAGATCATCATCATATTGATATTAGACTAGTTCCAAGATACTCTCTTTCAATAAAAAAAAAGAATCATTGAAATCGATCCATTTGGTAAAAAATTATCGCTAAACATACATAAAAAAAAAAGATTCCCACGAATTGAGAACCTCCACTTTTTTTTTGAAGTCTATTACTAATGTGTCAATATTAAATTAGCAGATATTTGCTAATTGACTTCACAGTACCTCATCCAGGATGATACTTACAAATGATAAATCTTTATTCTATTGTTTCTTCATTTACAAACAATATTAAAATATTTGCAACTATACTGTAGAAGATTCGAATAATGTGTAGAAATAAAATGAATTTTATATATCTAATTTCAGCTCCACCGTTAAAAGGAAGTTACTATATAACACATTAAAGAGGAAGAAGTTCTTTGTTAATAAACCAATGTGGAATGCAATTTTCACCTATATGTAACATTCTTGCGAGTATTCTATTATTATTTAAAGGTATTTAACTTATCAATTTTGTTCCAAGACATTCATTAAAGATTTAGAAGTACCACGATGCCAATACCGACGTGATGTGATTCAAAAGTGTGACTGTTCTAGCATGTGGAGTCCTGGCAATTAGCAAATGGACAGCATGTGAAATCCACATGAATTGGTTAAAATCGGCGAAAGAAGCCACGTTTATCTCATTTGTCTCTGATAACGCTTGTAAAACTGATAATGTGGCTAACACGAAAATTTATAGTAATATAACCATTTTTAAACGAGTGTCTTCAAATGTCTAATTTTTAATAATAATACATGTTTTGTAAAATATTCAAATTCAACAAATAATTAACAGCGGTCTGTATCATTTATTTCCTGTATAGTCGCATTTCGCGATATTCTTTTTACTGACTTGTGTCACGAAATTTCAAAATATTATGCTTAAACATTTTTTGTCAATTTACACAGGATATAGAATATTTGTAAGTAAAACGGTAAATTACGCTAAAACCAAAAAAACTCTTGAATATATCGAGTGTAGAATTGTGAAAATTTATAATATTATAAACATCTTTGATCGATTGTCTTTCAAACGCGTACTTTTTTAAGTATTTTTTTAAAATATTTTAGTTCAAATAAAATTAAGTATGGTCTATAAAATTTATTTCATGTGTAGTCGCATTTCACAATATTTTCTTTTACTGAATACTGGCCGGAATTTCAAAGACTAGTTTTTAAATATTCGTTTCACGCTTACACAGGATGTAGATTATTTTTAAGTAAAACGGTAAATTAAATTACATCCACCCATCCTCTCTCCAAACACTTGAAAATATCGAGCGTAAAATTATATTAAAAAATTAAAATCTCCATTTGATGGTCAATGGAGATTTTAATGAAATGTGTAGTTATCTGTGTACATAATCCAAACTTTTCACATATATATATATATATATATATATATATATATATATATATATATATATACATATATACATATATATATACATATATATATATATATATATACATATATTATTGCGCATGCATTATTCGACTTCCGCAATTAACCCGGGTTCCGTATTTAACCTTATTATTGCGGCAATGCTTTTTTTCAATCACTCAGTCTATAACAGGCTCTGCCTGTCACGGGCATCTAACTTTTAAATAAAATAAGATCGTACACATTATGTAGTTTCTTGGCCAAAATTAGAAATGATAATTAAATCGAAAGTATATTTGCGAAATTTACAATATTTACACACCTGTGAAGTACATAGCAGACATTATTTTTACATGGCAAAAAATAATATTGATGTTTGCAAATAACTTCATGGAAATACTACATCTTTAAGTTTGTACGTGCTTATGCATGTACGGAATTCTCACGTTGCAAGGTCTGTTCGCACTTAACAGGTTTATTTACGCAAATTATTTTTTGTACATCACTTTGTATATAGTTACGTACGATTACACTCACTTTTCTATGTTTGTGTTTTCATACCAACAAATCCCAACTGTGGTGCTATTCTTGTACTCGTTTCAGAAATTTTTAGATGTGACTCTCGTATTAGTATGATGAGTGTGTATAATCTCGCGGCCCAAACATGAGCTATTCTTTCTTAAGTATTGTTTCAATGAACGCCATGTATTTTATTGTTGTTTCTGGCATTATTAACGTTGAGATTTTTCATAAGGCGATAGCCAACTGAAACGCTTTATTTTCATTCTTGTCCGAGTTTTGTATACGTTTATTAAGTATGTTTATATAACTCTGAAAAAAGAGTGAGTACGCTATACAAAAAATTTTGTTTTCATTAAGAAAACGTATAAAAATAAAATTTTGGGTTGTTCTAAGTTTTCATAAGATGGATTTTGTGGAAAACCGATTTAAGAAATTATTTTGGAACTAAAGAAAGGTCCTAAAAATGTCGATTATCTTGTTTCAAGCGTCTTTCATCGGATTTTGTGTTTTGTTACTTAACAATTTATATATGAGCATAAATTGTTAAGTATTTAAACATATTAAAAGTTTGATTAAAAAAAATAATAAATAATAACATTTGTAGTAAGTTGTTCTTCGTTAAAACATAGTTTTGTAGACGAAAAAAATTATATATTTTTCGTCTACAAAATGGTATATCTTTTATAAAATGAATCTAAAACTATTTTTGTAATTATGCAAAAAAATTAGTATTGAATTGAAATGAAACTTAAATTAAAAAAATGAAAAGAGAAATGAACATTTTTCTTTTGATAATATACGGCTTTATCGACGCTTTTCCAAACAACCATTATGTTAAGCTTTTGATTTATATATTTCTCGCATTTACGGTATGTAAACTACGTTATAATGACAGCAAAGTTGGATCGTCTGTTTTTTCACTGACAACTTATAATTCTAGCGAAATGCGTTGTGCTTAGCTATTTTATTCTGAAAAATATATTTGTAAACATAATCTTTTATTATTTCAACTTTAAATTTATTATGTTATCTGAACTTCAAAATATTATGCAATAATTTTACAAAATATATTAAAGTAAGAAATAACCCCTCGAACGAAGTTTTCTTCTATCAAAAAGTATTTGAAACATTTACAAAGTCTCCGTACAGAACTTGAAATATGATTATATTTAAAGTCTCAATAAACAAATTTAATGTAATACTAGTTTTAGGCTTGAACGTGTTATAATTTGTTGTTTCTGTAGTAAATGGAATTGTGCTTCAAATGAAAACTGTCACAATTCAACTTTTCGCGTCAAAAAAATATTAAGATATAGGAATGTAAAAAGTGGCTCAAAACCGTTTCCAATTATTTTTCGTATTTACACATTACATAATGCATTTAGATTTATACTAAAATTAAAGAATATGCCTATTTTGTTTAAGGATTTATCTAAGGAACAAATAAGAAGAATCCTAATATTTTTTATATCATCAGTCATTTCTTACATCATTACGTCAACATCTGGGATGGGCGAAAAATTAATTGTAAAGCCTTGCAAGCCTTTAAAGCTTTTCCGTTCTGTAAGTATGAGATCGAGAAATTTTTATTTTTGAAGCTGTTCCGAATTAAGTAAATAATTATATTCCAGCTCGGAATGATACTGAAAATATCTTCATGATCTGGATGGTAGCCAGACTCGTGTTCTATTTATCTGTTGCGGTAATGATTTGATTGTATTTTACACCAGGCTGTAATGACCTATGAACACATTTTTAATACTTAAACCTAACAAACATCAACATTTTAAAGAGTTTCTTTAAATTTGTCATATATTTTATCAAAATTTTTACAAAATATTTGAAGTCTATTTCACAGAATGCATAAATGCAATCGATTTTAATGGAATATATAAATTCCATAAATTTTAACATTTTCCAGCGCGCCATGGATTACAAAACAATTAAACTCACTATAATGAACTGCAATATTTCACGGCTGTGACAACCCTTCTCTATTAAATACTCCAAAAATCTAGCTAATCCTTTAGTGATCATTTCTTCTTTATATACAACATATTTTCTGTTCATTATTGATTATCAGTTTGTTCCAAGTATTTCCGAAAATATTGTAATTCAAGAAAGTTTTCTTAATTTTCCGAATCAACCCATATTCTTGACCTATAATTTTCGTTTTTCCTTATCCTACAAAATTCATGCTTAGAAGAAAGCAAGGTTAATTTTAATTGAAGGAAACTAAGTATTTTCCTATATTCAAATCCTCAAGAAAATGTAAATTTACATAATTAACATAATTAGCACAAAAATTAAATTTAAAATATTTTGATTTACACTAATAACTGATTTTAAAGAGCTCTTATTATTAAGTCAGGTGAATAACCTAGGGCAGATATTTGATAGAAAAAACATAATTTATCTATTTATGATTTTAATAAAATTGTAACTTTGTTTATAATTAACTATACAGAATAAAATCAAAACTAATTAACTGGTAGGTTTGTGGCACTGGCAATATTAAAAATCTTTCAAAAATTTTCAAGTAATTTTAATATAATGGCATAAACATTTCGATTGCATAGTATACTTGAAAATAGTGTCTCTGTAGTTTGAACACACTTTAAGTATTTTGTATTTTTGAAGATATCAATTAATTAAAAACTGGTTATTATTTGTACATATTTGCACAAGTTAATTTGTAATTTGGAAATATTGGTCGAAAAGTATTTAAACAATAGATTGTAGTGTCGAAACTAGTGTAAAGGGAAAACATTTTTTTCCTGATGGAATGTTTGAAAACAAACCCATTAAAAAGCTTGGAAAAACATTTAATAATAGGAAAATTAAAACTCACATTACAGACTTGTTTAATAATAGAAACAATATATAATTACAAACCTAATGAGATGAAGCTTAAAAATATATACAACCAACTTTTTTCTAGCGTATCATAGGTGTAAATTTTTATTTAGACAGTGCGATTTGTCTCTAATCTATGAGATCCTCGCAACATCCACAAAAATAGCTTTAAATCCTTGATAATACAACTTACACCTTCTATTGATACATGTTCAGAACTAAAATTGTATTATTTAACAAAAATGCCGAGTTTCATCTTGTAGGAACAATGTGTTTCTCTAGTTAGAAGTGGCCATTGTGTTATGTAACTTGCGTCATGCATCGTTACCGTGCAGTTGTATGAAAATCTGATGTACCATTTAGACGTCACTGAGTAACATACCTTTCTTGTAAGTAACAAATATATAAACTTTTGGAATTATGATACCAGTGATGATGATAGCAACGCTCTACAACACGATGTGTTGTAATCCAAAAATTGTCAGTACTTAATCTTAATTCATGTTATCAGCACCGCGATGTTATTTGTTTAAGGGTTTTACATTGAAACATGGAGACCTCGTAATTTCGTCACCTTCGTCCATGCGTCTGGTATTGCCTTAAATTTTCAAAGCTATATTGTACTTGTAATTTTATTAGATGTTTTGTATGGTGACCGCAATTAATAATAAATAAACTTAAAAAGAAATAAAAATTTAAATAGCCTCCCGCCCTCGTGCATGTATAAAAAGCGAATGAAAACATTTTTTTCGCATGCCTTTTCAAATGGGACGTTGTGGGGTAGTGTTTTATAATAAAATCGAATTTATAATAGACCGTTTGTCATTTTTGGACATTGCCTGCGAAATATAATGCTTAAAAATAACGCGCAATATATTACCTGGCCTTTAATTTTTCAACACCGGCTATCAAAAATCGTTAAAAAATGTGGATGCCGATATTTGATTTAAATTCCGAAATTAAATTATTCTGATTAACTTTCATCATTATTTTTTGTTGTAAACAATTTTCTTATTGAAACCTTAACTGATATATTCAAAGTGTTGTTACGGCATACAAATAATTAAATTATTTTGGTAAAAATGCATTAATAATTTGAAAGTATATTTTAATCATATTAAAATATTATATATTTATATATATATATATATATATATATATATATATATATATATATATATATATATATATATATATATATATATATTCGTGATCTTATATATAAAAATATATCGTATATGTAATATACAGCTTGTATCATTGAGGATGGACAAACCGGTGCAGGTGATGGAGGATCTGCGTACGCATTGATTTGATTCCTATAAATTTTACATATGAAATCAAATATAAAATAAATAAAAATTTGTTTCTTCAGTAGTAGGAAATTTTCAAAATTATGGCCTTTCGTGTGGTTACTTCTTAAATAAAATACTCGAATTTTTCCCAATTAATTCTTATAAACAATTGTATTCTTAATATTTGTAAGGAACTGTAGTTTCTCCTAACAAAAAAAATCAATCGGATTCAGATCTGAGGGTCATGGACACCATTATATCACCAGTAACATGGGATGAAATAACGATAATAATAATTGAGAAGATGCTACAAATTGTTTGGTTAAAGAAACCGTTGGTCAAGTAGGCTATGGAGTGGTCACAATACGTAATCGTAAAAATGGTAAGCTAAATTGAATCAGAAAAATGAGGCTTATTTCAGTGTGTGGACACAAACATTATCTCTTAGATAACAAACGAAATGGCATCGTGAAACTCTTGAGAGAATGATACCAATCTAAGTGATAGCGGGTTTCTATCATGACACCCTTCAGGGAGAGTTCTTGGGTCTCTTTACTTTTTGTTTTTGTTTTTTTCTATATATATATGGATATAATAATGTAGTAAAAAATATTTTTAATGTTACACAGGTAATATACGATATCTTACAAGTGTTTTATTAATAGATGATTTTAGTTCACAAAAGTACCAAACGGAAAACTTACCTACAACCGAAGCAGCTGTTGAAATTAAAGTTTTCATAAAGATTATTCATAATTTTCCAAGTGTACGCTTTCGTATCACAGTTGCATTACATAAATAATGAATTTTGTTATTCTTTACATATTCAGCTTAAATAATAAAGATTGAGATATATTTTACAAATGCTCTATAATTATTGTGAACGTTTATCCATATTGAACTAAAGTCAACTGGCACAAATCTAAATATATAATGAAGTATACTTCATTAACCAAAAATTGTCTACATATGTCACATATTTTTAATTAATAAGGATACAGAAATATTAAATATCATTATCATCACAAACCACCCTCAATCATTTTGGTAAAAGCCTCATTCATTCTGCACTGCTGGATCCAGTATGGACCCGCAACTCTGTTTATGTTAACTTTCCATAGCATTTGCGTTGTCACTAGTCTCTTGCACTCTAGGGTCCCCACTTTACGAGGACTTTGTAAGAGGAGTACGACTATCGAGGGACGTGATCAGCCCGCTGCAAGTTATATTTCGCCACATTCTGACAATATCAGCAACTTTTCTTTGTATAAAAAAAAAGTTGCTAACTTTACGGTGCTTTAAGAGGGGTCCCCTCACAGACTTATTTTCCATCGCCCTTTGAATATCAGTATTCTTTTGCAGGATGACTTTTTTATTATCCAAGTTTTTGCTTTGAAAATAAGTACTGATAGTACACACTTTTCCTACATAAAGAAATATTATATAAATACTTTATAATTATTATAAACGTTTACCCCTATTGAATTATGGCCAACTGACATAAATGTAAATATGTAATGAAGTATACTTCATTAATCATGCATTGCTTACAGATGTCACGTATTTTTAATTAATTCCAATCCATTAAGATCATTAATCTTAAAATAACTAAAATCCCTCAAAAGAGACTATTCTATAGAATTTAGAATAACTCTTGGTTTCGGCGAATAAAGAACACATTAATAACTGAAATTTCACGAAAGTAACTTACATACTGTTATTTCGCAAATTTCATTTTGGGTAAAAGGTTGCAAAAAAACATGCAATATATGGACAATATTGGATATAAATGTACTCTTATTTCATCCAGGCAAATATTGACTAAAAATCGAAGGAAGAAAATGTTCCAGTTTCCAGTAACCCTCATTCAGGACGATCATCTGTATCAAATTTAAACTAAATTGAAAAACCTTTTTTCAAGGGATCTGGCAAAGATGCTCTCATGCCTACATACTGTATTAGAAAATATATTCAGGCTTTGAAGAAGGAATGAAAATATCCTATTTGATATGTGATATCAAATAGGATATGCAATAAGTGATTATGAAATATGGATTAACAATCACTAATGAACCAAGATGGTCCCTTAATTTACTGCCAGTGGATTAAAGGGTATCTTCACATATTTATTTGGTATCTTCACATATTTATGTAATTAATATGTGAAGATACCAAAGTACATTTATCAAATTACGTGACTTTAGTGCCCTATGAGTGTCTTAAAATAGATTTTTAAAATAGGATATAAGATAAATATATTATTGATGAAAGCAAATATATTTTCACGTACTATGTACGTCTTTGCAGCAAGGACACTCTCGAGTTGTGGTTGAAAACTGGTAAAATAGTTGTCAACTCTTTTATCGGAGAACAATGGTAATGAAACCCTCTGAAAGGCTTTCAGTCGAGTCAAGTATCTCTCACTCAAACGCAGGGCGCCTTGCATCCGTACTTTACAAAAGCTCACTTTCGTACTTTAAAATGAATTGGTTGAAATTTAATTGGTTGAACATTAATTATATAAAGCACACAGAGGTGCATTTTTTCCTTTTTACAAAAGTTAGTCGTAAATTGGTATTTAATAAGTTAGGTAGTTAGAGATTAAACTAAAAAAAGGCTAATTAAACGTCGGCTAAAAAATTGCCTCAGTAAAGGAACTTCACGAAACCATTCGATAGGGCATACTAGGTACTGCAGCATATCATATCGAACACTCAAGGAGAGAAATAGTGTGATGATATAGATGCTAAATCAAAGATATTTCAACGATAAGTGAGACGGTCCTCGAGTTTATGTGAAAGATGTATGTACGAACCTCTGAGACCTCCCGATTATCATAGTGTGCCTATTCAATTTTAATTCTAATTGCATGGTATGGCAATCGTGTCATCGAACTGAGCTCTTGTACTCTATATTTGTTAACTGGTAATATAAAATTATTGTTCATTTCGTTGTTACGTAATTTCGTAAATTTTTAAGTTTTAATACGCAATAGTTGAGCTCCACTGAGGGAGAAATAAACATGAAACACAAATTGAGAGAATAAAATTTTAATTTTGGCGCAACTGTAGCGTGAAATTACTTAAAATCGTCTTATTTTTGTGTACATTAGAAAGATTTAATTTTTCCTACAATAATCTACCTGTTTACTTCTTACACGCGAAATATACTAAATTTACGTTTATTGTTTTTGTGTTCTATTGTTATATCGAAAAAGTTTCGTTTATTATTGGATTCTACTTCTAAAGAGAGTTTGATATTGTTGTGTAGGGAGTTGGCTAAGATAACAAACTTGTCTAACTGCCGCTATGTACCTTTCCAGCTGATAAGGATGTCGTCTACGTAACTATAATAGTATACTACATTAGTCGCTATTTTACTGTTTAAGAGGCTGGTTTCTAGATTGTTCATAAATAACTCGGGTAACAGAAGACTGAGAGGAAAGCCCCATTGCAAGGCCATTGACTAGTTTGAAAAAATTATTATCGAATAAGACATAATTTTGGTCCATGCATAATTTAAACAGGTGTATAATTTCCGATGCTTCAATGGGGTTTAACCGTATCTTTTCTAAGATATCTGTAATAATGTTTAGACCATCTTTTGTTGGTATATTAGAAAATAAGTTTACTACGTTAGGTGTATATTTTGGATTTTATTACAGAGATCAAGGGAGTTTTAATGGTATATTTAGGCGCAAATCCGGTTTTATTTCAAAATATCTTATTAAGGTGAATAGCTAATTTTTTTAAGGTTGCGGTCATATATGAGACGTCGGGTCGTATGGGTATATTTGGTTTATGAATTTTAGGATGTCCATAGTGTACCTGGGGTCTACGGTTCATTTCTGTAACTTTATATGTAGCGAATTCATTAGGAAATACGATATTACAGGTTTTGATTATTTGTTTTACGTTATATGCAAATGTCGTGGTAGGGTCCTTTTGCAAATTTATAAAGTCTTATGGTTTAAGGAAATCGTATACTTTATTTTTATATCCACATTGAACTGGAATAACTATAGTGTGGCCTTCATATGTTTTAGCTTAGATGAGTTTATCTTTACTAATTTTATTTTGTAAATTACGTTGTATCAAAATTTCTTCACTAATGTGTATTTTGGCTTTAGAGTATTATTTTTATATTATATCAGCAGTTTTGTAGTTAGTCCTGGTTATTCCTGCTTGTATTCAAAAGGCTTAATTTACATAATATTGATAAACTCTTCACATTCAATCAAAACATTAAGTTGGCTAATTAATTTTTAGCCACAACTTCGCGACTTTTCTAGAAAGATTCTCGAAACTTCTAGAAGGTTTTACCGTAACGCATAGATAGGCCAAAATGCAATCAGTTGAAAACAGTCAGTGTCGGAGCTTTAAGTGAATTATATAAAAGATAATGTATTTAAATCGATATAAAATACGGATTTATATTATTTTTCGAATTTCTTCTGGGTTATGACGCAAAGACTGCCACAAACAATATATGTCATGCAATGGGCAAGTCCACGGTGTCTTATACGACGGCAAAGGTTTGGTTCAGAAAATTCAGGAATGAGAACTACGATCTTGAGGACAAACCCCGTACTGGACGTCCTGTTGAATTACATGTTCGACGATTACGACGCCTCACTGAGGAGGATCCTCGACGGATGACTCGTCAATTGACAGGGGAGGGGCACTGCAATCATGGCACCATAGAAACACATTTGCACGAATTGAGAAAAGTTTCAAAATACGGTGTATGGATATACCACGAGTTGTCATCATATCACCTTCAGTGCAGAGTTGATACTTGTCAACAGTTATTGACATTGAAACGTAACTTTGACTGACTGAATCACTCAGTAACTGGTGATGAGAAGTGGGTCATATACATTAACTATACATGCAAGCGTCAATGGCTGATATCGGAAAAACAGCAGTTTTAGTATCGAAACATGAAATAAGTGCCAAAAGGTGATGCACAGCTGCTGGTGAAATATCAAGGGGAGCGCTTCCAGAGTGATCTAAAATTAATGCAGATGTTTACTGTGCTCATTAGCTAACAAATTGAGTAGTCAACAGGTTTGAGTTTATTTTCTATATGATAATGCTAAACAACACAATACTCGCGATAAATTAGAGGAGCACGGCTGGGTTTTACTCACTCATCCATCATATTCGCCGGACATTGCACTCTTTATTGTAACATAAATTTTTTTTTATTAAAAATTGTTGACTAAAACTCGAGATTAAAAACTTATTAGCTAATCCAATACAAGTGAGTAAAGTTTCCATTATGTAATATTAAAAATTATCATTATTTTACAGAGTATATAATAAATACTAAATTAGGAAAATATTATTCAATACTTCACAAGCGTATAATTTTAGAGTTCCGTAGGAGCCTTGATCTTTCTCCTCCTTTATACCTTAATCCTCATCCTTGACCACATCTTCTCATCCAAGCCTTAAATCTTGCCAATTTCTTCGGTTTTACACTTATGTACAAAAAAGTTTGCAAGTATATTTTTACTCTGAACATCTTAATTAAATTGAAGAAAAAATAGCACTGGAAAAATCTTTTAAAATGAAATTTAGATTATACTACCCATTTTTTTTTATTTTTAAGTCTCACTTGTAAAATAACAAACAAAGCGGCCTGTAATGAGTTTCATTTGTCGGTATTTAGTTTGAAAAATCTGAATAACAAACTCGATTTCTATAATGGTAGCTATTAAAAAGACTACCTCCTTCTTCCACCTTCATATTCTCCTGGTTACAATATGCATCTAAATGGTTAATTGAGTAATAATAACCAAACTTACATAAATTCGAGAGGTTTACAGAAGTTAATAGAAGTGGAAGAAAGTCGATGACAAGCTAAATTTGTTTAAATGCATACTTACTACATATGATAGAAATAAAAGATAGTAAAAGGGTCTTAAAATATAATGTTTATTTGGGTAATAGTAGCCAAAATTTCAGAGTCAAATAATAATTAGAAAAATGAATTATCTTTCGTTTGGTAATTAATAAAAATTTAGTCATAAGCGAATAAATAACAGATAATATATTTATTCATATATTTCTAAAGCCACTATTAAATTAAATGTCGAAATAAAGACATTAAAATACTTGAAATCAAAAACCTTACTATAAACATTTTTCAATCCGCACGTCGTGTTTCTCCCACAATTATAAGAAAGAGTCTACTTAGTTTTAGTCTTTGGGTAAGCTTAAAGCCGCCCGAGCTTTTGGTCCTCTAAGGTTTGTAGTATTTCATCTTTCATTGAAAGTTCATAGCTTGGTCACTATGTCGCCTCACAACTTAATTCAGTAAAACAAGGAAAAGTACTTGACCTCAATGGGGACCGCTAATGTTTGTTTCGAAATCCGTTTCACGCTTTTAAATGCAATCGTGGTTTAAAACTGAATTCAAAATTAAGAATTTAGCATGTATTTCCGTCCGCTAGGAAATGGAATTGTATTTGTTTTTATACAAATTGCCCGACAGCTGCTTCACCTCATGTTATTCTTTAGTAAATTAAACATATGTCAAAATACGATGAAAGTCAAATAAATGTATATGAACTTATATATATATATATATATATATATATATATATATATGGGTGTGTGTGTGTGTGCATGCGTGTGTGTGTAAAAGTGATGAAAATGGAATTATGTACGAAATATATAAGTAAACAAGATAGACATATGTGAGTTGATAGATTTTATACATTGTTCGTTTTATTAGCTATGATTTTCAAATTAACGAGTATTTTTTGCAGCATAGAGTCGAATTGCCTCCGTTCCATTTATATAGTTAAATGTTCGGATATTCAAACAATACCTACCAATATAGTAAATAGAGCAACCGTAATTATGTAGATGGAAAATAGACGTTGGACATAAACACAACTCATTACACAACTCACGTTGCTTATATACATTCAGTAGCTAGTAGGTTAAAGAATGATAAGCAATACATAGATATACCCATATCGATTTTAATTATGAAGACTTTACCGAGCAGACTGCGAAGGAAGATAATGCTGTTTATTTTGTTGCATGTCATGGAACATTGACTTGTTTACAGGATTCAAAAATGGATAATAATTAATTTCAATTGACCTCGGTATCATCGAATGACTTTATTATCCATTCATTTTAAAGTTATTTTCAATTCTCTGTGATAATGCACACATATATATATATATATATATATATATATATATATATATATATATATAATTGATGAGAATGCTAATTGAGGAAATTGATGCTTGCCTATTTTGATATATTAGTGATATTATTATTATTAAGATCCATTAGATCTTAATTAATATAGAAGCACATGAAATAATTTTAAAGTTTAATATCAATTAAATAAGTGAATATAATGACAAATTTTCTTTTGCTAAAGTGCACACTCATGTGATAGTGCACGAGAATATAATTGAAAACTGCTAATTGATAAAATTTAGGTTTGCATATTTCGATATCTTATTTACTTTATTATTAAGATCGATTAAATCTTAAGTGATACCGAAGCACAAAAAAATTATTTTAACATTTTATTTGAATGAAATAAGGGAAATAGTGAAAAATTTACTTTTGCTAAAGTGCACATTCGTGTGAAAGCCCACTTTATATAATTTAGGAGGGTGCTAATTGACAAAATTGAGGTTTGCGTAAGAAGTTATTAAGTAATATTGAAGCATAAAAATTTATTTTGAAATTTTATTTCTATTAAATAAGGGAAAATAGTGAAAAATTTACTTTTACTAAAGTGCACACTCTACGATAGCGTACGTAAATATAATAAGGAGAGTGCTTGCATGAAAACATTGTGGTTTTGCGTATCTCGATATCTTATTGACTTTTTATTATTAAGATCTATATGATCTTAAGTGGTATTGAAAGATAAAAACAAATTTACTTTTGCTAAAGTGCAAACTCCTGTGATAGCGTATGTAAATATAATTGGGATCAAACAGCAAACTATTGGATAAAATTGAGAATTGCATATATCGGTGCTATAGTTATATTTTTATTAAGATGGATTAGATCCTAAGTAATATTGAAACATAAAAATTTGTTTTTAAAATTTTATTTCATTTAAACAAGGGAATATATAGAAAAAATTATTATTGCTAAAGAGGACAATCGTCTGATGGTGCTTGTTAAACATCTATTGAGCATGTGATATATTTGCATAAAATATTCATTCAGCGTCTTAGAAAAATAATTAATACATAATACGCTTTTCAGAAAATAAAAATGAACGGTATAAGCAAAGCTAACAAGAGTGGCCAGTTTAAATAATTATAATAATCAATCCATTAAATAATAAATTGATAAACTTTTCTAACGTCACATTGAGATATCACGTCTCACAATTCGCAAACAATAATTGGGTATTATATTATTATACTAGGAAATTATTATAAATGTTAAAAGATAATATACAAAATTTCAATCTGTTCCTTTGAACCCTTCCGGTTAGTGTAAAACTAATATTTATTATTTGATTTGTTAAAGAGGCAAAACGAATAAGTAATATTATGAGAACGAGACGCGTGCGCGAGATTCCGACTCAATAGCAATGTAAGACGCGGCCGGCGTTCCTCGCTCAGCAGTCATTCGCGTGGCGTACGTTGTACAAGTTGTGATGACGTTTGTGTCAGGAGCTTTCGATTTTTTAAAAGTAAGTAAGAGGAGGCATAGCTTTTAATTTCTTGTAAATTTAAACATTTTCTATGCTTTTTCATTTATTTCGTGTCGAAGAAATGTATATGTTACTGTTTATTTTATGAGAAAATTATACGAGTATTTAATTTCATCATACGCTTGGCGGGCAAGTTGTCTCATGTTATTTATGAAAATTGATTTAAGTTATTTAGTTACCTTTACAGATGGTTAACACGTATAAATGACAGTCACAACACAGAACGTGGTCCTCCAAAACCCTCGGACAAGCTCGCGCAAGAACCTCCGTCCATACATCAAGATTCTCTCAAATAGAGTATTTTCATGATATGTTATATAGACAGCTTAAATCCAATTCTCCTGAGAAAAACTTTGGCAGATTTCGTCTCGTATTCACATCGCTAATTTTTTTTGTCCAAGGTGCTGATGGAATACCTTCAGAAAGTAGACTTTCCTTTCAGAATAGAGTTCATGGAATTGACAGGACAATTTGCAAAAGCCAAAAAAAGAAAAACTGATTTTAAGATGATGTGTCAGGTAAAGCCTGGTTCAAAAGTCTAAAAGAAAGAAACCCAGTGTTTGTAATGCGTACACCTGAGTCCACATCTATTACAATATTTAAAGGTTTTAACAAGCATCAGGTACTTATTTCGAATAAACCTTCGACGTCCGAGCAGTCTCATTTATAAAATAATGAGAGTTCGAGGAATAAAGCGACCATATACTCCATAATTCTTCTTTCCCGACTTCGTAATCATGTTGTTTTATCTAAAAATTTAATAATTTTTCGTTAATTCTACTTTGTTTCTTTATTATTAACAATGTGTTAATATATAAAAATTGATTAAAGATAAATTCTTGAAGTTGAATACAATGATTAATTATATTTACAAGAATTTGTTATTATCACGTACATGTTGCCCGCCCTTCATTTAAGTTAATTTCGGCAAGCAAGCTTGAATATTATTTCGTTCCGGAACAATTATGTTTCTGTGACGATTTCAATTACGTTTTTTGTCCGAACTTTTTTAATCGACTTCTGCGAACTGAAATAGGAACGGTTATGTTCTGGCAGTCCATGTACACATGTGCGTACATACATTCCAGTCCCCTTATGGCAGCTTCACCGAAAAGGCTTAACCGATTTTGATAACGAGTAAAATATCATAGGCATATTATGTAAACAAATTTGTCTACTTCATTTTATTCATGTTTTTATGATAAAAGAATCTGTCAATTAATTATAATAACCTGTCAATTTGCATTACGACAGTTCCGTACAGATTTTGACACTTAAAGGCATATAAGGGTACCCACACCATATTTCTAATAACCTATTTGTCATTTTTTTAAATTTTCATAACGTAAATACATCTTTAATACGTAAAATATTTACGTATATTTAAAAATTATATCATCCAGGATAATGGCTATAGTTTTTCTGTAATATTTTGGTTAGATTTTACGAATCCTGTTTTTTTCATGATTTTTAGTTCATTATTTTCTGGACACATGATATATAAAAATTAAGAAAACAATTTTAAATTTTTATTTATCCCCTCTTTAATTTTATACGAATGTTTCGAAAAAAGTCAGCTAAGTATTACTACGTCAAAATTTTCAATTGCGTACCTAATAAGATCGTCTGTGACAGACGGACCGAGATACAGGTGAGTGAGCTTATAAGATTTCCGTTTTTCCTGTGAGGTGGGGAACCTAAAAATAAAAATTCAATTTTTCAGTTTTTTTCTTTCTTTATTTTAATCACTTTACGTGCTAGGCTTTTATTTGATTTTAACTTTAAATTATCACATCGATTTTTCAGAATTCATAGTTAGGCAAAGTTTTCTGAGAAAACGCCTAATGTTAATAATTCCCTTTACTGTAAAAGTGTAATAGTAAAGAAACATATAAAAATTAGATACCAATGTTTCAATGAGGGTTCTTGCATAATTGATATAAATTACGATAATTTCTCTTTGTATAATTACACTCACATATCAAATAAATCACGTTATTAATTCACTAGCGACGGAGCATACGAAAAGTTCCGGAGAAACAGGCAAGTTCAAGGTTCAGTCTGGCTAGGTCACGCACGCGATAATATAAAATTATATGTAAAAGCATTCAGAGCTAGCTATCGACATAATCTGCTTATGAGGTGATGTTAATAGCCAGTGATAGATTTTAAATGACAACTTATCACTTAGGTAAACTGTGGTCGGGTAATATCGATAACAAAAAGTAACTAATTTTACGTTCTTGAAAATTGTAGGCAATTTTCGGTTATAATCTTTTCACATATTTACGAACTAGTATTTTTCGGAACGATTCATTTCTATAAAATTCTTGGTTTACCCAGTTCTTGACGCGTCGTAATGAAATATTTGCTAAGAGGACAAGTTCTACTTATTTTTCTAAACTTAAAGGAAAGTAATAAAACGAAATGAAAAATTGCTTAGTGTAATGCGCTTACTTTCTTGAGGGAAATGATAAATAAAATGGAAACTTAATTTTTATACACACACAGGCAGAAAAATATTACGTCATCGTCGATTATTTCTAGAATAATCCGACGAGTAATTTTTAAGCGATGTACGTACAAAGAAATACAGATAAAAATTAAAAAAACGGGCTATTTCTTTTGTGTTATTTATTTATAGCCCCTTTAACTCATTTATTTTAAACGTCTTCAAAAAATTCAGAATCAGAGCAAGGAAACTGTTATAAATCGAAAATCTCAGACGGAGCCGCAAGCAGAAGCGATTTCATACACAAATATATATATATATATATATATATATATATATATATATATATATCTGTACAATCGCTTCTGATTGAGGCTTCGTCCCAATATATTCAGCGGTAATTCTTGACGGAGTGAACTAATTTTAATGATTTTACATTTGAAAGAGGGTGCATCTAGGGTGATCTCATAAAATTTGATGATGATCTGATGATAAGATCCGAAAATAAACGCTGGGAATCTTTAAGGAATGGCAATAAATCAACTATGGTTCTTTAATTGAGAATAAGTTGGTAGCAATTTTGAGTTCATTATGTTTTACTTTTTATACCTATTTTTTTAAAATATATTTTATTATTGGTGTAATAATACTAAAAGTAAAACATAATTAACTCAAAATTGCTACAACTTATTCTCAATTAATAACTAACTACTTATTTTTGAAGTCGGTGCCAGCGTCACCGAATCGCTTTTTAAAATAAATTATATTTTAGAATTTTTAGCGATTAATAATATCAATCATCATACTATAACCAAAACTAAATTATTTTCGGTCTTAGAATATTGTAAAGTCAGAGGCAAAACCTAATATAAAGATAATTTCCTCTTTGTGTAAAGTTGATTATCAACAACACACAGAAGTGAAGCGATAGTAGTAATCGCTAGTGGTTGGCTGTTAACCGTTCTCTAAGCACAAATTTTGCAAAGTAAAAGCTACCATTAGCAAATATTCTAAATTACGGTCGAGTTACACCATCCGCCAAGGACTTCCACTGTTATAGTTATTTTATAGTTATTTATTAAGTATAGTTATTTTACAAAGTAGCAACTATCAGTAGCAAATATCTTGAATTTAATTTACATTAAGGATGATACAGTGTTCATCTCTAGAACTCATCATCAGATCCTGACGTGGTCGATAGTGTAGTTATTTTGCAAAGTAACAAATACTAATGGCAAGTATCTTTAATCACTGCTGATTTACTAAACATGGTTAAGAAGTTCCATAACTCCAGTTCGAGAACTTATAGTCAGACCCTGACCTGATAAATAGTGTAGTCAAAGTAACAACACCCCGCAGCAAATATCTTGAAACATAGTTGATTTATTGCAATTCCTTAAAGATTTCCATCGTTTATTTCCGGATCTTATCATATTTCCGGATCTTATCAAATATTATTTTCTACTATTCACTTCTAATTATACTACTCACTTTTACTACTACTTCAAAACCCCTCAATAAAGCCTTTTTCATAATTAAATGTCACTATGGTCAAAATCTCATAAAGTTATTTGCTAACACCTGCAGATGTTGTAATACAACGAAACCTAGATCGTGGTAAAGAACTTGAAGAAAGTAGAAATAATACTACATCACGTAATTTCATTTAATTGTGAGTAATTGTCAGAAAATAATATAATAAATATACTCAAGAGATTTCACTGATCTTTTGATCAGATGGACTTTTGTTACATTCGACTAAAACATTTTTTTCCGTTTAGAATCCGAGGACGAATCACGCTTGTGAAAACGTAACGTAAGAAAAAATACAGCCTGTGTTTACTTGTCTTTTGTAGATTTGTTTTGCTTACATATTCAGTTCATCCTTCGTACTTTCGGGTTTCTTTTGCGCTAAGCGCGTGATCATGTTGTGCTGTTCGTATATTTTCATGTAGATACCGTATCCCTTTTCCGTAGTTTTGTAGCGCGACTGTGTTACGTATTATATGGAATCTTCACGAAGTTATTATTCATGCTTGAAAAGGTTCAAAAAACCGTTTGTATTATTTATACACCTAATTTTGTTTTCTCCTCTGCACATACCCATTATATTTGATATCGAAGGGGAGATTGGATAAATTACGAACGCGATTTAAATTCCGCCGAATCATATTTTATTGTTTCACGTCCGCTTTACCTTGTTATACCGCGATTACTATTGGTGTGTTCGGTGATATAATTGAAGTTTAAATGAGAGATTACCTGTCGCTGCGAAGATAATCCTTTCAAATTTATGTGAATATCTTTCGACAATATTAAAGTTATGAACTTTACATTACGTCTATTTGAAAAATCGTAAGTAAAAATTTGAAATTATTCAAAATTTAGTGCATTGATTTTAGTAATAATGGTAATATTGTACCGAATAAAATGATTTAAGGTATTCGAGTTTAATTTTTTAATTATTCCGCAATTAAACCAAGAGCTTTGGATAATTAATGTTTTCAATTGGTAAAATAATATTATTTGCTATTTAACTTTCATTGAAAATAAGTAACCAAAAATAAATAATTGTTTGTAATCGAACACTCTTTGTGCGGGTTCATTGCAGATTTATAAATAAATTAAATACAATGGTAACTTAATACGTTGTTATTCGACAAAATGTTGATAGTCTTCTTTTGACACAGGTAACGTAGAAAACACAACGTATCTCAGCTCTTCAAATGTAGCGTCTGAGGTGTACATCTACAATGCGCGCATACGCGTCACTGTCTTATTGAATCACTTCGTATCGTCGTGTATACGTCGCTCTCTTTTGCTTCACTTCCATGGCGTCGGAATATATAGCTCTCTTTCTCTCTGCGTCATAATTTTCTTCTCTCTCGTGTAACGAAATGTGCCTAAACGTGACGAAACCTTAACATTTTACTCTCAATTCTCGTCCATTTACCGATTATCGGATCGCCGCTTAAGAAGTTTCACTTTAAAAACATACTCTAATACACCGACTTCTCTGGTTCAGGTAAAATAAATATCTTACGGGAAATGGTAGTTAAGGAGATTACATGTCGAGCCGTCCTAAGAAATTTTGATATTTGTTCAGAAAAGTGCTATTAGCATGTACGATTATATTTAGATGACATTATTTTTAAAACTAATTTCCTAAATTATGTATTTTAATAATTAATATAGGTTTTTTAATAGACGTCTCACTTTTATTTATATCGTTAGAATAAACAATACTTTTTTTGAGACGTATTATTTATTATTTTCCATTAGCATATATATTAAGGTAGGATGAAAAACAATTTTTCTATTATCCCGAAAAAAAAACGGGATGCCCCTGAATATAACGAGCATCAAAGGTAACTTTCTGTGATTATTTCTTTTTTGTAGGCTTTCTGTACGTGTAACTCCGACAAGCTTGGCTATCTAGTTTATTTTGCAGGAATTCGCACGCTCGATCATTTATCGTCACCTTATAATACTTTAATAGTGTAAATCTAAAAATATTTTTATTTTAACGTGTCGTTATTTTTACTATAAATAGTTATATATAAATAAAATGAATGTACGATTTGGATGACCTAACAAAACGGATCTACTCGGTTACAAGACTTAATTAAATAAAAATCATTAAACGAATATTTTTTTCAAAAAATTAATTGAAGCAGCTTTCGTCATCATAATCATAGGTATTATCATTCTGATCTTGTTAAGAAACTTATGCTATGGAATATAAATTGTCACTTAAAATGCAAGACTTTGTTACATCAAAACGCTTCTAAAAAACAAATATCCTATTTTAAATATTCGGTTTATATCTGTTTGACTATCCACATCAATAGCATTGGACATTTCGTTTACTCTTGTCCTTTTACTTAATGGCATTCATTTAATTCTCTTATTTCCATTACGATAATGATGAATATCAGGTATATAAATATTGTTTAATGAAAAATTGATATAATAAAATATAATATGGAGAAAAATGTGTATTTGTTTCAAGTGAACAACAAAAAATCAACTATTCTATGATTCGACATTGGCTTTTGTGTAGACAGAATACGAAAAAAACACTATTATTGAGATTTTTACAAAACACAAACTAGAAAATTAAGTTTTAAAATTTCACTCAAGGATAATTAAAAACCTTTATGTTTTCCGTCCGTTCAGAAGGAGGGGCAGAATCTAGCATTATTTTTTTGTCGATTCATAGGCTTTTTTAAACATTGAAAAAAATTCTTTAGCGGAACGATGTCCTTAGTACTAATATTCTCCAGTAATTACAATCCACGAATTACGCATTGTAAAGTTACATAAAGGAGGTATAGGCGTAAGCAATGTATAAAAAGATACCACATGTGCTGACTTATCCATAATTGCATATATAATTAATTACTTTGCACGCTCTTCAGAACGATTAAATATTACGTGTTTTATCCTCTGGGATGCCCCCGGAGGAAGCCTTAATCTACGAGATAGTAATGAGTCTGCAGTTAATAATATGTTAATACGAAGATTATAATATTATGTTTTAACATATTGTAAGGAGACGGTACAGTTTGGAAAATTTAATTTTAGATCAACGCATGTTGATTCAAATGTTGATGCGGTACACCGAAGACATGGTCGTATAAGTAAAGCTTAAGAAAGTAATTGTTTCTGAAAGTATAAGCTTGCTAGTGTAAGCAAATGTATATATATATATATATATATATACATATATAGATGTTGCACGTATGGTTGGGCAGCCGTATGTAACGCGTGGATTGTGTGATAAGCGTGTTCGAAATCTAATAAAAAATCATTTTCACCGTCAGCAAAATTTTCTAATGATATTTCTCATTACTGGCTTGTTAGCGCGCCATAATACTTTCACAAATAATTATTTTCAGTATATCTGAACAGCACACGATAATGAATCTCGAACTAAATTCCACACGATCATGCCGTCTACTTGTGACATTATGATGGTTGCTTAAGCAAAATAAGGCGACTACCTCTAAATTACAATTAAATAACAGGGGAAATTTGTTAGAATGTGGCAGACGAAGATGAAGTGAACAGAGAAGGAGAGATGGGGAAGAGGGTGGGGCAGGAGAAATAGGGATGACAATGATATGATTATAAATGTTAGGATATAATTGAACGATAAAAGGTTATGCTTGCAGTGACACATGTAAAGAGAACAAAAAAACACGAGATGTCAATTCTAACACGCGCGGGGGTCACGCATCCCATCTTATTACACATATTCCTGCTCAAATTAAAAAACTCGGAAGATGCGTATCCTGCTTTGGAAATCACCGAGTTTAATATTGGATAAATGAGACTTCGCAATGAGAAAAAAATTCTCGCTAAAAATATGTTGTTTTATTAATGTGATGTTCCTTTAGTGAAGCGGTCAAAATATGTTAGTGCTAAATTAATGTACATGTGCACAGTAATATTTTCAAGTAATAAAATTTTCTCCAGTAAAGTCAATGCTCATATAATATAAATTGCCTTTACTGAAAAGAGGTTATAGAATTTGCGACTTCGGTCGCAAATTCTATAACTTTTTCCGTTTTCGATTTCATTTTAATCAAATGACTTTCAATTTTCCCACAGCTAATACGCTTTCCTCGCTGCCTACTTGTGATTATATGTTTGGCTAAGTAAACGAGTAGGTCTATCGCATTAAAAGTTCCATTAATACTCGACAGGAATAAATTCTATATGAATAAAACTGCACATGCGAACCTAAACAGACAATCGGGTCACTGATATTACATTACTGATACTTCATATGCATACTTCTAACCATCTATGTATACTTTTTATCCATGTGCGTATAATTCTATTGCATTATGCATTTATTTCTAGGTCATAAATATAAACGGTTCCTAAAGCACGTATTTAAAAAGTTTATTATTAAAGAATAACGTTTGTTAAATTATATAAATAGTTTTTAGTCGTAACAAAGCTGTGTGTAAAGCTGAAGTATTTCATTTAAGTACGTGACATTGATTTCGACGATGCATTAAAGGTAGTGTTTATTATTCAAAAAGCTTATTTGGTATATTAAACTGAGCGGAAAATCTAAAGAAATGCTTAAAAATTCTCTACCATTTCTGAAAAAAAAGTTACTAAAATCACTATTGTAATAAAAAAAATTATATTTTTTACAGAAACTGGCTTCAAAAATAGTTAGTTTGTTGCACATAATCATCTGTATAGATAATTGACATGTTCTTTGTTACGTGATGTATGAAAGGACGTAACATGCTTTTTTCTAATATTTGTGTTTTTTTCTAATTATTTCTCCAGCGATTTCAGTCGGGTTTCCCGGTATTTTTATATTTGTACATTTATTTTCCAAACGATACATTTAAAATACATGTTTGTTAATTTTCTTTATTTTAAAAACCAAGGAAAGTATACGATAGTTTAATATGTTTATTTATGTACTTTAATGTATCTATTTAATACATCTGGTCAACTTATTACTATGAGAGCAATCTCTTTCAGCCAACTAGAACACCCGTCCAGCCCCGCTTGACGAGAGGCCTGGAATAGAACCCGGGTTCACGCGACGTTAAAGGCTCTATGCTTTTGATCAACCGAACACACCACGGCGACGACAAAGGAAATTGTACTATAGTATATTATAGTACACTTTCCTCAGTCGTTGAAAATAAGTGGACTTATTATCAATGACTTTTCACCTATAAATTTTCACTTGGTAACTAATGTTTTCAAAAAGAAGCAAAAATAAATTGATTTACTTAACTTTATTAAAGTTGTCATGATATACTCTTGTTATCAATATATGCTCTATATATGTAAATAATGTTAGCTATGAATTTCTTACTAGGGAATTAATGTTTTCATAACCCAATTCAAAATAATTTAATTTAATTAAATCTATTAAAGTTTTCATAATATACTGTTGTTTGTTTTGTTATCCTTTATAATTTTTTATTTCCCTTATGACGGTAATCCTTTACAAAGTATTATTGTTATGTAAATATATGGGTTTTATTGTCTTTAATTTACCTATTATATACGTGCAGACTTAAAAACATATGTAAACGGAAGTAATAACACCAACCTTTAATAAAATAATTAGTTTATATTGATCGGCAGTGCTGGCATGGGTTTTAAAAGTAAGTAACTTAGTTATTTATTTTGAAGAAGTACTTATTTTGAGTTAATTATTTTTTACCTTTTTTGAGATCGGTTTTTTAAAAGATATTTTATTTTAGAATTTCTAGTGAATAAGAATATTAATTATCACACCATAACCAACATTTAATTACTTTTTTTCTAAAATATTGTATATTATTAAAAGTCACGTGAAAAAACTATTATATATAGATAATTTCCTGTTTAAGTTATCAACACAGAGAAACAAAGCGAAAGTAGCAGCAGCCAGTGGTTAGCTGTTAGCCGTTGACGTCTAATACCAGATTTCGCAAGTTAACAAATACAACTTGAGGAAGTCACGTTCTCCATATCAATACGACGTTTTGAAAAGTAATTAATAAAATAACAACTAACCAGTAGCAAATATATTGAATCACGATTAATTTACTACCCTCTGTTAAGGAGTTACATTATTCAACTTCAAAACTCATCATCAGACTATGACCTGGTCGATGATACAGTTATTTAGCAAAATAAAAACCATCAGTAGCAAATAATGTGAATTACGTTTGGTTTTACTACCATCCGATAAGGAGTTTCATTGTTCAACTTCAAAATGCATCATCAGACTCTGACGTGGTTGATGGTGTAGTTATCTTGTAAAATTACAACTATCAGTGGTAAATACCTTGAATCACGTTTAAATTATTACCATCGTTAAGGAGTTCCATTGTTCATTTTCACAACTCATCATTAGACTTTGATCTAGTCGAGGACATAGTTACTGTCCAAAGTAACAACTACCCGTATCGAATATTTTGACTCCTATTTGATTTAGTCTCATTCGTTAAAGAGTTTATCGTTCATTTTTAGACTTCATCATCATATTTAAATGGGACCATCCCTAAAGTACCCTATTTCAAATAAAAAGAATCATAGAAATTGTTCTGTTCAGTAAAGAATTATGGCTAAATATACATAAAAAAAACCTCTGCTTTTTTGAAGTCGGTTAAAAATAAGAGTCTCTTCTTGTTCACTTTTTAAGTACAAACGACAAATTCTGTAGTGAAGAATAATACAAATTTCCAAAATATTATAGATTAAAATGAAAAAAAATGCTATTACCAAGCTAAGGGTTCGTTCTTCTTAAGCGAAATCGCATGAAATGAAAATTGTAATGATATTGAGAAAAGAAATTCGTTTAAATCCAATAATGCAATCTCTTCCTCTTACCTATTGGGCGAATTTAAAAGAAAAATTGGCATAATCACATTTTTATTTTTAACAAAGGACACAGAATACGATCAAATAGCCACGATCCTTTAATTTATTTTACGCTTTACCGCGGGTTTGACGACCATATGGGACAGGTAAAAACCAATGTGCTGTCAGCCATTTTGTATGATTATTTTGAATACTGTTAACTTGAAAAAATATCATAAATACTTTATTAATTATTTACCCAAACCTGACGCCATTTTATACTAAAAAGTGAGAAATAAGAATTTTAACACAATTTTAAAATAAATTTAAGAATATTAAAAATAAATTATTCATAGATATTTACGTAGTCTATTTTTGGGTTATTATTGGAATATTTGTTCAAAACTTACGAGGATTCATACAAAAACATATTTTTTAACAGCGAATAAATTTATTACATATCGTATAGAATAACTAACATAAAAACGAAATAAATCTAAATCTGTTGCATTTTAAGATATAGTTAATTGATATCATGAAAAATATTAATTTCACACCGACCAACGCTTTAAAATTAAACAAAATTAAGAATTTATTAAGTTTACTTTTTTATCTCTAACCCTACAGGAAATGTAAATAAAAATTACAAAAATATATGGAAGTATATAATCTCAGCTTTAAAATTACGTTTTTTTCATTCAATCAAACAATTTTTCGCAAAGTTATAATCGTTTAAATGTGACGTACAGTTTTCCATAATTTTCTATGCCCTTTAGTTTTGCTGAGAAGTGCATTATGGTAAGGAATTTTCGCAAAGGCAGAGCAGCTAATGGTATTCGTTCAGCGCAACATGGACTAAAAGCTTTATTTATAGCTGCCTTGCCACTCTGCACTATCATTTAAGGTTAAGACGCAGTAATTACGTTTGTATGTAACAACGATGCATATGCATTGAACTAAGTACGTCGGCATAATGCCTCGGCCCTCGCAATGCATTTTCCGACAGGACGCTGATGGGGAAATACATAATTCGTTCGTATCAAGTCCCAGTGCAATAAACTTTATTTAATGTCCCCTCAGGGCCCTTAGCGCTCATTAAAAAAAATAAAAATGAGACTGGGTCCGTTTGTTGTTTCATATTAGTTTTGACGTAATTTACAGGATAGGTTCAATGTTTATAAGCAGATTTTATTTATAGATACTCACGTATTTTCTGTGAATAATGTAATATAATATTCACAGACAGTAAATTTTGTATCGATATTGATTTTGGTTAAAGTACTTCAAAGAACTGTCAGAGTTCTCAGATATTCCCATACATTAAACCTGAAAAAGTTGCAGAACATAAAAAGCTATGAATATAATATGGACTGATGCATGCATGATTTCAAATATTATTCGTTTTATTCACAAACATGTAACTATAAAACTATGAATCTTATTTTACCTGACAATAATATTTTATTACCATTTGAAAGGTTCTATATCATAAAAGTGAAGACCAACACCTTTAAGTTCACTAACGTGTCCTCCTGTGACAGCTGATTTTCTCAGAAACCGCTTGAAGTAGAAACTTGAAATTTTATATGGCAATAAAATATTTTAAATGTATAAATAGTTAACACTGAAAAACGAGGATATGAAAGTTTTGAAGAGGGTGTAATTTGCCCTCTTCAAAATTTTCACTTCAATTATCCAAATTCCGTATATGCTGTGGGATGTCATTTGAAAGGGTTATACACTCCCCTAAAGGTTCTCAAAATCATACGTATAATTACATATGCATATGCATATGTATATATATATATATATATATATATATATATATATATATATAAATATACATCTATATATCTATATACATATATCTTAATTCGAATTTAATAAATATGAACGAACTGCGATTTCAAAAATAAAAATGAAAAATTAAATATATTAACATTAGAAATACACTTGTGCAACATGCCAACACATATATAATTTCCTGCGACTTTTCGTGTTATACTTTATTTCTAAATACTTTGTAAAATGAAAATAAAATAAAATTTATTCATTATGTTGGAAATTGGTGAGTGCCTTGTTTTGTGACAGATAAAGAAGAAGCTATAAATAAAATGGTTTTTCTGCGGATATAAATATTTTCTAAGTTATTACTCTCAGTTAACATTTTTATTTTAACTAGTTTACTGTTTCTACTTAATTTTCATTACCGTTTAAATATTATACAACTTTTTTCCGAGTTAAAATGCAATACCAATATTACAGCTCAAAACTTGGATATTTTTAAACATGTTCAGATGTGTTCAGCTGACATAATTTTATTTAATAATTATGTTCAGAATCAAAATATTTGCAATGGATTAAAATAATCACTGAAATATGATTTACTCTTATTAATTATCCTCTGGGTACATGAATTCGACGTATATATCCAGCAAATAATATGTTTATGTTTTAAGCCTTGACAGTTCGTACGTGCGTGACAAGACTTAGATAAATGATTGTTGCGACAA
The DNA here is from genome assembly GCA_039881145.1 of Druceiella hillmani. Lineage (NCBI taxonomy): Eukaryota > Metazoa > Arthropoda > Insecta > Lepidoptera > Hepialidae > Druceiella > Druceiella hillmani. The sequence continues at coordinate 928,436 of JAYKKI010000011.1, read as the reverse complement.
AGTTCAAATGTCTAGTTAGAGATGACAGATTACCAATAAAAGTAATTAAATCACATCTGTCTGCCAATTACGGAAATTCAGCAACAAGAATAATAAGGAAAATTTACAAATCTTTAAAATTTACTGTAGTGTAAAATAATTGTTGTAGAAATATTCATTATTCAAAAGATTTTTCATTCTGATTATTTACATTATCGATAACGACGATTGATACGATAATGTATCTGTACACTAGATCCGTACTGCGATGGTTGCCCTTCACAAATACGGCTTTCAAATATTGCAAAAATCATTTTACAACTCTAACATGGTTCCTTTCCACTATTAGTTGTTCATACAAATAAAAAGGGGCTTCGTGGAAAAAAAATTAGCCAGGATGAAGTGGTCAAGTCTAGTCAATTTCAGTTTTTTTTTTCAAGATAAAGGGAAACCATTTTTTTGGGTTTATAAATAAATAAATCGACAGATCTGAGAAATGTATTAGGGTTAAAGGAAAGCAAATCGTAAAGGAAAAAGAGCACCACATTTTTTTGACTTTCCTTCCACCTTATTCCATCAACTTTTTGACCTCCCCATCGTAAAATGCGAGTTGTTGTATCAAAATGATTAATAATATCTTAATAAATTATTAAGGTAAGCTCATTGTCTAATAATTATAAGTTTTTAGATGATTATAAGCTGAGCAGATAAATTGTTCCAACTTCATTTGCCCGGGTTATTTCGTTTACCGAGCTATCGGTGTTAATAACGTATTTTATTGATAGTTGATCACAAAGTTGACAATCACTTTGTGTAGGTGGACATATTTTTAGAGTTTCGTTCTTTAAAAGGACAAATAGAATCCTTATAAGATCACCCGCACATCTGTGTATCTGTCACAGCCGTTCTTCTAAGAAACTACTTGTCGCAGAAACTTAAATTAGCTAACAGTAGAAAATATTTATATGGTAGTTTTAGGCAGTTTTACTTGAATTTTTTTCATAATTAAATATTTAGTGTGGGATAGTGCTTGAAAGCACTAGTCATAAGGGTCTAAATTTTTTTTCCTAAATTTAGGGGTTTATCTTTAGATATATACTGAAGAATACACGAAAAGCATATGCCAACCCGCCTTTCTTATTACTGTAACTACTCAACCAAAAATTACGAAAAAATTGAGTTTATAGAATTCTGTGCAAAGGTTGCTAAAAATCTACAGATAATGTCTTAACTGTTTAAATACATGTCATGTTTTTACATCTGTGGAATATTTAATAATCAATGTGTTTACGTTGTGAAAAATTAATATTTGTAAACAGTTTATTATAAATTATGTGTAGCCTTAAATATTTAGAAGGGCCTAAGGGTTTACGGAACCCTCGTAGTGCGAGTTTTATTCGTACTGGAAAGGTTTTTTCTTCTCAATTCAAAAACGTTTTAAAGCCACGTCTAGAAATACAAAGCCTGTGAAACAGTTCACAGGCTTTAATGGTGAAAAAATTAAAAATTTTACAATTTACATAATAATTTTAAAGTGATACGCATATTAAGAAAAAACGTGTCAGGCACGAGTGGAACTTGCATTACGAGGGTTCCATTTACATTTACATTTAGACATATAAAAATTAATAATACATAATATTCCTATTAAACTATTTACAAAATCTTAATTTTTTTAGATTAGAAATTATATGTTTTTCACAGGCACATATTTAAAAAATAATATTTATTACATAATTTAATTACAAATTGACGGTTTTTATTTTTTCTTTTGTTTGTGCTGTAAGATCTTGCTTCTTGCCAAATTTTATGACTCTATGTCAAGTATAGGTTTTTATTTACTTACGGGTGCCAAAATATGCCGCATAAATGGCAGTATTTTTGGTGTTCTTTGATTGCTTTGACTTAGAAGATTGATTTTTACATAACACTAAGGAATAGTACACTCAATATTTGATATCAATTCCTACTTGATATTCCTATTGAAAAGGATCTTGACGGACAGACAAACGAACAATAAAATTATCCTTTAAAAATTTATTTTTTTCTTATAATGTACGGACATGTTGACAGATAAATCGATAAAAAAGTTCTAAGTACGTTCAATACATAATATCCTTCAGATTCTGAGGAACGCAATAGTCAAAATCCTGCTGAAATTTGTTTCTTTTTTAAATAATGCCCGGCCAGAGCAACACAACGAGAGACTGCCATAAAGTGTTTGATTTTTTCTCAATAAATTGTTTACTCTCTTTATCACAGTTTTTACTAATAAATCAAAGTACGGTTATGATTTTGTAATATTCTTCTATCTGTCGGTCACAGCCTTGCAGTTTTTCAGAGTTTTAGATTATTACGTTTGCATGAAATTTCGTAAGGAAATGTGTCATTTGGAACTCTCAATACATATGTGTCAAAAATTTGCTTTAACTTTTTTAATATACATTTTCTCATCAAGTGGAGTATCATTAGTCTTTTAAAATTAAATTAAGCCTTCACTTACCATTTTTAATTTTTAAATTCCTCCCATGAAACACTCGTCAATAGACTAAGTCGCGCCGTCAATTAATATTATTCCTTCATACGTGCAGTTCTTTGTATCCTCGATCTCATCCTTTAAAAATAAACTTAATGACAATTTTGAGTAATAAATAACTTTTATACAGAACGAAATTATTTATAAGCAACATCAATATAGTTAAAAAAATTATATGCTTATGTTTGTAATAATTTAACCTAGTTGGCTTTTATTTGATTTGACTCGGGTTTTTTCGCGGTAATTATATATTTAATGAGTGAACCTAGATATTATATATACTAAGTACTCACTATGTCCCGACGTCTCTGACTGGTTGCACAGCCTGTGGTCACGGGAAGACTGGCAACCAGTCAGAAACGTCGGGACATAGTGAGTACTTAGTATATATAATATCTAGGTTCACTCATTAAATATATAATTACCGCGAAAAAACCCGAGTCAAATCAAATAAAATATGTGTTCGAATCGCGAAAGTTTGAAAAAGTCTAGTTGGCTTTATCAATGCCAATTGTTTTCAATCAATATTAAATTATTTTATTTGTGTACTTATTCTGTTATTTAATTTCGTTATTGATTATTTATTTAGTTCGTTATAATTAATCAAAAATGCACTAAATTTTGAATAATTCAATGTAAATGGTAAAACACAATTCTCGAAAGGTTCTTGAGAAAAAGAGCTTTGACGGACGGCGGACGAACGGACAGACAACATAGTGATGGGAACGGAACCCAAAAAATCTATTTTTTGTCTTTAGAAACGTAACTTTTGTTGCAATAAGGTTTTTGAACGTTTATAAGTTTAAAGAGGTCGCTTCGTTCGAAGGTAAATACCGGTGGATCATAATTTCTTTTTTTGAGCTTTCGAAACCAATGCTTGGCTGTGAAGGAGAGTACATTTTCATCCATCATTATGCATATATTGCCTGTTGCTTCACTCGCTTTTTCTCCTAAACGTAATTCATGAAGAAATAACGTTCTAAGTTATCTTAGTGGAATTTCTGTGTTCTGTTTTGTTCTTGATTCGTTCAAACTCGGCTGCTCACTGAACAAAAGATATTTGCTGTTCGAAAAGTTTCTATGAAATTTCAGAAATCGGTGGAAAAAAGTAGTGAGAATATTATTTGTCAACCTGATATTTAAGATCATAATCTTTTTTGTTAAGAATATTGTCAATCTACTTATACTTAGTTAAATCACAATTAAATGAAACTACGTGATGTAGTATTATTTTTCTATTTATTAGCGGCTATTTGCTAATAGCCCACCTGAAGATGTTATAATACAACGAAACCTATGTCGTGGTAAAGAACTTTAGAACTTAATTTCATTTAATTGTGAATAATGAATTTCTACAAAATTGACGCCAAATATATTCAATAGTTAAATTACAATACAAACTATTTTAAATATAATCGCAGTATATTTAATTACACAGTAATAGTAAGTACTATAAAACGGGCACAAAAAATAATTTTACCTATAAGAAAGACAGGTTAGCCTTTAGTTAGGAATGAAATTTAATCTAATCGATGTGAATAATCTCACAAAATATTTATAGAAACTTCATCGCGTGATAACTTATTTAAAATGTTGATACAGTACAAACTTTTGTCGCAGTGTACAAGTTTGTCGCAGAACCAAATCTAATTTAGCACAATAGTAATATAAAACGAAATAAATATATCTATAAAAATATATTTTACAATTTAGAATGGGAGATCAGCCTTCAGTTACGAATGAAACTTAATCTAACCGATTTGATTAATCACGCGCGATATTTGAAGAAATTTCCTCGTACGTGGTTTCATTTACAATTTTGTCCCAGACGAAATGTTTGTCACAGTATACAAGTTTATCGCAGAACCCAACCTAATATAGTGATAGTAAACCCAACCTAATATAGTAACAGTAAGCAAAATAAATATATGAAAGAAAACAATAAATTTTAAGCGTAAGAACGAGAGGTCGGCTACAGTTACAAAGGAAATTAATCTAACCGATACGATTAATCTCACGAGATACTTGAAGAAACTTCATCGTACGATAGTTCATTTACAAGTTTGTCGCATACGTTCGAATGGAAGAAGTAGCCAGGTCGTCGAGTTAGAAAGTAAATAAACAAGGAACTAGATAAAGTTCCAGCGGCGACCATGAATGGGACTCATAAATACTCAATGACGTAGACTTAAAGTTGCTCTTATGTTAAAAAAATCTCTGAAATTAAATTCCTTAATATTTTCAATTTATAAATGCAGTTTTTCGATGAAATAAATTAGCCAATTATATTATTTGAACCATTATAACGTGACGAAAATAAAATAAATCATTATAGATTTGTATACCTGACTGTGCGGTATTATCATTTATAATTAAATGAAAAAAAAACTGATGTGACTAACGAAATAGATAGATTACATTTTTTGAAAGGTTATGTGTTACATCTGAAATATTTATTCATGTCGTTGTTAAAGAAGATGAGGAGACCTTCTTACTTGAAGTGATTCGAATGAATCAAAACCTAGCCTTTGTTAAAATTTTTCGCTAATCTTTACGAAAATAGTTGGAAAATATTTTAATTTTGTTCCATGGCCCATAATGATTTCAAAAACAGCACTAACAAAATAAAAGAAGTCAAAAAACTCCGCTATTAGAGGAACGTTGCTTATTGAAACGTTACAGATTAGAGATTTTAAATATTAATTTTATTATGTACTAACGGTTCTCTGTGATTTCGTCGACATAATATTCTAAAATTCAAGTGTAATATTTTAGTGCGTTTATTTTATGATCTTATTTTAGACAAGGGTAATTAGATAAGTTCAAAACCTGCGCGGGTAGACTTGCGCTCCCTGCCCCCTTCTCCTTCCCCTCTCCCGCGTGCTCCTGTAGTCCGCCGTTGTCCTGTATTAGAATTGTGGAGTTTTTGTTTCGTTTTTCAGATAACCACCTTCACCACCATAACTTCGTACCTAATCTTCACCACCATAACTTCGGAACCGTCTGAGATATCACGATAAAGTAGAAACTAAATTTTTTTCAACATGTCCATCTGTAACCTGTGTAAAATTTATTTCAATACGTTCAGTAGTTTGAAGTTACATCTATACTAAAGACAGACAATTTGTTTAAAGTTAGATTAGTTTTAGTAACTGAATAATATGCAAACGGAAAAAGTATTTGAAAGGTGAAAATTGGAAAATCACATAAAAGCATTTAAATTTGACTTGTCTGAGTGATATTACTATGCAATCTAAAGAAATATTTTTATGTCCATAACATTATTAAACTTTCCCTGCAGCATACTCTCGTCTAATGCCAGGAAAGACGGTAGTTGTAAAATCAAAAAAATATATATGTAAATAATAAAATGTTTAATTTTGTGGGAAAACTTCAGAAATTAGCAGTTTTCTCGTCTTGCAATTCAAATATTTTAAGGATAATTCTAAAATAAAATTTTCATGTAGCAAAGAACCAATTATTATTCTTTTCTTGCGGCTCATACTTGTAACTATTTGTGTCCTATAATAAATATGTGCAAATGAAAAACTAGCGTCTAAAGTTGTATCTTTAGTAAATATAAAAACGAACCAAGTGTTTGTGTATCGAAGGTTCCATACCACGTTTGGAGTAACATTACTTTATTTACAATAAGACAACACTAACATGGCTCTCCAGCACAATAAATATTTAGTAATACGTGAACATATTAATATACTATCGTGATTATCCCAAATGCTATGACATTTAAAATCGTCCTCATTGTTTTTGTTCAGTCTTTGCGTAGGCTTCCGGAAACAAGGCAACTAAAATATTTTTTATTAAATTAATTCATCAACGAAATCTTATCAACACTACTTATATACGCATGTAATCGTTAACTACATCGGTATTTTCTTCACCTTTAATGGCGTTTAATTATTTTATTCTGTTTCTTTATTCTTTTTAAACGATATTTAAATCCAATATTAATCGTAAAATATTTCTTCTATAATTTTTACATTATCTTTTGAAGTACTTGTTATTTGTTTTGTTAAATATTCTTTGCGTATCAATATAGGTTTTGCAATACATGGCCAAATGACAAAGTAATAACATACCCATTTTATATAAAGTTATAGCACGTTTGCTTTTGCTCTAAGAAGAAAAAAATCCGTTTTTAAGACATTATGATGGAAATGATAGAATCTTAGTTAAGCAAATTAATTGATTTTCTTTAACATATCAGAAAATTAGTTTGAAATTACCGTAACTTTTAAGTCTTCCTAGTGGTTATGCGTATGCTCTGAAATGGAACGATTTTCAATATTTGCTATTTTCAAAATTTCCGTTCTTTTCTGTTATATTAACTATGTATATATTTATAACTTGTTTCTTGTCTGTAAAGAATATTTCGCCAAAATCAATATAGTTTTATCGTTATTTTCAAGTCAGTTATTTTTTTGCGTAAATATATATGGCAGTTATCTAATATATTCTATACGTATTAAACAAAAGCAATAATTATTTTTTATTACTTCAAAACATTCTACAAGTTTCTAAACATTACTACAGATTTATTAGCCATTTTTATAATGTCGATATAGTGTTACATAGGTCACAACATTAGTATCACACATTTAAAAAAATATTACAGGAAAACTTTCATGGAATTAGATAAATTATTATTTGAATGATAATTTTATTTTGATTAGATTGAGATAATGATATGTTACCAGAAAAATAGAAGTGCAAGTGTTACGAATAATGGGTTAAGCTCGTTTTGCTTTTCTAATTACGTCAATACCCTGTCGAGTAGCCAATGGTTGAATTTCTTATTTTATTAATGTAAAAGGACATCACATCTATATCTACTTTTGTCGACTCCAAAAACTAAACAGCTTCAATAAACTTTATGCTTATATTGTTTAATGTTTTGGAGTGCTGCATCGAAGATGAACCGAGTGGGTTGTAGAAAGTTGGGGATGAACCATTTTTTAATAGAAATAAATGATTTCTTTATTATTGTTATTAAATTCATGTTATTAACCTCTTAATACCTTAGTTTTGAAATACATTTTGTTAATTTCTTATATAATTTGTAATTAAGTGAATTATTGGCATGAAATGCGATGTAATAAAATTGCCGCAAATGATGGTATTGTGAAATTTAAGCTAATAAACATGCCTTTCGACAAATAATTGTATTAATAATACATCCATGCCCAGAATAAACAATTTTAAAAATATTTTTTAACAGAAGATACATCTCTTCATTAACGAAAAATCTATATTTGCGAAAGATGTTCATCGTGACTGTAGCGCAGTGCGCTATTCTCAATTACGGCGCTTTCCTTCCGCCACAAATTTCCATCATACTGCTAAATTTCATTTATGTTAGAAAAAGCTTTATTAAAAGAAAAGAAAAGAAATATATATATATATATATATATATATATATATATATATATATATATATATATGTATATATATATATATATATATATATATATATATATATATATATATATATATATATATATATATATATGTAGATATATTATATTCATAAATATATGTACTTTATCATCTCATATAAACTTTCTTTTACATCGCATTCTCGTTGGACATGCACGACTCATTTTCGTAACGTTGCCTGAAGTGATTCGCACACAAAAGTGTGCTAATCAATTCAGACTTGTCAGGCAACTTATACAATTTGTTAGTATTATTTTTCCTTTACTAATACATTTCCAGATCACGCATTAAAATACAATATTTTCAAGTAGATATAAAAGACACATCATTTTTCTAAATTTCATAATTTTGATGAAACAATCTCTAGTTTAGCGTTTTTTATGGTTATTCACATACGTTTTTTGACACGCATGTAGTAGCGTGAACTAGAGAATTTGGGATATAGACCTATAAAATTATACTGGGAATATGAGTGGGTACTCTTAATAGTGAAATGCGAAAGTAAAGATAGCAAGTTTTTATTTATCTTAATTACATTTTTTGTATACAGTAGAGATTGAAAAACTGCTTCTATGAGAGCCTACTTCGCCTATTGCTAATTTATTTAAAATTAAATATAAATTGTGATTTATTAGTGGTAACCCTTAACTTTATAAAAACATTGCCAGCGCTGAAATATAATTATAATGTAGAGTATCCCTTTAGGTTGTCGTTAAAATCTATTTCAATATTTAATTAATATCTTTTTCATTAGTCCAAGGACAAATATATATTTGCAATTTCAATCTTACTTTCATCTCTATTTTGTTAAAGCCGTCTTCGACGAACGTTTCTCGAATACGAAGGGCATATTATAAATGAAAGGTTTCTAGACGATAATTTTTTCGTTCCTAAATTCTTAACAGTTGGCTTCGCGACATAAATATATTGGTTTGTTAATATTTATTTTACATCATAAGTTGCTGAGGATTGTATGAATAAAGAGCTTAATTTATTGTGTAAGAAACTAATATTTTTTATGAAAACGAGTCACTAAATATATATTGATTCTAAGATAAAATTATTAACAACAAATTGGGTAATAATAATCTGATATTTAAATTCATTCTAAGAGCAACTGAGAAAGAATCGTTATGACACCAACTCAAACCCAGTTTTTTGAAGGGTGAACTACTTTCCCAAAGACAGATTTTCTTCTGCTATTACGGTGATTCATTTAGAGATGATTAATTGAGGAGATATATCTTCTGCTATTACCATGATTAATTTAGAAATTCAAAATTGTTTATAATGTGCATACAGTTTTAATAACAGCCACTTTACTAAGGAAGACACGATGTCCAAGTGAAAAATGGGGATTATAATTCTAGTGGTGAACAATGAAACTGGAAAATTAGTTACGAAATCATCGTACATGGAAAAAGAAAAAACATTCGTGGTGATTAAAATTCAACTGCAATCGGGGTCACCGATCTATAATGGTATAGTTCGTTGCTTGTAAAATAGTATCAAAATTGCGGCTCGGAATGTCCGAATGGGTTACGAAAATATAATATATAAGGAAAACGAACAAAACTCCATGACGATCTTTTAAACTACAATCGGGGTTACCAATAGGTCATCCTTAAGGTCCCGTGTAACTAGTAATAAATATGTTAAAGATCTATTATTGTATGATTCGTTACTTAAAAAAGGATCCAAAAATTGCAGCTTAGAATGTCCGAATGGGTTGCCAAAATATAATATATATGGAAAATAAACAAACTCCATAACGATCTCTTCAATTTCAATCGGAGTTATTGATGCGCCAGCCTTAAGGTCCCATATAACCAGTAATAAATATGTTATAAATTGATTATGATGTAATTCGTTACTTATAAAAGGATCCTAAAATTATGGCTTAAGAAGTCTGATTGGGTTACAAAAATATCATACATGGAAAGGGAATAAAATTCAATGACAATTTCTTTAACCGCAGTTGGGGTCACCGATACGCCATAGCCCAGATAATTGGTAATAAATCTGTTATAAATCTATTATGGAACAATTCGTTATTTATAAAAGGACTCCAAAATTTCGGCTTGGCATGTCCGAATGGGGCAACGTATCGGCCAAAAGATGAATTGTAAATGTGAATTTATCCGAGTTACGCTGAGCAGCAGCAAATGAATGTCCAATACACAACGATTGACGAGAATATGACACTTTTGTACGCCGGTGCAGAATAATAGGAAGCAGGCGTTGCCTTAATGCTAAATATACGCTAATTCAATAGCGTAGCAACATAGAACCCCTCCAATCTGGGACCATTTGGAAATTATCTCACTAGAATGTACCGTAAAAATCATCCCACGTCATCTCAGTCTATATTCCAACCGAAACCAGTTCAAATACAAAGAGAAAATTCTTCTATAACAACTTATAAGAAGAATTTTACTCTTTTCTTTAAACAGAACTAGTTTTTAAGACTGGGGGTTTTCAAGCTTATATTAGTATAAACAAAACTGGTCAGGAATCAACAATGAATAAATGCGGCCATTGACAGATCAAGGTCTACGTCTTTTTTCTTTTACCACCACCTGGAGTACTTTATCATTAGTTCTCGTTTTCTCTCAAAACTAAAGGACATTCAAGCCATAAGAAAACATGGTCATGAATCAGACTGCGAAACGTGCACTATAAAATTGTATGCGTTGAGATAAAACGGGTAAAGAAACTATTTAATTGGTAAATAGCTGGATTGAATGAAATAAAAAAATTATGCACGTCGAGAAGAGCTTCAAGTTGATCTATACATTTTTTCGATGTACTGGTCATATCCGTCAATAAAATAGACGGACATATTGCGAGAGTAGTATGAAAGTATGTATTTGGTAGTACCGATATAACGACATGTTACCAGATTCCGTAAACCGTACGTTCCTCAAGACGTCCTAACTGTATGTTATGTAATAAATTCTTCTTCTTATATCATTTCACAAGTTCTATATATATATATATATATATATATATATATATATATGTATATATATATATATATATGTATATATATATATATGTATATATATATATATATATGTATATATATATATATATATATATATGTATATATATATATATATATATATATATATATGTATATATATATATATATGTATATATATATATATATATGTATATATATATATATATATATATATTTAAAAAGTATTTTGCCTTCCTTACGCCTTTTATATATACTTTTATAACATGGCTTTAATATGTGGTGTTATGATTATATCTATTAAATCTCTTTATAAATTCCCTTTAGGCGGTATTAATTAAATTTTTAATTTATATAAAACTGTACATAGTATTATAGGTAAATATCTGTTTATGCTAATTGGAATGGTAGATCCTATGTTCATACATTTAAACCATTTCTTATTCAGTTCAGTAATCACAAAGCGTCGTATCGCATTTACGAAGCGATAGTTTATTCTATTATCTAATGCTAGTCTCAATTTCGTGAGAAAAGACCTCGGGTTCTATCTAATTAATATTAGCATAATCAGTATTATATGCTATAGCGAGATACACAATTAATTCAATTAATTGTGTATCTCGCCATCAATATAATTTTGGTAAAGAAACAACCACTTCAATGTTTCAGTTGTCTGAGCTTTTCGAAAGGTAAAAAGGTAATACTATACTAAACAAATTAAATTTATAAATTTTTGGATGGAAGTTTACAATCTTTGATACCGGTGGCATTTGATATGGGTCTTTAGATTGAAATAGACTGTGCGCTAGTAAAATTAAGAAAGAAAAATAAAAAAATGTTCGAGTTCAGAATAAAAATTAATTTATTCTTTCGGGCAACATATAATATTATATTCTTCATGATTTTGTTCCAGATTATGATTTTATTCCTTTCAAAAAAAACGAAATACAAAAAATAACTCAAAACATATAAGCATGTGTGTGTGCGTGTGTGTGGGACTGTTCGGCGATCTGACGTTCAAACTAGTGGGTCGATATAGATGAAATTTTGTATTGAATTTTTTTATAATTTATTAATTTTTTTTGTAGGGTTTCATAAATAAAAAAAGAAAATTTTTCTTTAATTGTGGGGTGTCTTGGAAATGCTGGTTGTCAGGGTTTTAAAAACGTATCCTTTTATTATTTCATGTAATATATTTTCATACATAAACGGAAAAATATGCAGAAAACACCTTACAGGGTTAAAAAATTGGGTGTGATAACGATCACACAGAAGAAATGAAAACTTTGCCTACTAATACAATCGTAATATAGGAATTATAAAAACAGGCAAAATTAATTAGGTTTATATCATAAGGAATATGACTAACTCACAAAAATCTGTTTATTATATTAATTTATTAAATTTATGCAGTTATATACATAATACACTCTATTAAAAATAAACACATTTGTCTGAAGAAATAATATGCGCAATCATAGAAAACGTAAACTTTGTTAGGGTACGTCACACGAAATTGTAAATAGCGGTGAATTATTTGCGAATAATATAAATCACAAAAATTAAATGTAATTGGATTTATCGGAACGAAGTTCTTTTATGCGGCTTACAGTAGAGCGAATTGCCAGAAATAGTCACGTAAGGAAAAAGCTTTATGCCTCCAGGCGACCTTTCCCTGTCTTTCTCTCTGTATCTTTCTATTATATACGGTTGTAAGTGTGTGTGTTCGTGCATTTAAACTTATTTTTTTATTCTATTGGCTTTCTATTATAATCTGTCAGACCATTTTCAATTCGGTATGTATTTCTTTGCATTATTACTTTATTATTTATTAAATACTTAAAATTAATAAATTACAATAAATTGTCAGCATATTCATTTATTTTAATTTATTAATTAAACTTTATTTAGATTGTTTCAATAAATTAATAATTCATTTAAATGTTTGTAATATTTAAATTTAAATTAAAATAATAAAAATAAAAATAACTAAGTTTTAATTTTAAATATAACTAAATTTAATTCTAAAAGTAATTTTAAATTTGATAAATTTATTAAAAAATTAGAATAACTAACCTTACAAAAAATATAAATAATGAAATTTTATATTTTAAGTTAATTAAATTTAAACTTAAAATTAAGTTTATTTTAATTAAATTAATAATAATTAAGTGTAAACTTAAAATTAACTTTAAATAAAATTTGATTGATTTTATAAAAAAATGAAAAAAATAGAATATGAAAGAAATTAATTGGTAGAATAATAAAATTTAATATTAAAATCGCATTTCAATTTAATTAAATTGTGAAATAATTAAAATAAAAATATTTTAATTTTAAAAATACTTCAATTTTAATTTTTAAGTGAATTAAATTTACAATTAATTTTAAAATAAAATTTAAAATTTTAAAATTAATTTTTTTTATTTCATCAAAAAATCTAAACAATGAAAATAAATGAATATGATGGCAATTTATTGTAGTTTCTTAATTTTAAAGTATTTTATTATTGTATTTTGTTATTTAAGTATTTTGTTATTGTTTTTTATATAATATATGTTTCACTATTTTATATTTAATTTTGTTTAATATAAAATAGTGTTAGTAGTAATACTTTTTATGTGCAGTGTACAAATTAGAAAGAAAGAGGGCGAGAGAGAGAGAGCTGAATAAAAGAGGGTTACGTTTTTTAGCGTGACTAATATAATCAATAGAAATCTACACATTAAATAACGCTTAGAATTGAACAAATAATGTAAGGAACTTCGTTCCTGACGGAGGTCCCCGACCGCACTGTTTTTTTGAATGTGACGTTGTTCTTAAGTTCACATGCCTTTACGCTATATTTTTTGTATTTTTCGAAAAGTAACCTCTATATATATATATACATATATATATATATATATATATATATATACATATATATATATATATATATATATATATATATATATGCATATCACTCACCCAGCTACTCTCACGTTCGGTCGTACTCAATCTCTCGCCTAGTGCACCGGAAGCGCGTCAAGGTATCATCAATTGGAAATTTTTTTAAATGAAAAATTGGATCATCTGAACCCATAGAAGTTTTTACTTACAAAACAGATTTATTTAGAAGACACACAGATACTCTAGGGAAACTAACAATTATTTTAGATTACATAGTTCTCAAGATATTGCAAATAATTTATACGTACGTAATTACATAAGATAACAAAAAATATTTATTGCACTGATAAATAAAGTACTCAAATGAGGTACGGATCTCCTAATTAATGAGCTAGACTGGCAACTAACTACCATTTTTACGAATTGCAATAATGACTCTATATACCCTATGAATTGTAGAAACTCACGACTCGCTTATTTTTATAATTTCCATAATTTTTCCAATATAAAATTTTATTAACTTTTATTTCCTTTATATTTTACAAAAATAGAAAATTTCGAAGTAATCAACTATCCTTTTGTTTAGCGATTTAACTATAAACATAATATAGGTAGACGTTTCGTGGGAAAGTATGTGAAACACTACTGCTGCAGCTATACCATTTAGTTTGTTAAAATTAAAACCTGCTATTTGTTTATTCCAGTATATAACATTGTTAGAAGTAAGAAATATATAAGAAGAAAAAAAAAGAGAATTGTGACGTGGATGTGGACAAGATGACAATGGAATTTGGACAAGATGACGATGTTGTATGCAGGAAAAATGCAGGGTTGATAAAACTCAGTATGTTCGAAATTCTAACCCATTTTATATGGTCACTTTAAGAATACATTATAATTTAATATTAGGCGAGCTCTTATTAATGAATTTCTTAGATTTGATCTATTTTAATTAACTAGACTATTATAACCTAATAAAGAATATAAACACGGAAGTTAATCTGCATAATGTCGTTATTATGAATCATAAAGTCAGATCATGTAATCTGTGCTTAATGTCAACTCGTCAATAAATTATATTAAAATCGTTAATGTATAAACTATTTTACATCCACTTGAATAACATAAAAAATTGACATAAAAAATAGTTCATATAAATTTTATGTAGTGGGCACATGTGTATTTTACTACGTTACGTAAAGGTAAATTATGTTATATACAAGGAATTATAAATAATAAATATTACACCTACCCACCACCAAAAAATAATAGCATTTTTTCAAAATATGAAAACGTGATATTAGCAAGTACTTTATAAGATCAACAATAAAATTTATTTCGAGATTATAACAAACATAATACAGGTGGGCCTACTTGTACGCACATAAGTACAGTTTATTGTATTTCGTGTTTTTAGTATGTAATGAGGGCAAACTTTTATGGTGTATGTTTCTAATATTGTTTTAATCTGAAGTATTGTGATGCCTTGGGTTATTTCACGTTTATAATTAAAGTTAAAATTAACTCTGTCTATTTAAAAAGTTACAGTCGTCAAAGGGTTTTACTGCAATTTTGATCTACAGTTTAAAATTGATATCTATTGTGTGGGAAAATTAAATCAACGTGGTTATTGACTATATTTACGTATCCGTTATCCAATTTCTAATTATGACTTTTTATATAATTTGTTAGTGTAGAATCAATTGAGGGAGATAGACTTCTTTAAATGGAATAGATTCCTGTGGAATATTACTAGATATTAAATTAAAATCATATATATTCCTTTTATAGGACAATAATAAGGAATTTTATAGGACAATAATAAGGAATTTTATAGGACAATAATAATGAAAGAAGTTCATACAAAAATAAATAAAATATGTTAATTATATTATATTCGCATGAGGAAGCGTATTTAGAACCTCTTATCTATTTACTGTATATCGCTGATATCCCCATTACTGACAAATCCTTGACAGGTACCTTTGCTGATGATACTGCAATAATGGCAACTGCAGACACGGAAACTTGCCACCATAAATTTGTAAGATGTACTTGATGAAATGAATAGATGGACCGTTGATTTGAAAATAAAACTCAACGAGTTTAAATCCATTCATGTCACATTCACATTGCGACGAACTGATAGCAATTCACACACTTGTCTTAACGGAATTCAAGTCCCGCAAGCAGATTCAGCAAAATACCTTGGATTCCATCTGGATAGTAGGTTTAATTGGAAACACCACGTCAAAGTAAAAACTGAGTAGATCAGGTTGGAACGACGACAAGTGTTGTGGTTGGTTGAACGTCATTTCCAGCGTAACCTCTGCTATAAGAGACTACATTTACCTTTCTATTGTCAAACTGATTTGGATGTATGGCGAAGTAGTTAAATCGTAATGTAATCCAACAAAGCCAAAACAAGTTCTTGCGTATGAATATATCATATATATCTTCATATAACCAGTAAAGAAATCCACAATGACTTAGACATAAAATAGATTAAGGAAGTTATCCAAGAAGATGCTATTAAAAACGAAAAATTAATCGTTAACCATACCAAAGTAGAAGCTGTGTGACTTCTGGATATCACCCAAGAATTAAGAACGTTAAAATGTATTTAACTTCATGAAGTAACTTTGTGAATAAATTTCATTTATCTGGGAGCTGAACATTGGTATAATTAATCGGCACTTGACTTACTTAAAATTTATCAATTATAATTTTAAGCGTGCCGAAAAAAAAAATATTTGCTTTGTCTCCTACGGGGTTAATTGATTAAAATTACATACGGATTTCTAAATGGTCTTTAATTGCAGTTATAGTACTTTGCCATTGCTAGCCCTTTCTTTTTACCGTTGCACTATTTTAAAGTACACTCGCCTAGTTGCGACAGAAACAAAAATTCTTATTTTAAGGCATCATATAGAGTCTAAATGCTAAATGTTAAAATGATTTTAATAAAAAAAATAGTATTTAAAGTGAAAACTGGTAAACCATATAAGCATTTATTTAATGGTCCAAATATAACTAAGTATACAATAACTGTCACCAAAAATATAGCATAATTTTGATTATTAAAAATTATATAATAAATATAAAAAGATCGTATTAATTTAACAAAGTTTAAAAGTACATTATATAAATTATTTACTAAGGACGCACTTACGACACATTCTCCGAAGGAAACGAGCTGTCTGGCGAAAATTCCGCCAAGCGAGACTAATGAAGAAAAATGAGGCAATATGTGAAGCACACTAATAAAAATGTGATACAGAAAAATATACTAAATTATGTATATGATTTAGTATAATTTACCGCGTTATAATTCTAGATCAACAAAACTTACATTCTCTAATAAATATGGTTGAACTATTTAGCATCAAATAGTTTAAAAGATTAATTGTAAAATTATTTCATATTAAAATTTTGAACAAAGGTAATCTTTTATTTTGGTATAAAATCGGTCCCAAAAGTAGTATAACTAACATTACAGGAAAAGTGAGTATTTCACCACACATCATTTTATTAAATATAAAACGCAATAAAAAATGCAAAAATTATTTTTTTACAAAATGTTAAAATTATGTTATATGAACAGTTTGGAAAACAAAAAAATAATAATTTTCAATAAAAAATGTTGACAGTAAAATCCATAATTGACACACACCTTAACGCGGTAGTCGTTTTCCTTACTGTTAATCAGCGATCTGGCAATAATTTTCTAGTTGAGGTTTTCAGTTCAGTTCATCCCAGTCAGGTTTTTATTTCAGTATTTCTGTTTCAGTTTTCAGTACTGTTCAGGTATTCTAGTTCAGTTTCTTTCATAGCCTTGACCTCCCGATTTTTTTTCATTCGCAAATAAAACAAATAGGACTAATGCGATTAGTCTGAACATGTTTAATCGATTTCAATTCAATTGGTTTTTCTTTGTTTTTTGAAGGACATAGATTTAGGTAGCGTAACTGAAGAGCGAGATAAATTGACGAGCTGAAACTTTTTATTTAGTTTGGTTCTTTGAGCATTATCAAATAAAAGTCAATACTTAATTGGATGGTCACTTCAGATTTTGTAAAGCTCTGAAAGCGCATATATTTACAGACATCCTCCTCTTTTACTTTTATCGACCACTTCCTCGATCCTAACGCGATATATTAAGAAATGCAAAGTATGAATATGTTGTTTCAACTGTCTACTAAAGGGAATCATTTTATTTCTGTGGTGAAAATGCCGTCAGTTTTTAAGCTTTAGAATTTTGTAGTTATACTTCTTTACTTGCCTTATGAAAAAATTATGAGACTAAAATTTTAAAAATACAGAACGTAGTTAACACGATGCAACAAAAAATAGACACCATGAAGTTGCTCACTAAGCATATATATAATAATAATATATTAAAAGATAATGATTGTATTATAGATGAAATATCAAATGTTTTACTAGTCTGTATGAGAAAATAATAAAGTTGAAGCGCAATTATTTGAAAATGATCTGACAGATGATTCGCTTACAATTGAAAGAAAGCAGACAAATAAAATGGTGGACCCCTCTTCTGTCAAATAAATTTTCAATATAAATTTTTAAAATTTAATAATTTGATTAAATTTACGTTTTGCCCAAGGTCTTTATAATCGTGTTCCAGTTTCTTTATTATGTTATTTCCATGAATTATTTGTGTGCTAAGTAAAGTTATTCTTGTAATATACCAAAGAAGAAAAACTTGTAATGCGCGTACATAAATACAGACACAATTGTCCGTTTTGTTTACTTTGGACTTCCGTACTAATGTGGAAAATAATTCCCCTGATATTTACATGAAATATGCAAGAATATAAAATAAATTATTGGACAGAACATTGGGGAGAATATTTTAAAACATTTGCCCTTCTATTTCCTAACATACGTGATCCATTGTTTTTTTTATTTGTTGCATCTTACTATATCATAGCATATATCTTAATAGAGAAAAAATTTTTGTGCTAAGTCAACAAAGCTTTCTAACGCCAAGATATTAGATTAAGTAGATTTTTCAGTACTTAAACCATACCAATGCTTACCCTTGCTCGAGTCTGCTGATAGGCAAGACGGCATTGGTGTTATGTTCAGTTGTTGCTGACGAGCGATGTCCCTCATGCAGATCGCTTCTGAGATTGATGTTTGTGTTACGTTCTTTTTGACATGATACACGTAATTGCCGTCAATTAAGAAAAACAAAAGGAAAAATTCAGTCGAAGTACCACAAATTACCAAGAGTTTAATCTTCAAAAATTTTATTTTATTTTTGTATCACCACTATTACAGAGACCAGTTCTAAGCAGTTTCAATGCTATCTTCATAGTTATTAAAACGAAATTATTAAAGAATGATTACACGTATGTACAATAAAATCGACTTAATTTCTAAGTGCGTACTCAGAAACATATTTTGGATTAAACATAATGAATATGAAAGAAAATATTCCAGGTAAGATTTCATCTGAAATGACATCCATTTTAAATAAATATGTTTTTAACTTTTTGAAATTTCGAAGTAAAAACAAAAGTATTGAAAAAAAGGAAAGCTCAGATGTTTGAGTTAATTATTATTAAGCCAAAAATTGTAAAGAAATAACAAAAAAATTACCTCACCTAGCGCTAATTAAATCTTGTAAGAGATTCCTCGTGGATGTAATTAATTTGTGACAGTCCCTTGTGAAATCGCTTCCCATAACTCCAATGATACCTAAACTTACCTTGATCTCCTGACCGTTCTTCTCTATCAAGATGCCGAAATGTTTGCCGGTGACTTGGGGCCAAATATAGGTTGGTAGCAGGCCATTTTGGAGTGAATTTAGTTTGGTCTAACCATTCATATCGATGCCGATCATGTGCTATGTCATAGCAAATTAGAGTGGACAAAAAAATTCATGTGAAAAGGTGTCCGTTGCCGGTCAGAATTTAGTCTACGAGCGAAGCCACCGGTTTTTTGGAACATTCTGTAAATTCGTGAGACAGCGACAAGCAGTCGCTCTCAAGTTCATTTCAAGCGACAGCTGGCCGATTAATATTCGGTTTTGCAATAAAAAAATAATTTGCACGCCTCAATTGGAGTGGTATACCTCTGATAACGTAGATACATACAGATCGACGTTCGATGAGCAACTGGCAAGAAAATTGCTATTGCAATTGCTTTTATAGGCTGTCGTGATTAATCAATTAATGTCGATCGCGACAAAAAAAATCTAATTAACAATTAAGAGAACAATAGATTCATGACTTAGTTCAAAGGTATGTATTTTTAGTGACAATTTTCAGATATTTATATTATATTTCTTGTTCTAATCCCCCATTATAATACTTTTGAACACTATGATTAATTGTCATTAAAAATTAGTGCTCCTTTGACAAAAAAAACGCCTCTGTATCCATACCTGGGGGTCGAGTCGATTTCATTGTTCGCTAGTATAATGTCGAAAGTCAAACATGTACATGCATTTCATTTAATATCTAATACATTTCATTTTCACCATGTACAGCAATGATAGTGATTTTTTTAAAGCATGATATTTGTTTCAAATGGTCGTGAAATTTTGGACAGAAAGTTCCGAAATGCATAATAATTTGATTGTGATGGGTGCAAACAATTCTTTTTATTTATTTTTTTCAGTAACAATAGGAGATGTGTATAATAATTTCGTTATTTATACATTTCATAACTTGATGCGGTTATTAATCTATATGCAGGCGTAATTTGCTTTTAGTGCATAGTAAACAAGATTATCGGAATTATTTTTGTAATTAATTGCCCATAGTAATGGATTATGTTCAATTTTAATGCCCATAATATTTGCAATATCCGTAATTAAAGATCGATTACAAAAAAATAAATCGAGCCCACCGGCAATGTCTGCATATAATTGTAATTTGAATTTATACAATAGTGTTTGTACCTGCGATACGTTCATTGTAAATGACATGTCGGTGAATGCAGCTCAACCGCAATATAGCGACTGGCATACGGATACCCCAGCGTCCACCTTCCGTGAAGCGCACGCCAGTTGCATGACCGCTTTATGTCTTCCCATTTATACAAATGCCGATTGAAATTTGTATTGTTCTTTGCATCGTGGAGTTGTACGCGGGGTTTTAGTCCGGTGCAAGTGTTGGGTGTTTGTAAGTTTTGTACACGAGTTCGAATGAATAGAGAGGAAAATATCATGGCATGTTTGTTTTTTGTTTTGAGTAACTAATGCATAATTATAGCTTCGATAAAAAGCAGAATTTTTTGTAGCCTTTGAATTTTCTACAATTATATGGGTTGGATTGTAGCACATTAGGTCAGTTTTAAATTCATAATAAAACCGACCAGCTGCGAGCCTTTTTGAACTAAAAAGTTCTATTCATACTTTAAAATTGATATAGCTCGTTATGCCCTTGGAAAAATGTAAAAAGTACTTTGCAATCGTAGCCTCAAAATCCCATTTCGGCTGGTTTTTTAGAATTGCTGGTTGGTTAGAATATTACATCAATTTTAAACAAAAAGTTTCTAAAATATTAAAAAAAAAGTAGCTGCGGTCCCTTTTTTACAGTAAAAAGATTCTATTTCCGTTTTGAAATTGAAGTTAAAGCACCTTTGGGAAATGAAAAAGGTAGTTTGCCATCGTAACCTCAATATCCCATTTCGAATTTGTCTTCTTCAGTGCTACATCTGGGCAATAATTCTATACGGATACGAGGTCTGGACTATTAAGGTAGATCTCAACAAAGGTATAGAAACATTCGAGATGTGGACCAAGAGGTGCATGATGTTTCTACATCTTACACTCAAAAGCTGACGCAGAAACGCAAGCTCTTGCAAACCACCAAGCAACGTAAATTTGTACATTTGGGGCATGTGCTTAAGTATGATATATACAAGATAATAAATATATATACGTATATATGCATATATATATATATATATACGTATATATATATATGTATATATATATATATATATATATATATATTTATATATGTGTGTGTATTAAGTACATACGTAAAAAATTACTGACCCATTCCGGATGGAGTATTTAGAAAACTATATAGGGGCCATTTTACCACAATCTGTTCACTCAATCGGAAGATATGGGAATTTAATGTTTTTGCCATTAGCCGGATAGAACTTATATTGTATTAGTATAAAGAAGTGCCTAGCGAGAGTAGTAATTACACAAATTTATAGAATATCTATGCATATCAATAGACGGCACTATTTGTATCTTAAATTGGGCAATAAAGATTTCTAGTGGCGAAATGGAGGTGGCCAAAGGCGAAGTGTTGAAAGGTGCGGGAGGGGGGGACTGAGAAATCAAACTGACTGTGCAGACGCATGAGGGCAGCTGTCGTTGTTGATCATCTATTACTTTGAAAGGTTTTGGTTTAGGATGTATAAATTTTGTTGTTACGTACTTTGTTGCATATATAATAAAATTTTAGAATTGGTCTAGATACACATTGCAGCTATTTCCAAAAAAAACTGATTTTGGAGAATGTGATACAAGTAATAAAACACAAAATTCTGTTTTTAGGGTTGTTGTCTGTTTGTTTGTGAATCTGATAATTTTTTTGAGCATTTGGCAAGTATATATATATATATATATATATATATATATATATATATATATATATATATATATATATCTATATACATATTCTCTTTTTGTATATTTTGTATCAATTGAGTTTGTAGATCTCTCTATGGTTGGACCTAGTAGTTTTCGTAGTTTTTTTCTGTATCAAACCTTAAGAAATGCGGGTACGTACCAATTAAAATGTGTTATTATTTGGAAGTTTTATTACGTATGTAAATATTTTTGCAGAGCAAAAAATTTAAATGATGACATTATATCAATAACATATATTTTGGTGGTAAAAGGTCATGATTTCATTAAAACTTATGTGCATTGAATTAAATGTAAATAAAAAAATTAAAAGAACGTTATGACACATTTTATTTATTAACATTTACTTTTTTATAATGAACTTATATAAATCAGAAACTTTTGAAGTTCTGCTGTATACCACAATAATCCATTAAGTGGTATACAGCAGAACCATTAAGTGGTATAAGTAAAAATTATTTAGCCTGCTCCTTTCGAATTTAAACATGTCGCCAGTGCAGTAATAATTCGATATAGACGTTTCCATACATCTCATCTTGAGACAATTGCACTAACCGCAGAGCACATAAACATTTTCGGAACTAAGCCACAGTTCTAAAGAAATATTGAATTCAATACTAAACTGAATAATATTTGCCCAAAACTGTGCTAAAACGCCGAAACTAAAAATAATAGTGATTCAGCGCGCTCATATCACATACTACTACTTGTTGGAATGAGTTTTCAGCCAACTGTTTATTAACATTTTGCTCTAGTAATCTAAAAGTATTTTAAAACTGTAAAATGTAGACGATAAAATAACGATTCAACAATACAAGTGGATTATTACAAACTGCAAGCGCTTTCATAAAGATCGAATATTTCCTGCGATATTCTCTGCGAGCTCTTAAACGACATTTGTCCCTGAAGGCCACCTCTTCAAGACTTGAATGACATTTTGATGGAAGAGACTTTCAATAATCGTTTTTGTGGTATAAGACATTGAAGAAATATGTTTAAATATCTTCAAACTTAATCGATTGAATGTATGATGGACGAATTATAATTTGGAAGATAGAAGGAAATAAGTATTTTCGGTATGTTTATTAATAAAAATGCTGATTGTTCCTAATTATTTATCGCAATGTTTATTTGTGACTTTCAAAATGAACAGTCACGTAATTTGACACAGAAATTATAGATGGTGAAGTTTACACTGGTTAAGGATTTTCCGAAAGAACCGATCTGTTTGGTCTGGAGGCAAACCTGCGCGATTGGCACTCTAACACCCGATCCTAATGTATAAATGTTAATTTATGGCCTAAATAAATATAGTTAGTGACTATTTCGCTCAGCTGTTGTTGATTTTTTGCTTCTAGATAGTTGTCATAATTTTTGACATATTTATTTTTAATCTTATCTTAGCTAATTTATTATATAAAATTGCCGACAATGGCGATTTTATCTTTGACACAATCTACTGTTATTTTAATAGAATCTGAGAACCGCTAGTTACTAAGTCTCCCTATCTATCAGTCAATATACATCTATTTCTTCAATAACGTTATGTAGAGACGTTCTCGAGGAAAACTTTGATGATATCGTATCATCTTGGGGCATTCCTTACTTCAGTTTAAATGGCAGTGTTAGTTTGTGGTTACTGACCGAGGATGCCCCATGTGGCCTGTTGCTGATGCCTGATGCCCCATGTGCTACAGCTTGGGGCAGCAGGGTTCCATGTACCTCTCATCAAGTATACAATCCAATAAAGCTATCTTAACTGTACCTCCATGAAATCGAAGTCTTTTTCGTAGTCGACGGTGATAGATGTATCTCGGTATTCGCAGTAATCATTGTTAAAGTTTGCAGGTGGTTGTTTGGATTATAGCTTAAGTTGGAAAAGATATAATGGTATAGACGGATATAAAATTACTTTCTTGTTTTGTATCTAAGTTCCGTACCATTTCTTTTAATAATATTTAATTTCAGAACCACAGGTTCTCTTTCGTCAAAAATCCTTGTCGTAAATACTTATCGGATGCCAACCGCCAGGAACAGACAATATAAATATTTAATGCTGATGTATTTAACCTTCAAAAGGAGGGGTTATGAGATGGTCGAAAATTCATCAATGTTCGCTAAATAACTTTTCCAATTTCCTTTCACTCCATAATAAAAATAATCGATATCACTTGCCGCTAAAAAGGGTTTTACTTCGGTCAATTTGAAGTGTAAAAAATATGCATATGTTATGAAAGGAAATAAATGTTAGTCACAATGTGGACACTTCATATGTACATACATATACTATGCTATATATATATATATATATATATATATATATATATATATATATATATATATATATATATGTATATATATATATATACATATA
Organism: Druceiella hillmani; assembly: GCA_039881145.1. Classification (NCBI taxonomy): domain Eukaryota; kingdom Metazoa; phylum Arthropoda; class Insecta; order Lepidoptera; family Hepialidae; genus Druceiella; species Druceiella hillmani. Next base: position 903,574 of record JAYKKI010000011.1, on the reverse strand, counting down.
TTTACTGTTTGACTCGAAGAGTATTAATATAATTGTATTACCGCATGCCCCTCACTAATTCCAGCTCTGGCTGTACGATAGTGCAATTCACTTCATATCTGAATGAGAGATATCTTAATAATTTTTTTACCTAATTTAATTTCCCTAATTTTAGCAAATTATTGAACTTATAAAATATTAAATTTCAGTAAAAATTGGATTTCAATATATACTTACATTTCTAGAGAATTTCTTTATTTTTACGGTGTACGTAGGTGTACGTTTAAAAAAGTAATAAAAAATAATAATGGAAATATCAAGGATCAGTTTGATTCTACACCAGTCCGAAGACATACATCCAATCACATTTTTAAAAATTTTGTGAACGAATTGTTTGAATTGAATATTCGATTTAAGGTTTTAGGTGATTACAATACTTATTTCGTTCTTTATTTGTTCGAAAATAAAAAAAAATGTATTCGCTTTTTACATTTTCTTTATGATATAATAAAAAATGTAATATAAATCTTCATATATATTTATTTCTACTTTAACGAAGGGTACTCTCTGTAGGAGAGAGACTGTTGGTTCTTAAAAAAAACTGAGAAATAAGTAGTTGTCAGTCGCATCTAAAATATATGTTAAATAGAGGGTTTAGAAGTTATTTTTTTTGGTCACTTGCATATCAATTCACTGCTTGAATGAAACTCGTCGTCAACGAGCTGTTTCACAAACTTTAGATATTCTCTTCCGGACAGTATAATATAATTTTAAAATATCGATATTTTTAAAATAGTATGCAAGTTACCATTACGAGAAACTATGCAGAATATGTGAGTAAAAATATAGGCATAAGTTTCTTTCTAAACAAATATTGTTATATTTGTTAGAAAGAAACTTATGCCATAAGAGGAATTCTAATAATTCCCAACAACATACTTTTGTGCATACTTGAAAATTTGCTCAAGCATACACAAATGTATGTTTTTATTTAATTGTTTTCGAAATTTACTAATTTTGTTACCTAATCTGTGGGAATTTTTGACATGATTATAAAAAATACGGCTTGTGCTAAATGTTGAAACTGGAATATTCACTATGGAATGCTAACATATCTATTCACCAACTGTGTATTAAATGACAATGTCCATTAACTGGCACAACACTTGCTGCATTCTTCTTCGTAAAAAAAGAAACATTCGAAAACTGGGTAACTACCACCCAAGTAGCCTCCTGCCTACATCTATAAATTATTCAGCTCGTAATCCTGAATACTTTGAGTAATAAATTTGGTAACTATTAACCGAGGGAAAAGACCGGTTTCTGATCTGGCTATGACCGTAACGATTGCCAGTAAACTTTAAATAAGATCATTACTTTAAATAAGATCAATATATCCATAGAATGGATTCTTAATGAATTAGAACGAATATCCTCCACGCTAAATTACATGCATTTACTCCGCAAAAAGATCTGGCGTAGATGGATTGATTAAGTATACGTATACTCAGGAAAGCTAGACGTGCGAAGTCGTAAGTGGATGCGATTTGTGAAGATGGATACAATTTTTTAAGAGTAAATTGGAGAATAATAGGTTATAATTTCGAGAAATAAAAAGAGATAAAATGTATTTAGATTATTTTGAATGGAATTATTTTGTCAATTAGTTATTTGGTATTCATGTAAAACCTGGTAAAATATATTTCCTTCGCTATACAGTGTCAAAAAGATTCCCGTGTTAACTCATTGAAAGTATTTTGAATATTTTCCTCTTGTAACCTAAGAAAGGTCGGAAATAAACGAACTCACAAAAATTCAACTTTGCATCGTTATCACCAAGATTAATGATGCAAATTTAATTTCACGCTTTGCTCTAAGTCAGCGCCAGCCGGGTTCGGGAGTCGTACACACCTTTGCATCATGCAAAATAAACTTCCCCAATCGAATTCGTGATTAGATACTGAACGTGTAAAAGTGGAAGTCTCGAGGATTCACGCAAGTGAAAAGTTTGCATATGAGCAAACTCCTGTCGAGATTGGCGGAAGCGACACCGGCAAATGGATATATTTCACAGCAGATATAATATCAAAGTACTCTCTTTCAAAAGCTTATTGGAATGCATTTCCAAGAACTAAGTGATATACGAGCTATTTTTAATTCCGGTTGAAAAAAGTATAGATATGAAATTGTTTGGACTTATGGGTCGAGTTCGCTTTTCATAAAAATTTAATACAATAACGTTTGGAGAACACTTCTTAGAATACAATGCAGAGGTAACTAAAAAAATTCCGACTTGGTGTTTAAAAGAGAACGAGGATATTTGCGAGACGACATGATTGGATTAATTTTCCTTAAAAATTATTTTGAATGCCAAATTACATATCAATAAGTTCGTATGTTGATAATCTGAATACGCTGATTTCACTCTAAGTTAATAATGTGCCATAGAACAGAAAGAAACAGAAAAAGTAGATTGAATATATTTGGCGTTAATTTTGTAGAAATTCATTATCATATTAAAAAATAGTTTTGATTACATTGTGTTATCCTCTGGAACCACTGAATAATGCATCCGTTTTTTCTCTGAGCGTTTCTTTCACCGTAATTTCAAGAGTAGCCTCATGTCCATTTGAGATCATACGACGAAGTTTTAATTTCTAAGAAAAAAGAATTTAGGACGCGCGGTCCCAACTTTAATCCCAAATTTTAACAAGATTAATTTGATGTTGGACATGTTTAAGGAACAATTTCATAGTGTTATAGTTTGAGCATTTTCTTAATATATGATGGAAAAGTTGTTTGTTTGAAATATTTCAAAAGTAGCTAAATTTACGTTACTTTAACACATCATAACTAAAATGTTATGGACGGGGTCAGATTAGTCAGCAAATGATATATTTGCGAAGTTTTTCCACAGATATTATCATAAATATTGTTTGGTAATTCTACGAAAAATTTTAGCCATGGCCCGATTGTTGTTACGTTTTATTTTTATATTTTTTTATGAAATAAGTGAATACATGTTTTAAAGTTCACTCACCTTAGCCGCAGACTTCATTGTACTCGAATAATTTATTTTTGATGATAAATTCGTAAAAAGAAGAAAAATAATTATACTTAAAAATATTTAAATAATGTAAAAGTTAATTGAGCGATCAGTTTAAATCAGTTAATTACATATATAACATTAACAGAAGTGTTATCTTTGTAGCAAGGCTCGGCATTTTTAGATTTTGAAAGTGTCAATATACTTCAAATATTGCTGTGTGTAAATTTTGTACATTGTTATGTACGTAAATAAATATCTCGTACTCCATAAGGTAGGTTCAAATAGTTTGAAATATGTTGAGGCGCGAATGGATATTAACTCAGTTTCGATACCTTTCGAAACTTTGAAAAACTGGAAAAATGTTTATAAATTAGCAAACAAACTTAAATTTGGGTGACGTGGGAAATAATCGGAGACGAAAATATTGACAAAAAATAAAAATTATATATAATCATTTTTATATTTGACAAATAGCTTAAAATATGTTGAGGCGTGATTTTAACTCAGTTTTGACACCTTTCGAAACTTTGAAGAACTTGGAAAATATTCATAAATTAGCATACAAGCTTAAATTTAGGCGAAGCGGGAAATAATTGGACCGAAAATGATGACAAAAATGAGCAATTAAATTTAAAGGAATGCGTAAAATTAATTTCTGAATTTAATTTATTGATAGAGAGCGACAAAATCTGACATTATCGAGCAGAAGGTGATAGCAGAAATCACAAACCATGGACGTGATTGTTGATGTGAATACTTTTCAATGCAAGTAATTGTGAACTTTTTCTAAAGTTTACCTACTTCTCTATAAGATTTCTTCGATTCTTTAAGAAATAAGTTCTTAAACTACTTTCATCGGATGTGGCAATGATGTAAAATTAATTATTTAAAATTTCTAATAAAGTATACCCATGAAACATAATTATTGGTTTTAGAAAAAATATAATTATAGGTAAAATTATTATTTATCTCGCAATAAATTATTAAGATTTTTTGGAACATGCAAACATATATTTGCGCAAATATAAAAAAATATATTCACTTACATTTTTATGTTTAAGGGACAAAACAGAGAAAAAATTTGCTTAATGTTATATTGTACTTGCTTCGTAAAATTTTCCCTAATTGTGAAATCATAATTTCGAGGCAAATATTGCAAATTTAACAACATAACATAGGTTTAATTACCGTTAGGGAAGGAAAATAATACTTCGTACAACGTAGCCTATATGAGGGAAAGGAATTTTTATTAAAATAAATTTCCCAGAAGGTTGAATGAACCGAGACGAGCGTCTTATTAGACGTTTTGCCCACTTTGAATGTATTTAATCCTTGAGAATAACAATGGAAGTTAAATGACATCATTAAATTAGAATTCTATTTTGTAACAATACCTGGTACTTCATTAACATTTATATAATTAGCGTCGTGTCTATTTGCCGGTGACAGCTAGACTTATTTGAAAACGTTACCAGCCTTTCTATAAAATAAACCTGTTTCTCATATCTCTTCATATTATATGAGCGCGAGTCTTCATCCATCATTGATATGATCAGGTCTAACTCGTTCTGGTAATCAAATCAATCCGGTAGGATCAATCTTATAGTGGTTCTGTTATTTGTTGTCCATAAGGGAAAGGAAACGGAGCTGATTGAGTTTAAAATGTAAACAAGAAATTAATTTGAAATTAAACTTCATCGTCACTTCCTCAATCTTTTTTGTTCGTTGTTTTATTTGATGTAAGACATTATGTAATCAAAATTTATATATTTAATTAATTGCATTGAACGGAAAAATTCACCAAATATATTTAAAAACATTGAAAAGTATGAAAGTTTTATATTTTCTTAGGATTTCCACCGAAAAACAATTTCAATCTTATTTAAAGGAGTTAATTTGGAATGATACAATTTGTAGCGAGTAATATTGAAATTTATTGTGTATTGTACATTTTAGTTCTGGAAACATGTCATATATTAAAAAAAAAATATTATGCTTCAAAATAGCATTGGCAATTTATCTGTCATTGCTGTCCCCATGCAAAAAGTAATTATGACGGTAATTTTTATTTCTTTTTTTATACAGTTAACAATTTTCTAAGAAATATTGAAATTGCTGTTTTTTTATTTTGATTTGAGAGTCAAAATCATATTTTAATGTCTCGAAATATAATCGTTTCAAAATTCCGGTACAGTATTCCATAATTCTTCGAGCCTTTTTTACGTACACTATAAAGAGGAATTGAATTTAAAAAATAAATCTAATCTAATACCTTGCTTCTAGCTTTCTAGAAAGTGTATAGAAGTTAAAATAAATCTGGCTTTTTAGTTCTGAACATTTTGTGATGATTCAAAAGTGGTATTTATTTAGTGTATATATTTTCTTATCCACTTCTATAAAAATGTCTTCGTTTATTTATATATTTATTTAGGATATTCTACTATAATTATGGTAGATAGTATTTAGTGCAGGTGTCTTGTTAAGAAAATATCGTCTAAAATGCAGACTACAGATTTAAGTAGACAAAACAAATATGATATGAAACTAAAGGTGTAATGTTAAACGACGCGGACTAGCAAATGTTTGATCATCATAAAATTAATTTTAAGAAGATTAGCTTTCCGGTAACGTTAAAATTAAACAACATAAATTTATTTAAGAGCCAAAGGCAGACAATACATTTATTTGTGGAACATTTCGGGCTAAAGTCCTACTGCAACAACTGTTTTTTTTCTGCAACGGAAACTTTAGTGCGTTTTGCGGTACACAATTTGTTAAATTATGGTATATCGGGATCTAAATAATAACATTGGTGAAATAAATTTTAATTCATTTTTGTAATCCAAAGATTGTGCAAGAATATGCATATAAAGCTATGCAATATTTAAATAAGAATTGGAAATTTATTGTGAATTATTTTACAGAGTGAATTATTTTTTGGGAGGCATTATGTGTCAATCGAGAAGAATAATGCGCCCGCGAGAGGTAAGTCGAATCGATGGAGTAAAACCGCTTTGACGTACAATTAAGACAAAAAACGTAAAACAGTAATAAAAGAAAGCTCGAAGAGTTATTTAGAAAAGTATAAGGGGGAGGAAAGCATATTTAAAAGCCAAACGAACTTAGAACTTCGTTGCAAATCACAATGTAAAAATATAACCAATCGGTTGATGAACACGCCTTGTTAAGACAGGTCTTGCTTCAGTGTTTAAAATCCATTTCTGCAGTAACTCCGACATCATATATTGAGGGCAAATCAATGGGTTAGTTGCGGTTTTTGTTAGTATTCAATTTGACATCGCTCGTGAGAATTTTGTTATAAAGTGGTTCTTTGCAAACGATTGGATTCGAGGTACATATTTAAGTAATATTTTAAGTTTTTTAACTTATTAAAAATAAAACAATAACGTATACGTAATGGATTTTGGATTTTATCAAGGAATGTACTTTTAAAATATTTTTACTTTATAAATTACTTTGAAAGCGATTCATGGAAGATATAAGAAGTTTACTTCATAATATACGCAAAAGAAAGGTTGCACGCGGAGTCACCAGACTGCAGCAAATTTTCTTTATTCTACGCAAACGTATCTTCACAAATGACATACTCTAGTAAACTATTAGGTATGCACGACGAGGGGGGAAGTGTTCATGATTTGTTGGACGCTTTGGCTGTCTTGAGACATTTCCGAAATTCGGTACCGTTTATACCCTGTTTTGCACCGTTTATGCGCATTGCATCGCTATCGGTATATCGTTTGTGTGCTGGTAACCTTTGGACCCCATAACTTTGGATTTAAAAATCTATCAAACTTAACAATTATTTTGCACATTTGAGAAAGAATACAAACATTATAATTATTTTCAGCTTCCCTGCGCAAAATCAGACCTGGCTTTTACTTATTTTGGCTCATTTGAAATAGTAATGTACATCTATGCTAGAAGTTTTTTCAAGTTTGAAAACCAAATGTCAAAAATTGTGATCTCCATCTTCAGCTTAAATTTCATCCATACATTTATATATATATATATATATATATATATATATATATATATATATATATATATATATATATATATATATATATATATATATATGTATGTCCCATTTACTTCTTTAAAGTAAAAATGGTAAAAACAGGCCCAATGAGAGCCTCCAGAACTATAGAACTATAGAAGCTCTAAGCATTCTTCTCCACTATCATATTTTTTCTCTCGCTTTCACGTAGAGTCCATGTTTCTACGTCGTATTCCTCATACGGGGAAAATCAATGCTCGAACGAACCGGGGTTTTGTTGTTCTTGTGATGTTACTATTCTCCCATATCCTCCTCAGCTGGTTCATAGCAGACCTAGCAGTCGTCATACGCCTTTTGATTTCGTCAGTACATTTCCTTGTATAAGAGATTAATGAACGCAATTTGCTAGTTGGGTAAAATTGTGGTGCTAACTGAAGGAAAAATGTTCAACAGGAAATTGAAATAATCAGATTTTTTATCCACAGTTAAAAAATTAAAGATGCGGCACATTTTATTTTGAAACCTAATATTTAAAGAGCGAGGCTAAAATTAAAAAAAAATTAACGAAACCTGAATTTTATTTTAATCTACCTATGCTTCTTATAAAAAATGCCTTTTTAAAGGACCATATTTATATGTTTCTATCCGACGATTCTTTTTTTGTCCTGGATTTTCTTGATTTTACTTTTATAAATATATATATATGTATATATTATTACTATTTAAATGCTGTATTTATTATTTTACACGATTTGCCTTTGCGCGCGATGAGATGCCTAACCCCGAGTCGGTCTGCCTAACGCGTTATTTCCACAGCATAAGCACGAGACAGTCCAGAATCAAAAGATTTGATATGCAATAGTGCCCAATTTTTCAATTAATTGCCTGCAACTATTAAAATTGTGGAATACATTAATTTGTAGAGCGGAATGAAGAACATGCTTACAAAAGAAACTTATTATACAGTGAAACGAAACATTAGCTGAAAAACAAATATTTTATAATTACTATTATTAATACCCGAATATCAAACACAAATATATATACAAACCGAAAACGATTGCACGGATTTCCATCACAGGTATAAAAACTAGCCTCACAAAAACCATTGCTTAACACGTATGACTATTACTTAATAAAACTCATTTCCAATCTCCGTTCCAACCACAAAAAGGTATTATTTGATAAGCATCGTTTGTTTTACTATTCATAATTTATACAGAACAGTATTATTTTTGTATCTTCACAACTCAGAAACTACTTCTGCTAAATCTTTAGTGGTTGTTAGCTTAGAATTTCACTTCACTCGCCAGGAAATTAAACATTATAATACAATATACTAACTAACCCGGTTTTGCAAGCGTAGGAAGATTTTCCAAGCATTGAAGCGTCTTGTGTCAAGATGGTACATGTAATGTTGTTTACTTAAAACAACGCCTATCTTTTAAACTATTTGTTAGAAAACTACGGCATGAACATGGGATCCCGGTGAAATTTAATTTAATGAGAATTAATAGAATCCTGCATAATAAGCTCTGTCAAGACGAATTGCGAAATTACTTTTTTTAAACTGTGAAATGTTCATTAGGGATTTTATGTAACATGTACATAATGTCGCTGACTTTATTGTAGAAAATGTTGAGAAGAATAATTCTGGCATACCTTGTTTCTATGTATGTGTAACGATTTAAACAGCGCCCACCTAGGTATCTTTCCAACGAATACTATTGGAGTAACCTAATGGAATACTTATCGAAATAGGGCTTGTTTGATTTATTTGAATGAATTTTTCAGTTAGGAACAAAGCACGTTTGTTAGTATTTTAAGATTATAAACTTTATTGCTTTGTCAACATATTCTAACGTTGTTTCAATATTTTTTCGCTACCTATATTACGTAAGGGTTCTATAGTTATATATAAATACTACAAAATATCAAAGTAGTTATATATAAATACTCCAAAATATTCACTATTATCTCAGGAATATAAAGCCAGCAGCGTAGTTGTATAAAATGTTAGGTAGAAAATGATTCTTCTTTAAAAGACATTTGACTCGAGTTTCAATAAACTGAAGTGAGCTGATTATTATCCAAATTACGTGCTTCTAAGAGGACTCGTCTGTTAGAAGCGTAACGTAATCCTTTTGAACATTACAGTAGCTATTTAACGTTCGCAAATGGCCACCGTTTCAAATTTTAAAGCCGCTCTCTTGCGACACGGCTTGGCACTTGGTTAAATTCTGCATTATTGATAGCTGCATCCGAAGAATAAATCCTGAGATTAAATTTACGCTACGATTAGTGAAAAGCAGAAGCGTATTTGCTGATGAAAATGGTCCAATTTGAACAGAAATTCATTAATTAATAACGACGATGCATTGTGAGACTAAAGCACGATCCCTACTTCTCAAATAGGGTAGTTGAAAAATATATTTTATCGTGGCCATATGAAAATAGTGAAAACGGGAACTAAAGAAACCTTAATACATTAAACTTAAAAGTGGTGGGTAACCTGATAGAAACATTGAAGAAAAATAAGTTTAAAAAGAGGATCAATTAATGTCTTAAAACAACATGTCTTAAAAAACCGACTTAAAAAAGTAGGTACCAAAAAGTAAAAAATAATTGACTCAAAATAGGTACTTATTTTTGAAGTCGGTGCCAGCACTATCAACCAACTTACATAAATTTATAATTTAATTTATAACGTAAATGTAAAACCTTAACTTCCAATGAACTCACAATATGAAATAGATTGATAAAGGGCGTATTTACATTTGTTTAAGTTGATATGCGGTGCTGGAACCGATTTTAAAAAGAAGTAACTTAGTGTTTTAAAATAATACATATTTTGAGTTATTATTTTTTACCTTTTAGTACCAACTTTTTTTGAAGTCGGTTTTTTAAAACATATTTTATTTTGGAAATTTTAGTGTTAGTAATAATTAACATGCAATTATCTTCTTCCTTAGAATATTGTATTAATTACTTATTAATAACTAACACTAAAAGTTTAAAAATAAAATATGTTTTAAAAACCGACTTCAAAAAAAGTTAATAATTATTAAGTCACATGGAAAAGCTACTATATAGAAAATTTCCTATTTTTTGTAAAGTTGGTTATAAACAATATACAGAAACGAAGTGATAGTAGTAACCGCCAGTGGTTACCTGTAAACCGTTGAAGAGTTCTGTTCTCCATATCCGAAGTCCGATGTCAGATTTTACAAAGTGACTACTTCCACTTGAGGAGTTCCGTTCTTCACATCCGCAATCCAATACCAGATTTTGCAAAGTAACTAAAGTAATAACTAACCAGTAGCAAATCTATTGAATCACGATTGATTTACTGCCATCCGTTAAGGAGTAGCATTACATATCTTTAGAACTTATCATCAGATTCTGATTTAGTCGATAGTGCAGATATTTTGCAAAGTAAACAATGCCGGTAGCCAATGTCTTGCCTCATGTTTGATTTAATACAATCCGATAATGAGTACTATTTTTTATCTCCAGAACGCATCATCAGACTCTGACATCGTCGATTACGTAGATATTTTGTAAAGTAACAACTAACAGTAGCAAATATTTTGAATCACGTTTAATTTACTACCATCTGTTAAGTAGTTCCATTGTTATCCAGAATTCATGATCAAACTCTGACTTGGTCAACGGTGCATTTATATTGCAAAATACTACTAGTAGTAAATATCTTTATTCACGGTTGCAATATTAACATCCACCAATGAGTTCCATTGTTCTTCTCCAAAGTTTATCATCAGATCGTGACCTGGTAAGTGGTGCTGTCATTTTGGAAAGTAACGACTACTCGTAGCAAATAACTTGAATCACAGTTGATTTAGGGCCATCCTTTAAGGATTTCCATCATTATTTTCCGAATCTCATCATCAGATGATCACCGTATTTATATGGGACTATTCCTGAGATACCCTCTTTCAAATAAAAAAAGTATCATTGAAATCGGTACACTTGGTAAAAGATTGTTGCTTAGCATACATGAAAAAAGATTTCGACGAATTGAGAACTTCCCCCTTTTTTTAAAGTCGCTTAACAATGTGTTAAAATTAAACTAGCTAATATTTTCTAACTGACTTCACAGTATCTTATCAAGGATGATATTTGCAAAGGATAATATTTGCTACTATACTAAAAAATGTGTAGAATTAAAATTAATTGTATATACCTGATTTTAGCTCGAGCATTAAAACCATTAACACATATAACATATTAAAGAGGAAGAAGTTCTTTATAAATAAACTAATGTGAAATGCTTTATGGTAACAATTTAAGTGTATATATGTAACATTCTTGTGGATGTTCGATGGTTATTTAAACTATCAATTTTGTATAAAGACATTTAGAAGCTAAACAATTACAAGCAGCACAGTGTCAATTTCGTGATGTGACCCGGAAGAGTTCAATAATAAATTAAAATCACAAAAACAGAGATAACGCATGATGTGATACCCTGTTCTAGCATGCAACGTCATGGTAATTAGCACATGGATTGGGTATAGCATGTGAAATCCACACGAATTGGTTAAAATCGGCGAAAGGAGCCACGTTTGTTTCTGATGACGCTTGTAAACCTGACAATGTGGTTAACACGAAAATTTATAGTTATATAACCATTTTTATACGAGTGTCTTCGAAATGCCAACTTTTTGTAATAATACATGTTTGGAAAATATTATAATTCGACAAAAAATTAACCGCGGTCTATACGATTTATTTCCTATGTATTCGCATATCACGACTTTCCTTTTTACTGGATTCTCGAGCGAGACTGAAAAAAATCTTGAATATATCGAATGTAGAATTGTGAAAATTTATAATATTATAAACATTTTTGATCGATTATTTGCGAAACGCTAATTATGGTCTATACAATTTATTAAGTGTGTAGTCGCATTTCACAATATTTTCTTTTACTGAATACTGGCTCGAAGTTTCAAAGAGTCGTTCTTAAATATTTGTTTCATGCGTCCACAGGATGTAGGATATATTTAAGTAAAACGGTAAATTATATTACAACCACCCCTCTTCTCTCCAAACACTAAAATATCGAGTATAAAATTACATTAAAGACCATAAAATGGAGATTTTAATGAAATGTATGTTGATCTCTGTACATAACTCATACTTTTAACTTATCTATATTTTTATTGCGTATACATTATCCGACTTCCATGGTTCCGTACTCAACCCTATTATTGAGGTAATATCTTTTTTTAATCACTTAGTCTATCAGTCCGTTCATAGATTGTCTGTCTGTCACGGGCATCTAACTTTTAAATAAAATAAGATCGTATATATTACGTAGTTACTGGGCCAAAACTAGAAATGGTAATTAAATCGAAAGTATATTTGCAAAATTTACAATATTTACACATTTATGAAATACATAGCCATATATTGACAAAGAAAAAAATAATATTAATGTTTTCAAATATCTTCATGGAAATACTACATCCTTAAAAGTTTGTACGTGCTTATGCATGTACGGAATTCTCACGTTGCAAGGTCTGTTCGCACTTAACAGGTTTATTTACGCAAATTATTTTCTGCACTTCACTTTGGATATAATTACAAACGATTACTCTGTTCTTCTTCTTCTTCCTATGTTTGTGTTTTCGTGCCAACAAATCTCCATTTTGGTACTATTAGATACTTCGCATGTTATATACCTCGCGTCGGAAGTCTTCAAATGAGTCTTTCGTATGAGAATGATGATTGACGTCGCGACCAAAATACTAACTATTCTTTGTTATGTAATGGAATTATTTTAACAAACGCCATTTGTTTTATTGTTGTTTTTGGCATTATTAACGTTGAGATATTCCGTAAGGCGATAGCCCACTGAAACACTTTTGTTTCGTACTTGTCCGATTTTTGTATATGTTTATTAAATATCTATGTATAACTCTGAAAAAAAGTAAGTACGCTACATAAAAAACTTTTTTTCATTAAAAAATAACGTTTTGGTTTGTTCAAAGGTTTAATTTTTTTGTGGAAAACTGATTTAAAAAATTATTTTGTTATCGAAGAAAGTCCCTAACAAATATCAAATATCTTGTTTCAAACATCTTTTATTGGATTTTGTGTTTCATTTCTTAGCATTTTAGGCTCACATATTTAAATACATTAAAAGTTTAGTGAAAAAAAATAATAAATAAAAACATTTGGAGTAGGTTGTTATTCGCTAAAACTTTGTTTAAGGTAGACGAAAAATATTATAAATTGTTCGTCTACAAAATGTTATATGTTTTGTAAAATGAATCATTAACAATCTTTGTAACCATACAAAATGTGTGTATTGAAAGTTTCATTTCAATTAAAAAAAAGGAAAACGGAAATGGAATTTCTTTTCTTAATATACTGTTTTATTGACGTTTTTCCAAACAATCATTATGTTAACCTTTTACTTATATCTTTCTAGCATATACAATATGTAAATTACATCATAATGATAACAAAGCTGGATAGTCTATTTTTTCAATTACAACATATAATTCTAGCCAAATGCATTGTGCTGATTTGTGCTTGGCTATTATATTCTGGAAAATAGATTTGTAATCATATTGTTATATTATTTTAACTTGATCTAAATAATATACAATAATTTTCCAAAATAAATTAAATTAACAAATTACATTAATCTCTCGAATGAAGTTTTCTTCTATGAAAAAGAATTTTTGAAACCTGTATAAAGTTTCCGCACAGAATTCGAAATATAGGTCATATATAAAGTCCCGATTAACAAATTTAATATGATACTAGTTTTAGGCTTGAAATTGGTAACTTGTTATTTCTGTGGTAAATGTACTCGTGTTTCAAGTGAATTCTGTCAAAAAGGAGGGTAAAAAGTGGTTCAAAATCGTTTTTGTTAATAATGTACGGAGTGCGTATGTTTACGTTACACCATGCCCTTAGATTTTTACTAAACTCAAAGAATACGCCTATTTTGTTTGGGGATTTATCTAATGAACATGAACATATGGCTTACAACAAACAAGAACAATCCCTATGTATCATTACATTTGAGACGGGCGAAAAATTTATTTTAAAGCCTTGCAAGCTACCCTTAAACGCTTTTCCATTCTGTTAGTATGATATCGAGGAAACTTTATTTTTGAAGCTATTCTGAATTAGAAAAATAATTACATTCCAGCTCTGAATGGTACCGAAAATATCTTCATGATCTGGATGGTAATCAGACTCGTATTCTGTTATCTGTTGCGATAATGATTTGGTTGTATTTTATATTAGGTTGTAATGACCTCTGAATATATTTTAAATACTTAAACCTAACAACGATCAACATTTTAAAGAGTTTCTTTAAATTTGTCATACGTTTTATCAATATTTTTACACAAAATTTAAAGTCATTATTTTCACAGGATGAATAAATACAATCAATTTTAACAGAATATATAAATTCCATATATCTTAACATTTCCTAGTGAAACTACACTATTTTACGGTCGTGATATACCTTCTCCATTAAATACTCTATAAGTCTAGCTAATCCTTTAATGACCGCTTCTTGTTTTCATAAAACATATTTTCTGTTCATTATTTATTATCAGTTTGTTCCAAGTATTACGAAAATATTGTAATTCAAGAAAATTAAAAAAAAGGAAACTCGATTCCAAATTCAAATCCTCTACTTCGTAAAACGTTCGTAAATGAAACGTGTTTTTATCAGGAGGTTAGTTATTTTAATAAAAACTTATTAAGGATTGTAATATAAATTTGCATAATTATGAATGTAATATAAATTTACATAATTAACATAATTAGCACAGAAAATTATATTTAAACAAAATTCATTTACTCTAATATTTTATTTTAAGGAACTTTAATTTTGAGTAAGATTGGTAATCAGATATTAGATAGAAAAACATAATTTATCTATTTATGATTTTAACAAAATCGTAATTAATTAGTCGAGAAGTTTGTAACGCAAGCAAAATTAAAAATATTTGTATTTTTGAAGATATCAATTAATTAAAATATCCTCATTATTGGATCATATTTGCACAATTTAATTTGCAATTTAAAAATATTAGTCGAAAAGTATTTAAACAATAGTTTGTAGTGTGAAACTAATGTCGAGGGAAACCTTTTTTCTGTTATCACGATGGAACGTATGAAAAAAAGGCATTAAAAGGCTTGCTTAAAAAAAATTTTTTTATTATTTGAAAATTATATATTTACAGAATAATATCATAAAGCATATATATATATATATATATATATATATATGTTGCGATCACTACATCAATCGTTTACGTGCAAAATTACAAGCAGAATGTAGTTTTGAAAGTTTAAGGCAATGCTGGACGAAAGGACGGGCGAACGAAGGTGACAAAATTACGAGGTCTCCATATTTCAATGCGGAACCCTGAAACAATTAGCATTACGGTTCTGATAATATTTTTAATACAGTGCTGACAATTTTTGGATTATACCAAATCACCAATATTCGCCCTACGTCACCAACTTTCGCAATTTACAAGAGCGACGATCAAATTAGTTTTTTAAATTATAAGTTTGCCATAAAAATATGTAAAGACACTTCACGCTAAAAACTGAGAGCTTTCTTTTCATATAAACTTAAGTAGGATTTTAAAAATGATCGCAAACTTTTTTTCTCTGTAAGAAACAGTCTAGCTGCTACGGTGGCATGAATAAACATTTTTCATGATGAAAAACTTACGTGGATATTCAATTGATAACCGAGAAGATAAGTTTGACCTAATTTTATATTTTGAAATACGCCAGACGTGCAGACGTGATGTAGAGTCCCTGGCGTTGCCACTGATACCACGAAAGTTGCCACGAAAATTTTATAAATTTTTGACTTAATTAAATGAAATGGATGTTCAGATTCCATGTTACTCAATCACGCCTAAATTGTATGTCAGATTTTCATAAAACTGCACGGTAATGGTGCATGTCGTAAGTTACATAACGCAATGGTTACTTCTAATTAGATAAATACATTATTCCTGTAGGATGAAACTTGATATTTTTGTTAAATAATATAATTTTCGTTCTCAACATGTATCAATAGATGACGCAAATTGTATTTATCAAAGATTTAAGGTTATTTTTGTGGATATTGCGAGGATGTCACAGGTTAGAGACAATTCGCACCGTCTAAATAAAAAATCTACGCATGTGATGCGCGAGCAAAGAGCTGGTAATATATATATATATATATATATATATATATATATATATATATATATATATATATATATATATTAAAACCTACAGGGTTTTATTTTTACTTTTTGGGTCCCTTGGGAATGCAAGTAACATTGTGTAGTTGAAGTACTTCGAGGTGCCAGACAGAAACATAAAGCACCGATAACTAAAATGTGACGAAAAATTCATTTATGGACTACATTTTTCATAAACACGAATGCTAGGAAATTTACTTATTTACAGATTATTAGAAGAGCAAAATAACATGTTAAATATGAAGTGTTTCAATAGAAGTAAATAATTCTCAATTAAAAATGCCGTTAAAGACTATAAGCTGAAAATTATTCGTAATTTAAGCAGTTATAATATTTGTCGTGTCATGTTACTAATTGTGTTAGTCCTGTTTTTGTATCACTTGTTTTTTTTTATTATAATGATTTCTTTTATCGGTGCAGATGATAGAAGACCTGTACATACACCGATTTGATTCCTATATATTTTACATATGAAATCAAATATAAAATAAATAGAAATTCATTTGTCCAATAGTAACAAATTTTCAATAATTATGGCTTCTCATGCGGTTATTTCTTAAAAAAATTCTCGAATTTTTTCCAATGAATTCTTATAAAGAATTATTTTCTTAATTTTTGTAAGGGTCTGTAGTTTCTCCCAACAAAAAAATTATTCGCATTCAGATCGGATCATCTGAGGATCATAGACACAATATCATCAGTAGTATGAAATACATGATGGCAGGATTCATATTAATATTAAAAATTGAGAAGATGCTAAAACTTTTTTAGTTAAAGAAAACTTTGGTCAAAAAGACTATGGAGTGATCAAAATAAGTAATCCCAAAAACGGAAAATTAAATTAAATCAGAAAAATGAGGCTTATTTCAGTGCGTGGACACAAACAACCTCTATTATTTAACAAAAAAGTGGCATCCTGAAACTCTCGAGAGGATGATCCTAATCTAAGAGATATCGGATTTCTATCACGACACTCTTCAGGGGATATTTTTGATTCTGTTAGGAATTGAGAATGCAGCCATATTAATTGTCGCGGTATTTCGGAACGCATGTTTTATTGTTTATGTATTTTGGTGAGATGTGTTGAAATGTATGTACAAAGTTTTCTACAAATCGCAATAGTTTTTATTTCGAACCAAATTACCAACATGGTAGCAGAGCGTGGTTGCGATTAAAGCAAGAAGTGAAAACACAGTGAGAAGAAGAAAACTTGCCGGCGTAGTTTCATAAGGAAATATTTTTGACCGTTTGAGTTTGCTACATAACCTAATCTTTTCAGTCACGTGTTCATTAGAATTCAAGAATTTTACGAATATATAAGAATACATATTGATAAATTCGTTGGAAGGGACAACTACGCAAGTTGGAAATTCGCCGTACAAGCTTATTTTGAACTCGAAGAATTGTGGAGCTATGTTATAGGTATTAATACCGATGAATGGAAGGAAATCAAGGCGAAATAAAACTTATTTTATTGTTAGACCCGATCAACTATGTACATGTACAGATCTCGACTACATATGAGGAAATCTAATAAAGTTTGGAACAGACTTTTGATTATAGCGGGTTACACTGAAGAGTGGCATTATTGAGAGATCTCATAACAACTACGTTGGAATTTTCTCGTAACGTGGATGACTATGTGAATAAAATAATGTCAACTGCACATAAACTGCGGAATATAAAGTTTTATATTTATGATGAATGGATTGGGACACTGACACTTGGCTGGTTTACCTGAAACTTACAAACCAATGATAATGGGTTTGGAGAGCTCAAGTATCAAGATCAACGCCGATTCAATTAAAATGAAACTCTTGAAGAAAGTTCAATTTTCCGACAGCTCAGCGTCCTTCACAGAAAAAAGAGCCATGCAATGGAATCAAAATGTAACAATAAAGGACTTCGTTGTTATAACTGCAATAAGCATGGACATTATGCCAAGAACTACCGACTTTTGGAAAAGAAGAACTTAGAGAAGAAAGTAAAAGTTTTGTTGTAGCATTTTCAGCATATTATCAGCAGGTAATGAATCCAGATGTATGGTATATGGACTCCGATGCCTCCATGCATATGACCAATAGAAGTTATTGGGATGTATGATGTTACTAGTCTAGTGATACCCACTGTTACTCGTGCCAATTAGACAATGCTACATGTTGAAAGTATGGGAAAAATTAATTTATTAGTTAATGATAAGGAAGATAATAAAATTCAGGTAAAACAAGTTATGTATATACTTAAACTTGCTGCCAATCCCTTGTCAGTCAGTACTATGGTGAAAAATGGTTTAAAGTAAATTTTAGAGATGTTTACGACCACAATGGCAAATTATTATGCTCACCAACATTAGTAAAAACTTTATTTGTTAAACACTCAAAGGAAAGTGTTTTCTAACTTTACATGCTCAGATAAATTATATGATGTTGTCCTGTAGCATAGACGCAGGGAATAAGTGAATTTTTCAGATGTTATCAAGTTACCAGAATGCACTGAAGGAGTTAAACCATTTCAAGATAAGGATAACAATGTTACATGTACCACCCGCTGTGCCAGAGGGAAACCGAGTCAATTGCCTTTAAACAATATTGGTCCAAGAGCTTCATAACCATGCATCTAATTCACACTGATATGTGGACTTATGGAGCAAGTTTCATTAAGAGGTATAAAATATTTTATTACCTTTATAGACGATTATGCAAAGAGAATTCATGTCTATTTTTTTAAGATAAAATGAGTATGTTTGAAGTTTTCAAAGATTTTAAAAGAAAAGTAGAAAACGAACTTGAAAGAAAGATAAAAGCTGTTCGCTCAGACACTGGAAATGAATATTGTAACAAAAAGTTTGAAAATTGAACATCAACTACTCCGTACTCGTCCCAGCAGAATGGTCTTGCAGAGAGAATGCGCAAGACCCTGGTAGAAAGAGCTAAATGTATTTTGTTTGATGCTCAATTGTCGAAACTCTTCTGGGGTGAGGCGCTAGCGATAGCTGATTATATCATCAACCGACCCACAAAATAAATTGATGGTAAAACTTCCATGGAGATGTGGTCTGGTAAGAAAACCAATTTATTAAATATTAAATTTTTTGGCTCTGAAGTTATGCCTCAAACACCTAAACTAAATCGTCAAAAATGGGATTAAAAATCCAGTAATACAAGCTGTTGTAAATCTACCAAGAGATATTTAATACTCTATCATAGAACAAATAAAATAATCAAGAGTAGAGATGTTGTGTTTTTAGAAAAGGTTAAAAAATATGATCGAAATATATACGTACATTGTATATCCCACAGTTCTAAAAACCATGCAACTGAAGAACCGTGCAAACAAGAAATAGAACACAATACTTCTTCAAGTGTTGACCATCAGTCTGGCGACATTGACGATTCATTCTACGGATATGGGGGCTTCAATTGATACCGAGATACCAACGCATAAAGTACAATATTTTATCTCAATGATCCTCAGTCTCTAGATGAAGCTCTTTCATCATCTCATGCATATCAGTGGTAGACAGCTATGCAAAAAGAATAAGACTTGTTGATTAAAAACAAAACTTGGTCGCTAGTAGATTTGCCACCAGGTGAAAGAGCATCACCGTGTAAATGGTTATTTAAGTCCAAAACCAATGAGAAAGGAGAAATTATTCGCTTTAAGGCAAGGTTTGTTGTTGAGGGGTATACTCAAAGAAAGGGTAGATATTATGATGAGGTGTATGTTCCAGTAGTCAGATCCGGACAAATAGATCAGGAAAAATACATAAACTTAGTGTTGAATCGATTTGGCATGTCTGAATACAAACCATTTAATACGCCCATAGAGGTAAATGCAAAATTTGACGAGGATCTTGCAGAAAAAACTAATAATATTTCATACTGGAAAGCAGTGGCTCGTCTTATATACCTGGAATATGTTAAGCAACTTGATATTACCTACGCAGTCAATAAGTTAAGTCAATTCTGTAATAATCCAGAAAATCAGCACTGGCTTGGAATAATAAGAGTGATGAGATATTTCCAAAGAACCAAGGGCCTAAAACTATGTCATGTCAAAGAAAACTCTAAAGAAATTACTGGTTATTATTATGCTGACTGGGCTAGTGACTCATTCGACAGAAGATCGTACACGGGTTACACTTTTTTGTTTCAGAATGCGGCTATATCTTGGAATTCCACCAAACAACCAACTGTGGCGCTTCCTTCACAATGCTTCTTTTATTTGATGCAGAAGCTGAATACATGGTGATAGCTCAGGAGGCTCTGTGACTTCAACAACTACAAGATAAACTTGGCCAAGACGTGGGCGTTGCTTTAACCATCTACTATGACAGTCAAAGTGCAATCAAACTGGCACTAACAGACTGTTATAAACCGAAAACTAAACACATAGATATTCGTTGATATTGAATATATTTGGCGTTAATTTTGTAGAAATTCATTATTTGCAATTAAATGAAACTACGTGATGTAGTATTATTTCTACTTTCTTTAATTTCTTTACCACGATCTAGGTTTCGTCGTATTACAACATCTTCTTCATATTTACATTTTCTCAGAGAATACATAGTCAAATCTAAAGTAGTTTTTATTTGTGAATAGTTGTAATATGGTGGCGGACAACTTAACTAAGACTACTACACTTGTAAAACACTTGTATTGTATAAATCATTCACCATCAATTGTTGCAGTTTTTCGGAACGCATGTTCTATTGTTTATAGATGTTGGTGTGACCTGTCGAAATATACGTACAAAGTTTCCTACAAATCTTAATAGTTTTTATTTCGAGCCAAATTACACACATTTTCTATATTTGATGGATACATTATAATGAAGTAAAAATGCTTTTTAATGTTACATAGGTAATATATGATATATTCCTAGTATAATTCAAAAGTGTTTTATGAATAGATCTTAGCTCAGAAAAGTACCAAATGGAAAAGTCACCTACGACTGAAGCAGCTGTTGAAATTAAAGTTTTCAGAAATATTATTCATTATTTTTCAAGTGTTCACTTTCGTATAACAGTTGTACAAAAGCATTACGTGAATAAGGAATTTCCTTACTTATTACATATTGGGGCTTTAATAATAACGATTGAGATATATTTTATATATACTCTATAATTACTATATCTATATTACCAAAAATTGTCTACATATGTCACATATTTTTAATTAATAAGGATACAGAAATATTAAATATGATTATCATCACAAACCACCCTCAACCATTTTGGTAAAAGCCTACTTCATTCTGTCCCTTTCCCTTCAATTTTAGACTGTCTGGATCCAGTTTGGGCCCAACACTCTATTTATGTTATCTTTCCATCACATCCGCGTTACCAAACTCGACGATCATCTGTATAAAATTTAAACAAAATTGAAAAACCTTTTTGAAAGAGATATGGCAGAGTTGCTCTCATGCTTACATATTGTATTAGAAAAGCATGTTCATACTTTGAAGAAGAGGTGAAAATATTCTATTTGCTATTACATGACCAAACACTGATGAACCGAGATGGTCACTTCATTTATTGCCAGTGGCTTAAAAATTTATATAAATAATATGTGAAGTTAACTTTTATAGTTAATTTTAAGTGGGGGTAATCTTACCATAGTAATTTTTTTCAAAGAATGTAATTTTAATGCCCTATGAGTATCTTAAAATAGGATATAAGATATCGTTCAGCAATGGTCTTAACACTGGTGCAATTTGAATCAGGGAAAGCAAATATATTTTCACATACTACCTACGTTTTTGTAGCAGATAAACTCTAGAGCTGTGTTTGGAGACTGATAGAATAGTAGTCAACTATTTCATTCGAAGAGAATGGTAACGATACCCTCTGAAAGACTTTCAGCCGAGCTAATCATCTGGCAATTAAGCGCCCCGCGTTTGATTTTCCCGCCTGTCAACCGTGCTTTACGAGAGCTCACTTTCGTACTTTAAAACGAAATGGTTGAAATTTAATTGGTGGAACATTAGTTATATGAAGTCAACAAAGGTGTAATTTCTCCTTTTTACCAAAGTTAGTCGTCAATTGGAATTTAGTAAGTTAGTCGGTTAGAGGTTAAAATTAAAGGAAGACGAAAAATTGCCTCTAAAGGAACTTCACGGAACCGTTCGATAGAGCGGTACTGGGGCATATGATATGCAGCAGTACCTGGCGAACAATTAAAGAGAGAAATAGCGTGATGATATGGACATGAAATCAAAGAAATGTCTTTGATTACGATAATAACGATAAATAAACTAGAAGAGGCGCTCCTCAGGTTTAGACCTCTGAGACCTTTCGATCATTCACAGTGTTCATATGCAAATTTACTTCAATTGCAGGGTGTAGCAATAGTGTCAGCGACGTGAGCTCTTGTACTTTATATTTGCTAACTGGTAATATAAAATTATTGTTCATTTTGTTGTTGCGTAATTTCGTAAGTATTTTCGTAACTTTTTAAGTTTTATACCCAATAGTTGAGCTCCGCTGAGAGATAACAAATATGAAAAAGAAATTGGGTGGATAAATTTTTAAATTTGTCGAAATTATAGTGTAAAATTATTTAAATTTTTTTTGTTTAAGGATTGGTGACAAAAAATTATTAAATTTTAAAGTTTAAATATCAACAAAATCGCATAATAAATTAAAAATAGGAAGGGTTGTTTAAGTAAAAAATATGATAAAAAACATGACAAATTACACTGACTCTAGATTTTGTTGTGAAAAAAGTTTAAGAAGAATATACTTTGATATGACTACTTTTAGTAATAAACGGACATCTTATTTATGAGTATATTAACAAAGTTTTATTTTTTCCTACAATAGTTTAGAAAATATTTTGCGTATAAGATGTAAACAAGTAGAGGCATAACGAAGTTCTCAGTGGGAATTCTGCAGAATTCAAAAAGAACAACATCATTTTTCTTAAGACCGTTATGTAAAACCAAAAATTTAATATGTTAGATAGACGATCGAATATAAGAAGCGAGCGTGATGACAGAAGCGAGCAGAATAATGATGACATATATTAGAAAAAAAATAGCTCAATAAAAGCTTTCAGAACTCTATTGTAAACGCAGTCGGAACTTATCGTCACGCAGTGAATGCATTTGTTGTTCTTTGTCGATTTCGAATTTATTAGTTATTATTTAGTTAATGGAAGTATGTACAAAACATTGATTACTTGTTTTGTTCTCGATTATGGCACTGCACATCGAAATGACCCAGATTTTATAGATAAATTCCAAAAACTGACGCCCACTTTTTGTACTTATTTTCACAAACCCGCACGGTAATCACTTTTTTATACATGACCATTTAAAGAATAAAAGGCCGAATTAGATATAAAATCAATGATCATTATCACAGTAAATATAGCCTTTATCACTATACGTTGAATGATTGCCGTGTTTTCATACTAATTCGTACAAGCAGTTTCTACTTTAATAGACTCCTGAGAAAAATGGCGAAAAAACATTTTCAAAAAGGTTTACAATATATCGAGATTTCGTGTAATAATATTCATTTAATGTTTAAGTCAGTATTAAATAATCTTATTGATAATTTTGTTGTGTACATATATCACAACGCTGTAATAATATATTTTTTTGATATTTTGCGTTTATATGTCGCAGGTTCGTCCCTTTAATCAATTCGAAGACAGTATTGTTTTTAGACGTAGTTCGTCCCACATGGGGAATGGAAACGGACTTTTCCCCTGTTCCATTAACTGGAGTAACAGTGAAAAGTCATTCAAATGCAATTGAAATTTTATGTGTATTACATGACATTTTTTATTTGGATTCTTTGCTCCCAGCGTCCCTGCTCATCTCTTTTTTCTGGCGTAGGTTTTGAAAACCTAAATAAAATGTTAGTAACAAACCTTAACAATTTTTAATTACGTTCGATTGGAAGATATATAAGTTTAAAAATATAATTTGATAAACATGTACAAAAAATTTTTCGATTTTAATTGAAATCGAATTTTTTTTTATTTTACGACTGACCATTAAAACATATACTATAGTAAATTGACGTACTTCCAAATAAAAGGGTTTTGTTGACACGGAATTTAAAACTGAAGTGATTTCTATAATAAATCTATGGATCAATAACCGAATGATCCTAGGAACTAATCAAATCATTTGCTACAAAAATTGGTATTGATGAGACTATTATATACTTTAAATTCTGAAACAACTAAGATATTTACAGCTTTCACTTTACACAAACTTTAAATAAACACACGACAACTTAGTCTTGTTTATTTTTGTACTTTTACATCCGGTCGTAGATATTTACATCCGGTCGAGAGAACCATTCGTTATTTGTGAGATAGAAAAGCCTATGTATTGACGTGTTTTCAGTTAAAATATTAAGATATTTAATCTAACTTCTAAGAATGTTCAAACGTGTAGGAAAGTATACTATATAATTTAAAGTAAGAATGCTTTTGTATATGGCTGTAGTAATTATTAAAAAAACATTTAATCCATTTTGTCGTTACGCAGTTTAATTACTCGTAAACTTTCTATCGTGATTTTTATAACTTTTACCTGCCCTACAGTGGCTGTGGAACTGTGAATGTTTGAGAGGTTAAAATATTATCTGTAAATTTAATATATACTCTAATTTTAATAAATCGGTGTATCTTTAATATTAACCACTAGTTTTTTTGTGTTCAATGCATCAAATATGGGCTATAAAATTATAACATAATAAAACTTATCATACTATATTTTTATTCAGAAACAAATTAAACCATTTAGAAATATTCTTTTTAAATATATATTTAAGTATATATTTCACAATTAAAATTTTCGTGCATTCTTAAAAATATTATGAGATTTAGAAACACAGTAATAATTATTTGCCAATATATTTAAAATAAATGCTTCTTTTATAATGTTGACTTGAAAAGTTTCAGAGAGAGCGGGAGGGTGGGGGTGCGTGTTTCGTCTTATGTAGAGGATAAGAATATTTTTTTTAATCGATGATATCCCTTATGACATCTGAAATTTAATATATTTTGCTATATATATATGTAGATATATATTTATATATATATATATATATATATATATATATGTGTGTGTGTGTGTGTATGTGTGTGTATGTGTGTGTGTGTGTGTGTATATATATACCGTGTATATATATATATATATATATATATATATATATATATATATATGTATAGGCTGAATCACTATACATTGAACGATTGCCGAGTTTCTACATTCATTCCCACAAAGAGTTTCCACTTCAATCTTCGATTTCTGAGAAAAATGGCGGAATTGCCTAATTTAATTTGAGAAAGTATTGTTGGTACGACTAGAATATATTTAGGACATATGTGTCAGAAAGCAAAGAAATTAAGTTTTTATATTATTTGTATTTATTTTAATTAACTTACACCACAATTGGTTTGGGTTAATGCTTCTTAAGGCATAAAATAATTCTTCGAAAATATACCTTCAGAGAAGTCGTATTTCTTTCAATACCAGTTTGAATAATCTAATCATATATTACAATCAATTACGTGTTTTCTAGGTGTTCCATCAAAACTTTTTTGAAAATAAACGATAAGCAAAATAATAACACAGAACATAATCCCAGCTTACGTTTCATTCTAATTTTTCATCCGCACGCGAAGTAGGCGGAATAAAATTTTAAACGCTTTTGATGATTGCATGTTAAATCAAGTTTTAAACGTGGATTCTTTTCACTAATAACACCATTTTAATTTATAGGTGCCTATTTAAAATATAAAGTAACTAATTTAGTTATAACAGAAATTAAATAATTGTACGCGGACTTTAAATTAATTATTATTATCATTTATTGTGTTGATGTGAAACATCTATATAGGCGCAGGTATAAACCGGATCGTTGACGTGGCGACGCTTGCCGTGGCGACGGGTCGCCACGCTATACTAAGGTATATATATAGTCTATATGTAGTAGAGTGTACAGTATGGCGACGTGTCACCATGCGCAACCGACTACGCGACCCCCTGCTCACTCAGTTCGACGCTGTTGTTTACTACGGTACACATAACCTGTGCTTTATTATTTTTGTATTAATTGTAAATAAATGTTTATTAAACAAAGTCACCATTTTTTGTAAGAAATTCGTAATACTTTATTTTTTTATTATGCTATATTTAGTTCCTGTAATAATCTTGTCTTTTATGCATATTACTTGTACGAACACGATGTTTCACATCTGCCAGGCGTCCCGTGACGGCTCCACTTTTTTTTTCTATAGTTTCAATATTTGTATATGTCTTATATAATATTATTGTTTGAAATATCGGTTATTACTGTTAGTTTTATCGAGCGCCCGATTTGTGCAACTATTTTGTTATACAAATCGGGCGCTATATTCGCGTTGTATATGGAATGAGCCCTGTAGAGTACATTCATCTTATCACACTTTCGATAATAACCATATTAAAGTGTCAATATGGTCTTGTTGTAAAAATTTCTATTTTTTTTTAATTACAGGCTAAATTATCAATATACCAATAATTTTTTTTAGTTTCCGTTTAATATTAAAAGTAAAAAATTAAAATTGAAGTAATGTTACATGGGCACGTTTTATTAGATTTTCTAAAGCAAAGGTGGCGGATTAAAATAAACTCACGGTAACATAATTGTTTTAGACTTGTAAGCCAATTTAATTATTTTGTCCCATTTCAAAATTTATTTCATGTCCACCCTAGAAAAAAGTGGATTTTTAATACTTTTTCAATCGTATTACCTTTAAAAAAGTACATGGATTTTTAGAATAACGTTATAATTAAGAAAAATATATTCAAAAAATAACTAAAAAAGTTCTTTTGTAGTTTTAAGTTCGTTTAGGAGAAGCGTCAAAATTATCAGATAAAATTTCCGGTTTAATAAATTACAGAAAAAAATAATAATGTTTTCTAGAAAATGTCACTATAATGTTGAAGTAGATACTATTTTACGAAGTGTTTAACTCTGGCGTTGAGTTGAATACTTTTCTAGTAGTTTCATCGTCTCTGGATGACTGTCGTTTTTAACTTTTAACAATTTTTATTTATATTTACCAAATTTAAGTAACATTACGAAGTTTTCTTTTTATTTTTCTCCTCGCTGACGATTTTGCAAGGCCAAATTGTCATAAACTTAAACTTAAATAATTTCAAAGAGAATTTAATTTAGATTATTGTCATATTATTATTTAACTTTCAAAGAATCACTTCATTAATTAATAAACTGTTAACAGCTAATTATGGTTGCTGTGTGATAATATGCATATACGGAGGTTTAATGCTCAAGTTGAGAGTGGTCGGATAAAATTGGACGTACAATATAAAATATTAACTTAATCTTATATTTAAAATGATAATAATAAATTCAACGAGGTGAAGAAATTTCTTTCAAAGTTCTTGTTATTCTCTACAGAAACTGGAAAATAACGATTTTTCACAAAAGGTGTAGAAACTTGAAATATTACATGGTGATTAAGTAGATTAACATGCACGTATTTCTATTATTGCTAATCGAAGATATGGAGATGGCAATAGAGTTGCAAATAACGTAATCGATAGAATTTTTTTTAAATATCGTTATTGTATAGACCATTTGTCAAAGTTAAACTAGATAATATGTACCGGTACGTTATAGTGGAAAGTGCAAGTTCTAAGGATTCGAGAACTCTCTAAAACTCTCTTCTTCTTACTCCCTTGAAAATGTTATGTTGGAGATTTCTATATGGAGATAATGTTGAAATGTTCCAACGGTTTTTCTAGGAAACCGTTTAACTGTTTCTCACGGCAAACGGAATTTACCACAATTGAAATGCTTCATCATTAATTCGCATATAAGTAATAGCATAAAATTTATCAATTCGCATATAAGTAATAGCATAAAATTTATCAATTCGCATATAAGTAATAGCATAAAATTTATAAATTCGCACATAAGTATCATAATCACAATTATGAAAACATCGCGTTACTGGGAGTTTTACTAAAATTTACTCAAAAACTATATGGTGCTGGTTCAAAATCTCAGATTTATTAAGAAATTCACTATACATTCGCACTATACATAAAGTGTTTGTTATTCATACATATGATTCTATTTATCAAATCGAGTAGAAATATTTGACAAAAACGATGACGTCTCTGAAAAAAAATCACTATCCAAGTTGCGATTCCAATAAAAAAATTAAATATTTTTGTAGAAATACACTTCAAACATTCTCCGTTTGATAGACAGAAGCATTTGGACTTCTGTCTTCCTCCATGCATGGAAGATGGCCAGCCCATTTCATCCTTCAGATGTTTGTAAACTTTATTGCACCATGCTAACTGTATGCTTTTTATTGTTGAGTATTAGTTCTTTTTTACTATAAACCACCCAAAATAATTCGTAGCATCTTTTTTCTTATACCGTAAGTTTTTCTTTAGTTCCGGATGTCAGTGACCCATGTTTCAGATGTGTGTGTCAGTACAATTCGCCTTAAATTTTAGATACCAATGTTTCAATGAGCGTACTTGTCTAATTGATATAAATTACAATAATTTCTCTTTTCATTATTACATTCACATGTCCAATAAATCACATTATTTACTCCCTAGTTACGGAGCACATTAAAAGTTCCAGAGAAACAGGCAAGTGCAAGGTTCAGTTTGGCTAGGTCCCGTGCGCAGTAATACGAAATTATGTTTAGAAGCATTCACGGATAGCTATCGACATAGTCCGAGTTACGAGGTGATATAGACTGCGAGGGATAGATTTTGAATGGCAACTTATGACTTTGGTAAACTATGGTCGGGTAATATCACTCATAAAAATAAAAGACGAAAAATATTACGTTTCGTTATCGCGGCGTCAATCAGTCTAGTAATTTTTAAGTGATGTACGTACAAAGAAATACAGATAAAAATTTAAAATACGGGCTATTTCTTTTGTGTTATTTATTTATAGCCCTCAAGGGGCTCATTTTTTTAAATGTCTTCGAACAATTCACTATCAAAGCGAAGAAAGTGTTATCAATGGAAAGTCTCAGATAAAGTCGCAAGCAAAAGCTATTATATATATATATATATATATATACATATATATATATATATAAACATACATACATACATATATATATGTGTGTGTGTGTGTGTGTGTGTGTGTGTAGACGCTTCTGCTTGCGGCTTAGTCCCGATATATATAGCGATAATGCTTGTCCGAGCCAACTAATTTAATTGACTCTTTTTTTAATTTGAAAGAGGGTACTTCAGGGGTGGTCCCATATAAATATGACGATGATTTGATGATAAGATCTGGAAATATATAATGGAACTTATTAAAGAATGGCAATAAACCAACTACAACTCAAGATATTTGCTACGGGGTGTTGTTACTTTGCAAAATGACTACACTTTCGATCAGGTCAGGGTCTGATGATAAGTTCTGAAGATGAACTATGGACCTCCTTAACGGATGGTAGTAAACTAAAGGTAATTCAAGAGATTTGCTACTGGTAGTTGTTACTTTGTAAAATAACTACACCATCGACCATATCAGAGTCTAAATATACATCTTGGAGATTAACAATGGAAGTCCTCAGCAGATGGTAGTAAATCGACCATGGTTCAGGACATTTGCTATTGGTAGCTTTTATTTTGCAAAATCTGATATTGGATTTCGGATATGAAGAACGGAATTCCTCAAATGGTAGTTGTTACTTTGCAAAATTTGATACTAAACTTTGAATATGGAGAGCAGAATACCTCAACGACTAACAGCCAACCACTGTTGCTATTACTATCGCCTCGTTTCTGTGTGTTGTTGATAACTAATTTTAAATAAAGAGGAAATTATCTATATACTAGCTCTTGCCCGTGACTAAATAATTTTACAATATTCTAAGAAAGAAAATAAATTGTTATAGTATGATAATTAATATCATTCATCACTAAAGAATTAAAAATATAATATCTTTTAACAAATCGATTAAAAATGTAGGTACTAAAAAGTAAAACATAATGAACTCAAAATAACCTACTTATTCGCAGTAAATAACTAAGTTACTTATTTTTGAAGTCGGTGTCAGCTTCATCAATCAACCTAATCAAATATAAAATTTGATATTATAAATGCTCCCTTAATAAATCTATTTCATATCGTGAGTACATTAAAGTTAATGTTTTAAATTTACATTATAAATTAAATTAAATTGTAAATTTGTTTAAATTGGTTGACCGCGCTGACACCGACTTCAAAAATAAGTAACTTTTTTATTGCGAATAAATTTTGAATTATTTATATTTTACTTTTAGCACCTATTTTTTGAAGTGGGTTTTTTAAAAGATATTTTATTACTGCACCCAATTGTTAATATATATATATATATATATATATATATATATATATATATATACATATATATATATATATATATATATATATATATATATATATTTATATATAATTTTTTTTTTTGTTTGGATCATTATTTCGAATAATAAACCTGTCAAGCCTGGATAGAGCACATACTACAAGAGTTGCGTTCACAATTAGAAATATTTAAGAGTATATTAATTTTTCCAATATAAATATATTGCCTTCTGCATATTTCATAGGTGAAGAAAATTTTATGCACATGTCAAAACTTACAAGATCTGGAAAAGTCGCAATAGTTTTCCTTGAATTTTCTAGTCAGTTTTTATTAACTTAAATTTTTCGTGATTATTTAGTCATTAGTTTCTGAAATAAAAAGAGGGGGGGGAATGATAGACCATTTTTGAACATTTTTTAAGATACGTTTGGAAATATGCAATTCAAAATTATGAAATTTTTTTAATTTTGAAATTTTTTTAATGTGTTTTTTAACATTTCTTTCATACTTGTACATCATGTGGGGTTACATGATGTACAAGTATGAAAGAAATGTTTTGAGCAATTTTGTGCCTCTGCGTTTA
Source organism: Druceiella hillmani (assembly GCA_039881145.1). Lineage (NCBI taxonomy): Eukaryota > Metazoa > Arthropoda > Insecta > Lepidoptera > Hepialidae > Druceiella > Druceiella hillmani. The sequence continues at coordinate 872,304 of JAYKKI010000011.1, read as the reverse complement.
TTTTTTGCTCTTTTAATCGTTTTTTAAATATATGAAAGAAGGATACTGGTGTAAAAAAGGTGCATTCATGCCATATCCCAAGTCTTTATTTCGTATGGTTACTGAGGAATACGACAGCGGTACACGAATAGATGGATACATGACAGATGTCATAAGGGTTATCAGTTTTAGGAACGGAATCCTAATAGAAAGAAAAAAATTAAGAAATTCTTTTTCCTTTTCAGGAAAATATTGCTAATCATATTGAAAATTATTGAAAAAAAATATTTTGTCGATACTTTGCTATTCGTCAACTGACATAATGTGAGTCTGTCCTTGGTGACATTTAATTATGAAAAAGGCTTTATTAAGAGTTTTTGAAGTTGAGGAGTAGAATTTAATATAATAAATATGTTCAAGAGAATTCAATGATCTGGGATACTGAATTTTGTTTTATTCGACAAAAACATTTTTTCCGTCTAGAGTGTTCGGAGGAATCACGTGTGTGAAAATGTGACGTAAGAAAAAATACAGCCTATATATCGCATAAACAGGAATAAACTTTAACACGCAACTAGATTTGTTTTGCTTACGTATTCAATTCATACTGCGTATTTTCGGGTTTCTTTTGCGCAAAACGCGTGATCATATCGTGCTTTTCGTATATATTCATATAGATACCGTGTCCCTTTTCCGTCGTTTCGTAGCGGGACTGAAGCTTTATTACATATTATACGGGATCTTCACGAAGTTATTATTCATACTTGAAAGGGTTCAAAAAACTTTTGCGATACGAGTATTTATACGCCTAATTTTGTTTTCTCCTCTGCACATACCCTTTATATTTGATATCGAAGGCGAGAATGGATTAAGAACTGCCATTATTAGAATGCAACTAAATCAAATCGTATGTATTAGAAACCACTACACTCAACTAAAGTTCTGATATGGACTGCAAAGTCAGTGGGTGGAATAATCAGGACCGGACTTTTTTTCAATATAGAAGCAGATGCACGGTTACAGTAAATTCATAGCATTATGCGGGGATATTGGGTAATTTCTTGGTGCCCGAACTTCAAAGCTTTCCGTCTTATTACCAAGAACAGAGTTTCAGTGGGACAGAGCAATTCACTCGCTTCCTACTGATCTCTGCCATGTGTTTTACAAATTTTCCCTCAAGACTGATCTCAAGAAGAGGCGATATAAACTGGTGTCCACGCAGTCCTGATCTGACACTTATGGACTTATTCTTATGGAAATATCTTAAATAAAAAATATGCTTTAATACACCGAATTCTCTGGTTCAGTTAAAAAAAATTCCGATGCTAAATTGTAGATAGGAATATTTATTTGCCGAACAGTCCTTAGAAATTTTGCTATTCGGTTAGAAAAGTGCTGTGAGTATGGATGAATATATTTAGCTGACATTATTTTTAAAAATTAATTCCCCAAATTATATATTTTAATAATTAATATAGGTTTTTTAACAGAGATAAAAGGTACTTTCTTATGCGACATATTATTCATAATTTTCTTTAAGTATACGGCAGTAAGGTAGGATGAAAAACAATTTTTTTTTATTATCCCGATAAAAACGGGGCGCTTCTAAATATAATGAGTACCAAAGGTGACTTTTGGTAGGTACTTAATTTTCGTAGAGTTTCCGTAGGAGTTTTCCGGACAGAATCCCCACTCTTCTATAAATGCAATTAACTAACATATAACTCGGACAAGCTTGGCCACTTGATTTATTTTCCAGGAATTCGCACGTTCAATCATTCATCGTCACTTTATGATACTCCAATAGTGTAAATCTAAAAGTACTTTTTATTTTAGCGTATCGTTATTTACTATAAACAGTTAAAAATGTATAAAATGAATATTCGACTTGGATTGGAACGGATTATCTCCGTCAAAATATTTAATTAAATAAAAATCATTAAACGATTATTTTTCAAAAAATTAAATGAAGCAGCTTTAGTCACCATAATCATCGAAATTATTATTTTGATCTTGTTAAGAAATTTATACAATGGAATATAAATTGTCGCTTAAAATGCAAAACTTTGTTCAATCAAAAAGCTTCTAAAAAGCAAATATTCTATTTTAAATATTCGGTTTAGATCTATTTGACTATCGACATCAGTAGCATTGCACATTTCGTTCAATTCTTGTCTTTTTAATTAATGGCATTTAATTAATTCTCTTATTTCCATTACGATAATGACAAATGTGAGGTAAATCAATATTGTTTAATGAAAAACAGATATCGTAATATTTACTGAAGGATATGGGGAAAAATAGGTATTTACTTCAAGTGAATAACCAAAAATAAACTATTAAACTTTTATGACTCGACGTTGACATTTTGCGTAAACAGAGTACGGAAAGAAACACTATAATTTAGATTTTTATAAGGGAAATTAAAAACCTTCATGTTTTTCGTACGTTGGAATGAAGGGGCTAAATCTGACATTATTTTTTTGTCGATCCATAAGTCATTTTAAACTTATATATATAATATTTTAAAATGATGCTCTTAGTACTAATATTCTCTAGTATTAGTACTAAGAGCATTGCTAAATTACATAATGGAGGTATATGCATAAATAAAGTATAAAAAGACTCCACATGTGCTGAGTTATTCATAATTACATATATTGTAATTAATTATTTTGCACGCTCTTCTGAACATTTAAACATTATGTGTTATATATTCTAGCTATTCAAATTTTCATCCTCTGGGATGCCCCCGGAGGAAGCCTTAGTCTGCGAGATAGTAATGAGTCTGCAGTTAATAAGATGTTAATACGAAGAAGAGAGTATATACGAAGAAGAGAATAAGAAGTATTGTTAGGAGACGGTACAGTTTGGAAATTTAATTTTAGATCGACGGATGTTGATTCAAATGGTGATGCGGTACACCGAAGATATAGTCGTATAAGTAAAGCTTAAGAAAGTAATTGTTTCTGAAAGCATAAGCTTGTTGGTGTAAGCAAATAAGAATATGTATATATATATATATATGTATATATATGTATATATATATATATATATATATATGTATATATATATATATATATATATGTATATATATATATATATATATATATATATATTTATAAGCGTGGATTGTGTGATAGGCGTGTTCGAAATCTAATATTACTGCAACGATTTTACATCTTTTTTACAAAAAATATCATTTATTAAATTTAAATAATAAAGACAGACTTCTGTCATTTTTAACATTTATTTATTACATCCCATATTTATATGTTTTAATCGCCGTCAACGAAATTTCCCAGTGATATTTCTCATTATTGGCTTGTCAGCGCGCCATTATACTTTCTCAAATAGTTATCTTCTGTGCATCTGAACAGCACACGAAAATTAATCTTGAACTAAATTCTATACGACCATGCCGTCTACTTGTGACATTATGATGGTTGCTTAAGCGAAACAAGGCGACTACCGCTAAATTACAATTAAATAACCGGGGAAGGTAGTTAGAAAATGGAGTGAACGGAGAAAGAGAGATGGGGAAGAGTGTGAGGCGGGGGAAATAGGGATGACAATGACATGACTATATACATAGGGATTTAACCGAATGATAAATGGATATACTGACAGCGACACAACTAAAGAGAACAAAAAACACGAGATGTCAATTCTAACACGCGCGGGGGTCACGCATCCCATTTTATTACACATATTCCTGCTCAAATTCAAAAACTTGGAAGATGTGTATCCTGCTTTGGAAATCACCGAGCTTACTATTGGATAAATGAGACTTCATAGTGAGAAAAAAATTGTCGCTAAAATCATGTCTTTTTATTAATGTGATTTTCCTTTAGTGAAGCGGTCAAAATATGTTAGTGCTAAATTAATGTACATGTACACAGTAATATTTTGAAGTAATCAAATTTTCTTCAGTAAAGTCAATGCTCATCTAATATAAATTGTCTTTATTGAAAAGAGGCCGAAGTCGCCAATTCTATAACTTTTTCCGTTTTCGTTTCCATTTTAATCAAATGATTGGAATAAAACTGCACATGTGAAGCTAAACAGAAAATCGGGTCACTGATATTACATTACTAATACTTCATATGCATACTTCTAACCATCTATGTATACTTTTTATCCATGTGCGTATAATTCTATTGTATTATGATCTTATTTCTAGGTCATAAATACAAAAGGTTCCTGAAGCATGTGTTTAAAAATTTTATTGTTAAACATAACGTTTGTTAAATTATTAAAATTAAAGAAATATAAACAGTTTTTAGTCATAACAAAGCTGTTGATACACAGCTTAAGTATTTAATTTAAATACGTATCGATGATTTCGACGACGCATTAAAGGAAGTGTTTATTATTAAGAAGCTTATTTTGTGTATTAAACTGAGTGGAAAATCTAAGTAACTACTTAAAAATTTGAGAATTTTTCCATTTCTGAAAAAAAAAGTTACTGAAATCACGATTGTAATGAAAAAAAATGTATATAATGTAAAAAAAAATAAATGTATATAATGTTAGCTATGAATTTCTTACTTGGTAATTAATATTTTCAAAAATCAAATCAAAATAATTGAATTTACTTAAATCTATTAAAATTTTCATAATCTACTGTTGTTTCTTTTGTTATTCTTTATAATTTTTTATTTCCCTTATAATAGTAATCCTTTACAAAGTTTGCTGATATCAGTAGATTATTTAAAATTTGTATTATGTTATACGGGTTTTATTGTTTTTTATTTACCTATTATATACGTGCAGACTTAAAAACATATGTAAAAGAAAGTAATAACACAAACTATTAATAAAATAATTAGTTTATATTGATCGGCAGTGCTGTCATCGGTTTTAAAAATAAATAACTTATTTATTTTGAAGAAGTAGAGATTTATTTTTTACTTTTCAGTACCTTTTTTGAGGTCGGATTTTTAGAAGATATTTTATTTTAAAATTTCTAGTGATTAATAATAATAATTATCACACTATACCCAAAACACTTAATTATTTTTTGCCAGAATATTACATATTACTAAAAGTCACAAGTAAAAGCTAGTATATAGATAAATTTCTGTTTGTCTAAAGCTACCAACATCATACAGAAACAAAGCGACAGTAGCAGCAGCCAGTGGTTAGCTGTTAACCGTTGAGGAGCCCTGTTCTCCGCATCCGAATTCCAATGCCAAATTTCGTAAGGTAACAAATATAACTTGAGGAAGTTACGTTCTCCACATCAATATGATGTTTTACAAAGTAATAAATAAAGTAACAACTAACCAGTAGTAAATACACTGAATCAGGATTGATTTACTACCCTCTGTTAAGGAGTTGCATGAGTCAACTTCAAAACTCATGATCAGACTCTGACCTGGTCGATGATGCAGTTATTTTGTAAAATAAAAACCATCAGTAGCAAATATTTTGAATTAAGTTTAATTTATTACCGTCCGTTAAGGAGTTCCATTGTTCATTTTCAGAACTCATCATTAGACTTTGATCTGGTCGACGGCTAGTTACTTTACAACAGCTACCCGTATCGAATATTTTGATTCGTGTTTGACTTACTCCCATTCGTTAAGCAGTTCATTGTGCATTTTTAGACCTCATCATCTAATTTAGATGGGACCATTCCTAAAGTACCCTCTTTTAAATAAAAAGACTCATCGAAATCGCTCTATTCAGTAAAGAATTATCGCTGAATATACATAAAAAAATATTCTGACGAATTGAGAACCTCCGCCTTTTTTGAAGTAGGTTAAAAATAAAAGAGTCTCATCTTATTCACTTTTTAAGTACTCAAGATAAATTCTATAGTGAAAAATTATATAAATTTCCAAAAAAATGATCGACTAAAATGAAAAAAAGTGCTATTACGAAGCTAAGGTTTCGTTCCCCTTAACGTAAATCGCATGAAATTAAAGTTGCGCTATCATCTAACATTAAGATGCATATTTCAATATTTCCCCTGCGTTGGTCGCTTCTGCGTAGCACTGTGGCTCTATGCTGCGCGGTAAATTACATTTGTACGTAACAACAATGCAAATGCGTTGAACTAAATACGTCGGGATAATACTTCGGCCCGGACGCAACGCAGATGGGGAAATAGATAATTCGTAAATTTATTTAATCCCCCGTTAGGATCATTTATCTCTCATTAAAAAATTAAAAATGGGACTGGATCTGTTTGTTGTTTCATACTGCTATAAATGATATTTACAGGATACGTTCAATGTTTCTATATAGATTTTATTTATAGATTATTTCGTATTTTCGTTGAATAATATAATATAATATATACAAATAGTAAATTTGTATCAATAATTAACTTGGTTAAACTACTTCAAAGAATTGTCGGAGTTCTCAGGTATTCCCATACACCAAGCCTGAAAAGTTACAGAACGTAACAAGCTATGAGTTATAATATTGTTCGATGACCGCGTTATTTCAAATATTATCCATTTTATTGACAAACATTGTTTACAGGCAAAGAAATATCTTTGTGGCAACTGAAAAAAAATATTAAGCGATGTAATTGTAAAGCTATGAAGCTTATTTTGCGTGACAATAATATTTTATTGCCATTTGATAGGTTCTGTATCATAAAAATGAAGACCAACTCCTTGTAAGTTCACCAACGTGTCCCCTGTGACAGCTGATTTTTTCAGAAACCACTTAAAGTAGAAACTTGAAATTTTATATGGCAATAAAATATTTTAAATGTATAAAGAGTTAATACTGAAAAACGAGGATATGAAAGTTTCGAAGAGGGTGTAATTTGCCCTCTTCAAAATTTTCACTCCAATCATCCGAATTCCGTATGTGCTGTGGGATTTCATTTGAAAGGGATATACACTCCCCTAAAGGTTTTCCAAATCATACGTATATAAGTATGATTTGGAGAACCTTTAAGGGAGTGTATATCCCTTTCAAATGACATCCATGTATATATATATATATGTATATAAATATATATATATAAATATATATATATATATATACATATATATATATATATATATACATATATATATATATATATATATATACATATATATATATATATATATATATATATCTTCGTTCGAATTTAAGAAATGTGAACGAATTGCGAAATAAAACTTTAACCATTGTCGATTTCAACTGTTTCCACTTCATTTCCATTACAGTTTAAATATTATACAACTTTTTTCAGAGTTAAAAAGGCAATACTACTATTATTTCTCACCACTGGGATATTATTAAACATGTTCAGATATTTTGAGCCGACAAAATTTCATTTAATAATTATTTTAAAAATCGAATTATTAACAGATGCTTAAAATAATCACTGAAATATGATTTACCCTTATTAATTATCCTGTGGGTACATGACGTCGACGTATATATTCAGCAAATAATATGTTTAAGTTTTAAGCTTTGTCAGCTCGTAAGTACGTGACAAGACTTAGATAAATGGTTGATGCGATAAAGTTCAAATGTCACATTAGAGACGACAGATTACCAATAAGAGTAATTAAAGCACATTACGGAAATTAAGTAACAAGAATAATAAGAGACATTTACAAATTTTTTAAATTTACTGTAGACAAAAATAATGATTGTAGAAATAATTAACATTCAAGCGATTTTTGATTCTGATTATTTATATTATCGTTAACGACGTTCTACGATAATAACGACGATCGATACAACAATGTATCTATACATTAGATCCATACTGCGATGGTTAGCCTTCATAAATAAGGCTTTCAAATGTTGCAACACCCACCTTACCCACCCGATATAGTCCCTTTTGAATATTATTTGTTCCCAAAAACAAAAAAAGAGCTTCGCGGAAAAACATTTAGTGATGATGGAGTCGTCAAGTCTACGATTTCACCTTTTTTCAAAATAAAGGGAAAACATTTTTTTTGATGGTATAAATAAATAAATCGACAGATCTGAGAATTGTATCAGGGTTAATGGAAAGCATATCGAAAAAGAAAAAGAGCTCCACGATTTTTTGACCTTCCTTCCACCTCAATCCGTCAACTCTCTTACCTCCCCTCATATGACGCGAATTTTAATATCAAAATAAAAAAAAATTATTGTGTTGCAACTTCATTTGCACGGGTTATTTCGTTTATTATTCGCTATCGGTGTTAGTAACGCATCTAATTAATGTTTAATTACAAAGTGATTGTTAGTAGGCCGACATATTTTTAGAGATCCGTTCCTTAAAACGAAAAATAGAATCCTTATAAGATCACTCGCGCGTCTGTGTATCTGTCTCAGCCGTTCTTCTGAGGAACTGCTTGTCGTAGAAACTTGAATTAGCTAACAATAAAAAAGTATTTATATTGTAATTTTAGGCAGTTTTACTTCAATTTGTTTCATAATGTCATATTTCGTATGGAGCAGTGCTTGAAAGGACTGGCCATTATGATGTAATTTTTTTTCGTAATTTTAGGTGGTTTATCTTTAGAGATATATGTAAGAATATGCCAACCAGCCTTTCTTATTACTATAACTATTTAACCAAAAATAATGGACAATAGGGTCTATAGAATTATGTGCAAAGGTTGCTGAAAATCTGCAGATGACGTCTTATTTTTTTAAATACGCTCCATGTTTTTACAGCTGCGAAAGATTTAGTAGCCAAAGTGTTTACGTTGTAAAATAAATGAAGTATGAATAATGTGTAACCTTAAATTATTAGAAGGACCTAAGAGTTTACGGAACCCTTGTAATGCGAGTTTTACTCGTACTGGAAAGGTTTTCAAATACAGAAAGTGTTTCACAGACTTTATTGGTAAAAAAATTTGCATAACAATTCTTAACATATGTATGCTAAGAAAAAACCTGTCAGGCACGAGTGGAACTTGCAATACGAGGGTTCCGTTTACATTTAAATTCAGGCATTTATAAACATTTAATGATACCTAATATTTCTATTAAACTATTTACAAAATTTTGATTTTTTAGACCGAAAATATATTGCCTACTATATTTTTCATAGATGAATATTTAAAAAAAGTTTTTTATATGATAAAACTACAAATTAATGGTTTTTATTTCTTCCCTTGCTTGTGCCGTAAGATCTTGCTTCTTGCTAATTTTTATGATTCTAGGTCAACGGGAAATACCTTATAGATATTGATTTACTTGCGAGTAACAAAATATGTGGCATAAATGGCCGTATTTTTAGTGTTCTTTGATTGCGTTGACTTAGAATCTTGATTTTTATACAACTCTAAGAAACAATAGAATAAGTATTTGATATTAATTTTAACTTGATACCTCCACGCGTTGCCGCAAAAAAGGATCTTGGTAGATCGACAGACGGACAACGAAGTGATCCTGTAAAACTTCTTTTTCATTTTAAGGTGACATTTTGACAGAAATAACATTAAAAAATTCTAAGTATGTTCAATACATAATATTTTTCAGACTCTATCCTGTGGAATTGGAAAGAATAGGCCAGAGCAACAGAACGAGAGACTGCCATAAAATGTATGATTTTTTCTGTCAATAAATTATTTAGTCTCTTTATCATAGTTACAAATAATCTTAATATAACCGATACGATTAATCTCACGCGATACTTGAAGAAACTTCATCGTAAGATAGTTCATTTACAAGTTTACCGTAGACGTCGGAATATGAGAAGTGGTCACGTCGTCGAGTTCGAAAGTAACAAGGAACTAGACAAAGTCCCAGCATGATGTGAATCGGACTCAGAAAGTTGCCGGACGATCCGTCCTACAATGTGAGTATTCTAATGGAGAACAGAGATGTTGACAGGAAACTCAAAGGTACGAGTATTTGTGCGCTTAATATTTCTAAATAGTTCATATTGTCTTAAATAGTTCACATTGTATTGAGACTTTTTTACTTTTTATTATAACGGTATATGATAGTTTATATCATTATTTATTTATTTATTTTAACCTTATAACAATAAAAGAGTAAAACAAAAAGAAGTTTACATATTTTTGAATGAATAAATCGTATTTATATTCAACTGAATCTTAATATTAATCTAAAATACTTATACTAAATCACCGAACAGAGATGTTTATGTATATGAAGAAGAAAAAATAGCTTTTGTTAAGTAAAAATAAATATTGTATACACAAAATCAAACAATTGCCTCAGTATTTATTCTAACGGTTTAAGTATTCTTAAATAAACATTTATTGATGACCTAAACAAGCAAATACAATGACGTAGACCATAAAGTTAATGTTATGTTAGAAAAATCTCTGAAATTAAATTTTTTAATATTTTCAATTTATAAGCGCATAGTTATTGGACGAAATGAACTAGCCAATTATATTACTTGAACTATTACAACGTGACGAAAATAAAATCAATCATTATAGATTCGCATACCTGACTGAGCGGTATTATCATTTATAATTAAACGAAAAAAAACTAATGAGGGTAACGAAATAGATAGATTACATTTTTTGAAAGGTTATGTGTTATATCTAAAATATTTATTCATATCTTTGTTAAAGAAGATGATGAGACTTTCCTACTTGAATCAAAATCTAGGCTTTGTTAAATTTTTTCGCTAATCTTTAGGAAAATCCCTGGGAAATAATTTAATTTTGTTCCTTAGGTGTGGCCCACAATGATTTCATAAAAAGCACTAACGAAATGAAAGAAATAAAAAAAAAATTGCCATTAGAGAGATTTTAAATTTTAATTTCATTATATACTAACGGTTCTCTGCGATTTTGTCCACACAATATCCTGAAATGCAAGTGAAATATTTTAGTTCGTTTATTTTATGGTCTTATTTTAGATTCGATTAGTTCAAAACACGCGCGGGTCGACTTGCGCTCCCATCCCCCGTTCCCCTTCCCCTCTACCGCGTGCTCCTGTAGTCCGCCGTTGTCTTCCATCGGAATAGAGGAGTTTTTGTTTAAATTTTCAGGTGACCACCTTCCCCAGGATAAATTCGAAACCGACTGAGATATCACGAGAAAATAAAAATTAAATTTTGTCTCAAGTTTTCTATATATAACTGTAAAATTGAGACAGATATTTTTTTAAAGTTAAATTAGTTTTAGTAATTGAATAATATGCAAACGGAAAAAGTATTTGAAAGGTGAAAATTCAAAAACCACATATAAGCACTTAAATTTTATTTATCTAAATGACATTACTATGCAATCTAAAGGAATATTTTTTATGTCTAAAACATTATCACTTTTTGAGATACAATGGTTCAAATTGAAAAAAAAAAATATACAAGTAAATAATAAAATGTTTTAACTTTGTGGGAAAAGTTCATAAATTAGCAGTTTTCTCGTCTTGCAAATAAAATATTTTAAGGATAATTCCAAAATAACATTTTCATCTAATAAAGACTGGTCATGTGGCTCGTACTTCATACTAACTATTTGTGTCCTATAATAATTATGTGCAAATGAAAAACTAGCGTATCTCTAATAAATATAAAAACGAACCAAGTGTGAGACTGGCTGCGTATCTAAGGTTCCGTATCACGTTTGGAGTAACATTAAACTTTATTTATTTATAAGCGCAATCAATATTTAATACTAAGTAAATATATAAGTACAACGTCGTGATTATCCCAAAAGCTATGCCATTCTCATTGTTTTCATTCAGTCTTTGCGTAGGCTTCCGGAAACCATATTTATTATAATTTTGTTCAGCAATATGGGCGGGGGAATGTATATATTTTTCATATTTTCAAGTTAGAAGACTTACTAAAAACAATTCTGAGAAAGTATGGTTCAGACCCTTATGACTGGCTCTGTCAATCGATAAATTTTATTTTTCTTTAATATTTATTTACGGATATTATTTACGCTGCAAGGTAATTTATTAAATATAATTCATTATTCACAATTAAATGAAACTACGTGATGTAGTATTATTTCTACTTTCTTTAATTTCTTTACCACGAACTAGGTTTCGTTGTATTACATCTTCAGGTGGGATATTAGCAAAGATCTTGAATCTTTGCTAATATCCCACCTGAAGATGTTGTAATACAACGAAACCTAGGTCGTGGTAAAGAAATTAAAGAAAGTAGAAATAATACTACATCACGTAGTTTCATTTAATTGTGAATAATGAATTTCTACAAAATTAACGCCAAATATATTCAATATAATTCATCATCAAAATCTTTTCAACGCTACTTATATAAAGATGAAGTCTTTAACTACATCAGTATTTTATTCTCCCTTAATGGCGTTTAATTGGTTTATTCTACTTTTTTTATATCTTTTTAAAATATATTTAAATCGAATATTAACCCTGAAAGATTACTTCTTAAATGTTTATATTATCTTTTGAAGTACACGTTATTTGTTTTATTAAATATTCTTTGCGCATCCATATAATTCTTCACATTATATTATAGGTGACCAAATGTCAAAGTAATAATTTACCCGTTTTATATAAAGTTTGATTTTGCATTTAGTACGTTTGATTTTGCTTTCAGGAGAAAAAAATCCTTTATAAGTCATTATGATAGAAATTATAGAACCCGGGTTAAGCTAATTAAGTGATTTTCTTGAACATATCAGAAAAATTACTTTTAAATTACAGTAAGTTATTAAAATGTTCCAGTTTCAAAATTTCCTTTCTTTCTATGTTTTATTTTCAACTTTCAAAATTTCCGTTCTTTCGATATATATATTTACGACCTGTTTCTTGTCTATAAAAAAATGTTTCGTCAAGATCAGTATAGTATCCTATCATTTTTACTACCTAGTATATTGTATGCGTATTAAAAAAAGACAATATTTATGTTTATACGTCAAAACATTCTACAAGCTCCTAAGAATGACTATAGAATTCTTAGCAATTTTAACAGCGTCGATATAGTGTTACATATATGTGACACATTAGTATCACATCTTTACAAAAAAATATATTATAAGGAAAGTTTCATGGAATTAGAATAACTTATTATTTGAATTTAATTGGATTGAAATAAATGATAGTTACCAGAAAAAGTGGAAGTGAAAGAAAAAGTGTCTCGAATTATGGTTTAAGCTCGTTTTGCTTTTCTTATTATGTCAGTAATAAAAATTTAACAACTTAGAAGAACTTTACGCATATATTGTTGAATATTTTGAGTGCTGCTTCGAAAATGAACCTAGTGACCTAAAATATTTTTAAAAGTTAATAAATGATTTCTTTCTTTATTATTAATTATAAATTCATGTTATTAACAGAAGAAACGTCTCTTCATGAACGGAAAATTTATCTTTGCGAAAGTTGTTTTTCGTGACTGTAGAGCAGCCCTGTAGAGTGCCCTTTTTCCAATTCTGGTGCTTTCCTTCCACCATAAATTTCCACCCCATTGCTAATTTTAATTTATGTTAAAAAGGTTTTAAAATATATATAATTTATATATATATATATATATATACACACACACACATATATATATATATATATATATATATATATATATATATATATTCTTATTGGAAATGATGGTCTTTTGTGACGTTGCCTGAACTGATTTGCATGCGGCAGTATGCAGATAGATTCATTTTCTATCATTTCATTTAATTTAAAAAAAAAAGAAGAATATTTCGAATATTCTTAATTTTTCCTTTAAATCAAACTTTTTACACAAGTTATTCAAGTTGTTAGTGTCATTTCTCATTTACTAATACATTTCCATAAAAGATATAACATTTTTCTAAATACAATAATTTTTCATGAAATAATCTGTTTTTATGGTTAAAGACATACATATTTCTTTGACAGGCCTGTAGTGACGTGAACTGGAGAATTGGGGGTACGGATATATACAACCATACTGCGAATATGAGTGGGTACTCTTAATATTTGTACGTGAAATGCGAGAGTAAAGATAGCAAGCTTCTATTTGTTTTAACTAAATTTTGTGTATACAGTAGAGATTGAAAAACCGCTTCTATGAGAGTCTACTTTGCCTATTGCTAAATTATTTAAAATTAAATATAAATTGTGGTTTGTTAGTGGTAACCTTCAACTTTATAAAAACGTTGCCAGCGCTGAAATATAATTACATTGCAGAGTTTCCCTTTAGGTCGTCGTTAAAATCTATTTCAATATTTAATTAATACCTTTTTCATTAGTCCAAGGACAAATATATATTTGTAGTTTCAATCTTACTTTCATCTCTATTTTATTAAAGCCGTCTTCGACGAACGTCTCTCTATTTTGAAGGGCCTATTATAAATGAAAGGTTTCTAGACGATAATTTTTATGTATTGAATTTCTTAACTAATTAAATTTTTATGTATTTAATTTTTTATGTATTTATAACTTAAATATATTAGTTTTTTAATAATTATTTTACACTTAAATATCATAAGTTGCTGGTAATTTTATAAAAAAGAGCTTAATTTAATGTATGGGTCACTAATAATTTCTATGAAAATTGTATTGAATCTGAGATAAAATTATTAACTATGATAGTCTACTATTTAAATTTCTAAGATCAGCTGAGAAAGAATTGTTATGACACCAGCTTAAACGCAGTTTTTGAAGGATGAACTACTTTCCTACAGATGGACTTTCCGTTCCATGAGGAGATATACCTTCTGCTATTACGATGATTAATTTGTATATGAAAAAAAATTCAAAATTATTTAATATGGGCATACAGTTTAAACTATTAATCGTTTTGAATAACAGCCACTCTACCAAGAACGATACGATGTCCAACTGAAAAAGGAATTATAATTCTGGTGGAATGATCAGAATAATAAAACTGGAAAATTAGTTACGAAATCATCGTATATAGAAAAAGAAAGAAATCCGTGACAATTAAAATTCGACTGCAATCAGGGTTACCGATATGTTATGGTCTAACTTGTCGGATCTAAAAATTGCTGCTCAAAATATCCGAATGGGTTACGAAAATGTAATACATATGGAAAAGGAACAAAATTCCATGACGATCTTTCTACTCAATCGTAGTTACCGATGCGCCAGCCTGAAGGTCTCATAAAACCAGTAATAAATCTGCTATAAATTTATTATGGTATAATTCATTACTTATAAAAGGATCCCAAAATTACGGCTTAGAAAATCCGATTGGTTTACGGAAGGAAGTATCATATAGGGAAAAGCAATAAAATTCAATGACGATTTCTTTGACACCGATGTGCCAGCCTTAAAATCCTAGATAATTAGTAATAAATATGTTATAAATCAATTATATTATAATTCCTTACTTATAAAAGGACCCCAAAATTGCGGTTTGGCTTGTTCAAATAGGACAATGTATCGACCAAAAGGTAAATTGCAAATGTGAATTTATCCGAGTCGCGCTGAGCAACTCTGGACAAATAAATGTCCAATCCACAACCATTTATGGGAATATGACACTCTTATACTCCAGAAGAGAATAGTAGAAAGAGGGTGTTAATACCATATATTTGAATTAGAGTAGCATCATAATAACCCATCCAATCTCGGACCATTTGTCGATTATGTCATTAAAATTTACCCTAAAAGCACATGTCACCTCAGTCTATACTCCAACCGAATCCGCTTAAAATTCATTGAAAAACATCTGCTGTAACAAGGAGAATTTTACACATTTCTCCAAACAGAACTGATTATAAAAGCTGGGCATTTTTATGTTTATATCAGTATAGATAAAACTGGTCAGGAGTCAACAATGAATAAATATGGGCATGGACAGATCAAGGTCTACGTCTTCTTTATTTGCCTTTTTTACTAATAAATATTCATTCATTGTAAACAATAGGAAAGCAGAAAAAAGTGGTGACCAATTACGTCCTCGTTAGTTTTCGTTTTCTCTTATCACTAAAGGACATTCAAGACATAAGAATTTAGGTTTCGTTATTAACCCGACTGTCATCTTATGCGTGAAAAGATTATGTGTGTCCAAATTCCGCACCTCGAGAAGAGCTTTAAGCCGATCTATATATTTTTTCAGTGCACTGGCCACATCCGTCAATGAAATAGATGAATACATCGCGAGAGTAGTTTGAAAGTTTATATTTGATAGTGACTATATAACGCATTATGATACATCACATACATTTTACCAGATTCCGTAAACTGTACATTCTTCAAGATGTCCTAACTGTATGCTTTGTAATAAATTCTTCTTTTTATATTATTCTACACTTTTTTTATTCTTTGTCTTTCTCACGCCTTTAAACCTAATATAGTTTTTAATACGTAGCTTTAACATGTGGTGTTATATGCATAACATGTGGTGTCATATATATGTTAGATATAAATACTCTTTATGAATTCTCTTCAGGTGATATTAATTAAGTCTGTATTTTATATAAAACTGTACATAGTATTATACGTAAATATCTATTTATGCTAAATGGAATGGAAGATCCCATATTTATATATTTAAATAATTTCTTATTCAGTGAAAGTGTTCAGCGATCACAAAACGTCATATCGTATTTACGAAGCGATAGTTTATACAGCCATCTAATGCTAGCCTAGATTTTGTGCGAAAAGACTGCAAGACTTATCTAATATGTATTACCATAACCAATACTAATAAGTATCTTATTTGCTAGAGCTTGAATTAATTGCGTATCTCATATTTCGCCCCTAAAATATAATTTTGGTAAAGAAACAAGCATTTCAATATTTCAGTTGTTCATGCTTTTCAAAAGGTGGCAAAAACTATAGATTTTTAGATAGAAGTTTACAATGTTTGATATTGCATTTGTTATGGGTCTTTAGATTTATAGAGACAATGCGCAAGTAAAATTAAGAAGGAAAAATTATTCTTTCGGGCAACATAACAAAATTATACTCTCCACCGGTAGGATTATCATTTTATTCCTTTCAAAAAAACGAAATACAAAAAATAACTCAAAACATGTAAGCATGTGTGGATGCGTGTGTGTGAGACTGTTCGGTGGTCCGGCGTCCAAACTAGTAGGTCGATGTAAATTAAATTTTGTGTTAAGATGTGTTGTGAAATTTTTTTTTATCCCGAAAGGACAAACGGAATTAGCATTCAAAGACTATTCGAATTTATTTCTTTTAATTTTTTTATAAGTTGTGGGGTATCTTTGAAAGGGCTATCTGTAAGAATTTCAAAAATGTATCCTTTTATTATTTTATGTAATATATCTACAAACGGAAAAATAAGCAAAAAATATCTCAGCCCCTTATTTCCAAAACCAGTAAATCTAAAAAAAATTGGGTGTGATAAAGATTACACAGAAGAAATGAAAAATTTGC
The DNA here is from genome assembly GCA_039881145.1 of Druceiella hillmani. Taxonomy (NCBI): domain Eukaryota; kingdom Metazoa; phylum Arthropoda; class Insecta; order Lepidoptera; family Hepialidae; genus Druceiella; species Druceiella hillmani. The sequence goes on along the minus strand of JAYKKI010000011.1, from coordinate 855,090 downwards.
GTACTAATACAATTGTAATACAGAAATGATAAATGCAGGCAAAATTCATTAATAATATCATAATAGATATGACGGTATTCCTAAAAATATATATAATCAATTAACTTATTAAATTTATGCAATTATATATAAAATACTATCCACTATAAATAAAAAATATACGTCTTCATTAAAAACGCAGAGAAGTTTATACTTCCAAAACAGATTTATATAGAATACGCATAAAAACTCTAAGGAATCTAACAATTATTCTAGACTTCATGGTTCCCGAGATATTGCAAATAATTTATATATACGTAATTACACAAGGTATCATAAAATATTTAATGCACTAATAAATAAAGTACTCAAATGAGGTACGGAGCCTCTTATTAACGAGTCAGACTGGCACCTAACTAGTATTGACGAATTGCAATAATGACCACATATTTTACGAACAGTAGAAGCTCATAACTCGTTTATTTTCCCATATTACTCTGTATGTTACCCATGAATTGACAAGGCTAAAATGTATTTAAACTCGTGTAGTAACTTCGTGAATAAATTACTTTATCTGGGAGCTGAACACTGCTATAATAAACCAGCACACGACTTACTCAATAAAATCAAGTACATTTTATTAATAATAATTAATTCAATAAAAAAGAAATATTATATTTGTTCCTGCTACAGGGTTCATTTATTATAGTAGCACACGGATTTCTAAATTGGTTTTGAATGCAGTTACAATACTTTGCCATTGCTGGCGCTGTCTTTTTACCGTTGTATTGCTATTCAGCACACTTACCTAGATGCGACAAAAAAGAAATTTATTATTTTAGAATATTATGTAGAATTTAAATGCTTAATGTTATGAATGATTTTAATAAAAAAATTGTATTCAAAGTGAAAACTGGAAAACCATATATGTGTAAATTTAATATATTATTAATTGTAACTTAGTATTTAACAATTGTTACCAAAAATACCGCATACTTTTTAATGACATTTTACCATGATATATTAATAATTAACAATTATATAAAAGTTTAAAAGCATATTATGTAAATTATTTACTACTCAACTAAGGATGCACTGACGAAACATTCTCCGAGGCAAACGAGCGGTCTGGCAAAAAATCCGCCAATCAAGGCTCATGAAAATGAGGCATTGTGTGAAGTACACTAATAAAAATGTGACACAGTAAAATATACTAAATCATATACAAAATAATTCTAAATCAACAAAACTTGCATTAACTAATGAACATGGTTGGACCATTTAGCATCAATTGTAATATTAAAATTTTGAAAAAAAACATTTCCTTGGAGGACATCCTCCTCATTTACTTTTATCGACCATTTCCTGAATGCTAACGCATTATGTTAAGTATGAATATGTGTTTTAATTGTTTACTAAAGGAAATTATCTTATTTCTGTGGTGAAAATTCCGTAAGTCTCGTGTTTTCGCTTTTTGAAGTTATAGTGTTTTTTTCGCGTTATGAAAAAAAAAATACAGAATGAAGTTGCCACCATGCAACAAAAAATCGACACCATGAAGTTGCTCACTAAACATATATTTACATAGTTTATTTGAGCGATGAGTGGTTCACTATTTTATTTTTTTGTTGGAATTTGATTAAATTTATATTTTACCAACCATCTTTATAATCATGCTCCAGTTCTTTATTATTTTATTTCCATTAATAGTTTGTTTTATTTGTTACACCTTACTTTATCCATAGCGTATATATTAATGAAGAAAATATATTTGGTGAAATACAGCCAAAAAAATTACGTCCGATCGTTCAGACTATCAAATGAAATACATTAGTTGCAATATGAGAGAGCACTGAGAGTTTTCAGGATATCAACAATAGAGCTTGCAAGTTTGTAATTTATTTATCGTTTTTCAAAATGGAGACTATTTTGAATTATTTTATATTATTAATGGTACTCTACGCTTAGTTTTATTCGACGAACATGCTGAAAGAGGCAGCCGGTTCCTACCAGGCTCCTTCCTTGGACGTCTTTTCTGCGGGCTTTTCAAAGACAGTCACTGCTTCTTCGGCATCCAAGATTCCTATACCTCTTCATTGCAGTTTATCTTTTATCCTTGAGAATAAATAGAAGTCGCCTGGTGCGACGTTGAGTCTGTGTATTAGATGTCCTATAATTCATACAGGTAATGTATTCAAATATTCTTTTGGTTGAGTGTGTAGCGATGCAGTGTTGTCGATGAAGGACGTTCATCTTTTTTATATTTGTGTATATCCAACTTTTTTTACCTGTGAATATGTCAAACAGAGCATTTGAATGACCTTCATGTGAAAAAGTTTCCTAACGGCAAGATATTAAAGAATTTTAAGTACTCAAATCATACAAATGCTTACACTTGCCCGAGTCTGCCGATAAGTAGGACTACGTTGTCGTTATATTCAGTTGTCGCTATTGAGCGACATCCCTTAGGCAGATTGCTTCTGAGATTGGTGCGGACATATTTGAACTCGTTAAATCAGTTACACTGGCTAGATTTCATCATAATACGCCAATAGAAATCGATCGTGGCCATGCTGTTGAATGAGATCATAAAGAAAATTTTAAAAAGTCACTTAAAGAAGGTTTTCTCGTGTTACGTTCATCTTGACATGATACACATAATTGCCGCCAATTAGAAAAAAAAACAAATGATAAATTTAATCAAAGTGCCAGGAGTTCGATTTTTGAAAACTGAATTTATTTTTATATCACCATTATTACAGAGACCTGTTCTAAGAACGTTAAGTAGTTATTAAAACAAGATTATTAAAGAATGACTGTATGTACGTGCAATAAAATCGACTGAATTTCTAAACGGACACTCAGAAATATATTTCGGACAAAACATAATGAATATAAAATAAAATATACCAGGTAAAGTATCACCTGAAACGACATTGTTTTTAAATAAACTTGTTCATAAGTTTTTGACATTTAGAGGAAAAAGCAAAATATGGGAAAAAAGAAAAGGAATTTGGGTTGAGTATTGTTAATACAAAATAATTAAAAACAAAAATTGTAAACAAATAACAAACGAATTGCCTCACCTTACCTCACAGTTGCTTGAGAAATCGCTTTCCATTACTCCAATGATACCTAAACTTACTTTCATCTCCTGACTGCTCTTCTCTGCCAAGGTGCCGATGACTACATGCTTGCCGGCGACTTGGGATGTATTAAAGGTCGGTAGCAATCTATTTTGGAGTAAATTTAGCTTGCTTTAACGATTCTCTCGACCCCTGCTGCATATCGATACGGATCATGTGATATTTGGCAAGAAAATAGCGTGGACAAAAGTTCCTTTGAGAGGTTGACCGTAGTCGGTCAGAACTTAGTCTCTGAGCTTAGCCGCCGGTTTTCCGGAACATTCTGTAAACTCTTGAGACAGCGACGAGCAGTCGCTCTCAAGTGCAGTTCAATAAGCAGCCAGTGCAGGCCGATTAGGATTCGGTTTGCGGTAAGAAAATAATTTGCACGCCTCAATTGGAGTGGTGTTGACAGTTTTAAAATAAAATGGTACCTCTGTTAATATAGATACAGACATATAGGCAGATAGGCTTTGATAAGCGGCTAATAAGAAAATTGCTATTAAAATTATTTTGTAGGCTCACGCAATGAATCGTCGCGCGACGAATAATGTTGATCGCGACAAAAAATTTCTGATTAACAGTTAAGGGAGCAATAGATCCATGACTTAGTTTAAAGGCAGGTATTTTTAATAACAATTTTTAGATGTTTATGTTCTATTTTTTCTTCTAAGCCATTTTTACTACAAGACTTTTGAACACTGTGATTAATCATTATTAAAAATGAGGTCTTCCTTGATAAAAAAGGCCTCCGAATCCGGTCAAATCGACTTCTTTGTTCGCAAATGAAACATAACACGTATTTTAATTAACATATAATACGTTTTATCATCATGTATACATTTCATTATCATCAATGCTAACAATATTTTTTAAAGCATGATATCTTTTCAAACGGTCGTAGAATTCTGGACAGAAAGTTCCGAAATGTATAACAATATGATTATGATGTGTGCAAACAATTCATTTTATTTATTTTCTCAATAACAATAGGAGCTGTCTATAACAATTTTGTTATTTGTACATTTCATAACCTGATAAAGTCATTAATTTATATGCAGGCGTAGTTTGCTTTTAGTAGCTCTAAAGATCATTATCAGAAATTAGATCATTTTTGAATGCAAACAAGATTATAGGGATTATTTTTGTAATTAATTACCCATAGTAATCAATTATGTTCAATTGGATATGGATATTGCAAACATTATGTGCATTAAGCACATAATGTTTGCAATATCCATAATTAAAAATCGATCACAAAAAATAATTCGAGCCTACCGGCAATGTCTGCATATAATTGTCTTTTTGAATTTAAATAACGGTGTTTGTACCTGCAATACGTTCATTGTAAATGACATGTCGTGAATGTAGCTCGACAACAAAATAGCGAATGGCATATGGATGCCCCAGCGCCCACCTTCCGAGAAGCACGCGTCACTAGCATGACCGCTTTATGTCCTTCCATTTATTCAAATGCCGATTGAAATTTGTGTTGTTGTTTTTACAAATGTTTTGTTTTTATGTTGGTCCTTTTGAGGAATTTTCAACACCAAGCATCGTGGAACTGTATGCGGGTTTTTTAATCCGGCGCAAGTGTTGTATGTTTATAAGCTTTTGTACATGAGTTCGAATGAATAAAGAGGGAAATATTATGGTTTTTATCTCGAGTAACTACTGCATACTTGTAGTTTTAATAAAAAAAACAGAATATTTTGTAGTCTTTGAATTTTCGACAATTATGTGGGTTGGTTTGTAAAACATTAGGTCAGTTTTAAATTCATAATAAAATCGCCAGCTGCGAGTCTTTTTGAATTAAAAATGTTTTAGTCTGACTTTAAAATTGCCGACTAATTCCACTGCAAATACGTCTTTTACAGCTAATATTTCTATACGGATGCAAGGTCAGGGATATTAAGGAAGATCCTTAGAAATGTGGAGAAGCACTCAAAATTTGGACCTACATATCGTCTGGTTTTTAGAATATTACATCTGTTTTAAATTAGAATAAAACTGGCCAGCTGGTATGCATTAAAAATATTATATTCCTGCTTTGAAATTGAAATTACCCGCAGTACCTTTGAAAAAATGAAAAAGGTACTTTGCCATCGTAACCTCAACACCCCATGTCGAATTCGTATTTGCCAGAGCTACATCTGGGTAATACGGATGCGAGATCTGGACTATTAAGAAAGATCTCAGGAAGGGTATAGAAACATTCGAGATATGAACTTGAAGATGCAGAATGTCTCTACATCTTGAACTCAGAAGCTTATCAGTGGAGAAGTTATGCGACGGGTTGGCCAGAAACTTTTGCAAACCTCTAAATAACGTAAATTTGAATGTCTGAGGAATGTGCTTATGCATGCAGATACAAAATCGTACAACTAATAATGACGGGAAAACTGCTGGAATAAAAAAACCGACCGTAGAAGAAAGTGATGCTAGTATAACTTTCGAGAATGGACAGGGATTACGAGTGCCACTGAAATCTTTTTGACTTGCCGATGAAAAAATAAATATATATATATATATATATATATATATATATATATATATATATTTGTATGAGTGTTGTAGGTAGTTTTTTGTATGAAGCTTCAAAAAGTGACTATGTACTAAATAAGATTCGTTATTACAAGAAATTGAAATGATCATGATTTCATTAAAAAGTATGTGCATTGAATTAAATAGACATAAAAAATTTAAAAAGACGTGATGTCACTTTATTTGTTAACATTTATTTTTTCATAATATATATATAATCCTATGTAGTTTATACTCTGATTAGTTTTGACGTACAGAAATATAAAAAATAGTGGAGAAATATTTTTATAGTTTATTTCTTCATATCTAACTTCAGACAGTATAACAGAAAAGGCTTAAATGAACTTCTATTAATCAGACAATATTGTAGTTCTGCTGCAGAGTACAATACTTCATTCGCAAAAAATATAAATATTTTTTACCTACTCCTTTAGCTCCCTCCTTTAAAAATGTTGCCAGCACAATAATAATTCTATATAGACGTTTGCACACATCTCATTTTGAGACAAAAACACTAACCTCAGAATATGTAAAAAATTTCCGGAGCTAAGCCACAGTTGTAAAAAAATAATGAATTCAATACTAAACTGAATAACATTTGCTCAAAACTTCGCAGAAATACTGAAACTACGTAGCGTGCTCTTATCGGATACTAGTTCTTGTTCGAATGGGTTTTAAATAATCTCGTTATAAACGTTTTATCTCGTTATAAACATTTTGCTCTATTAATCTAACATTATTTTAAAACCATGAAGTGTAGGCCATAAAATAACACTTCAACGATACAAATGGATTCCCACATTGCAGGCGTCTTTATAATGTTCGAATATTTCCTGCGATCCTCTCTGCGAACCCTTAAACGACCTTGGTAAAAAGTAAACGAAGAGACTTGCAATAGTAGTTTTTGTAATATAAAGTTTAATTCATTCAAGTAATATGTTTAAATATCTTCAAGCTTAATCAATCTAATAGATGATGGACGAATTATAATTGGGAAAATAGAAGAAAATGAGTATTTTCCGTATCTTAACATAATCTACTACTTATTGGTAACAAATTCAACTTACGGAAATATGTTAAGTGCTCGTAGAGGGAAAAAATCTTGCTGATTAATAAAAATGCAGATTGTTCCAATTATTTGTCACAATGTATATTTGTGACGTTCAAAATGAAGTGTCACGTAATTTGATGCTCACCAAATGATAGATGGTATCCGTCCTCGTCCGACCTCCGTCCATCATTTGATAAACGTGTGTTCTTGTACATCTCGCGGTGTGATTCATTATTGGCTAGGAATCCAGTCTCGAGTTTTAATAGTAATGATAACTCAAGTAAGAAAATTTTAAAGCGAAGATACTCCTCTAAAAATTAAAACATCTTTTAAGACGATACGCTTAAGGTATTCTATTATTACTATTCGAATGGAAGCCTACTGATTTTCACGATGATTTGTGAAATATTTTTACAGAACTTCTTTTTCCGTACTCAGTGATTGTTATTGGGCTCCTTTTTGTGAGGATTTTCTGGCTCGTTCTCTGTGCACTCTGCTATTTTAACTATTTTATTTTATACTTTCTTCTTATGGATAAAATGGATTTTACCATCGATTCCGCCATTTTTAGATTTTTATCGTGAAATGAACGTGTGTATAATATTTAAATTGAGAAGTAGGGGAACATAAGATGGGCTTTGCAACTATTGCATAATGAAAACGAATGGAATCATACAATTAAATATTTTGGCAAGGCCATCTTAATAAAGATTCAATAAAGAACAATATGTTTTTAATATCACCTAAAAATCTACTTATCCTTATCCTACAGAATGACTATCTATAATTTGCTACTACCATCAATTAAGAATTATTTTGTTATAAATTTATACACCGTAATATTTTTTGTCTTTCAATATAGGAACATAAGTCATATTCGGGCTTTCCAACTGTCCACTCTTATCACACACCACCTGCATCCAGTTCATGCAAACTTGTCCATTCTAGCCATATGGCCTGACCACCTTCATTTGCATTATTCTAATACCACAGCGGACTTTTCTGTAAAATTCGTGATATTAAGTGTAAAAATAGACAGGATACACAGGTTAAGTAGCCACCCGATCCTAATGCACAATTATTAATTTATTGCCGAAGTATAAATAGTCGCTAAGCAGTTGTTGATTTATTATTATTTCGCTAAGCAGTTGTTGATTTATTACTATTTCGCTAAGCAGTTGTTGATTTATTTGGGATAATTGTCGTCATTTTTGACATATTTATTTTCAATCCTGTCATAGCTAATTTATTATATAAAATAGCCGACTATGGCGATTTTTTGTTTGACACAATCTGCTGTTATTGTAAAGGAATCCGAGAACCGCTAGTTACTAAGTATCTCTGTCTAATGGTCAATATACCTCTATTTCTTAAATAACGTTATCTAAAGACGTTCGCGAGGAAAACTTTGATGATATCGTGTCATCTTGGGGCATTCCTTACTACAGTTTAAACGCTAGTATTACTTTGTGGATATTTACTGAGGGTATTCCATGTAGCTGCAGGTCTACAGCTTGGGACTCAATGTTCCTTTCATCAAGTATACAGTCCAATAAAGTTTTTTTAACTGTCTCTCTATGAAGTCAAAGTATTTTTCTTAGTCGACGGTGATGGATGGATCTCGGTATTCGCAGTGATTATTATTAAAGTTTGCTGGTGGCTGTTTGGATTATAGCTTTAGTTGGAAAAGGTATAATGAAATAGATACATATAGAATTACTTTTTTGTTTTGTATCAAAGTTCTGTACTATTTCTTTTAATAATATTTAATTTCAGAACCACAGGTTTTTTTTCGTCAAAAATACTTGTCGTAAATACTTAGCGGATGCCAAATGCCAGCGATAGAGAATATAAGTATTTAACGCTGGTGCATTGAGCATTCAAAAGCTGGGTTTATTAGTTTGTCGAAAATTCATTAATATTCGCTAAATAACTTTTCCAATTTCCTTTCACTGCATAATAAAAATAATGGATATCACTTGCCGCTAAAAAAGGTTTAACTTCGGTCAAATTAAAGTGTAAAGAAATATGCATATGATATGAAAGGAAATAAATTTTAGTCATAGTGTGGACACTTTCTCGCAAAAGGTAAACCTGCAAATATTTTTATGTAGACATACATTTATATTTACTGTTAGACTAAAAGCTTACTAATATAATTTTAGCACTGCACGCCCCTCACTACTCCCCGCTCTGGTTGTACAATTCACTTCATATCCGAATCATAGATATCCTAATAATTTTTTCCCTAATATGAATTATAGCTAATTATTGGAATTTTTTAGAGAGTTGCTTTATTTTTAAGGTGTACATTTAAAAAAAAAATAAAAAAATGCTAATGGAAATATTTATGACGAATTATCAACAATTAGTTTGATTCTATACCAGTCCGAAGACATACACCCCATCACAAATGAATATTCGATTGGAGTTTTTAGGTGATTACAATACTTATTTCATTCTTTATGTATTTCCTCTTTACATTTTCATTATGATATAATAAACGTATAATATCAATCTCCGTACAATTTCATATCTACTTTAACGAAGGTACTATTTGTTGGAGAGAGACTGTAGGTTCATAAAACACTGAGAAATAATCAGTTGTTAGTTTCATCTAAAATATGCGTTAAATAGAGGGATCAGAATTTATTTTTTTGCCACTTGTATATCAACTTGCTGTTCGAATAAAGTTCGTCGTAAACAAGCTCTTTCATAAACTTCTGATATTCTCTTACGTACAGTATAATATAATTTTTCTGCATGAGACAGTTTTGCAAGAAATTATTTGCACTATGACCCTAACATTTAATTCTTTTCGTATCATAATAATTTTCACAGCTATCATTCGACTTTAAAAAAATATTTATATTTATCCAGATTCTTGCTGCTACAATTATTGTAGCTGTGATTAATTAGAATAAGAGTAAAAATGTAAATTAAAAAAAGAGTAAAAACCTTTTAATTTAACCGAAGTAAAAACTTTGTAGCGGCAAGCGAAAGAAAAACTGATCAATTATTATTATTACGGGGTAAAAGGAAATTGGAAAAGTTGTTTAGCGAACATTACTGAATTTTAGACAGGCTCATAATGCGTGCTTTTGAAGGATCAATATATTAATATTAAATAATTTTTTTTTCTGTCGTTAGCGGTTCACATCCGCTAAGTATTTACGATAAAGATTTTTGAAAAAAATCAAATCTGTCGTTCTGTAATTAAATATTATATAAAAAAATTTATTTGCAGAAATTTGAATTTTTATATATATACTACATTGAAGTAGGAAGCGATAATGGAATGCCGTAATGCATTTTTACGCTCAACCTATAATTTTCCGAAAGCAATGTTCACGTTAAACTTAATATAGAAATGTTATATTGCAATTGTGTCGGAAAGCAAAATGTTTTCACTTTCAGTATATTTATGATATGTTTTTGAAAATGTTTAAAATTTTAGATTTAATTATCAGTTTATACATTCTGATATCTTTACTTATAAGATACGATGTTTTTCATGAGTTTTTTCATTCGAGTAATATTGACTAGTTATTAATTAAAATTATAGTAATTAATAACGAATTTTAAATTTAGTAACACGTGGTTTTAATTAATAATATTTATTAACACACAATTTAAATTACAATTTAAAACGTCATAGAAGCCTAGGTGATAATTATAAATATATATAACTTACACGCAATAGTCTACAAGATCATAGTTTCATTTGCCTCATTAAGTTATATAATTTATTTATATTTGGTGTTAATTTAAAGAAAGTTTGTCAAAAAAGATTTATATAGAACGTTGAGTATTCCAGAATAGAGTATGGTTCTTAAGAAAGGGGTCGAATTCGTATTCGCTGAATCCTTATACCTAGATTCTGATGTATAGAAATTCTATTATCAAAGAATCGTTATATAAAACAGCACTAATATTCTTTGTTACTGTCTAGATTTTGAACATTATTGGAGCCAATATTGAATGCTGCAATAAAAGAAAGCAGGGAGAATAGCTGAATGAGAAAACTAATTTAGAACGCAAGTAAATTGGAAGGTCAAGAGTTATACGCGAAAATTTTACAAGTAGTGGAAGAAGTGATTGAAATTATATAAGGCTCGTCAAGTTAAATAAACGCGTGATTTAAATCTGTTTGTAGTAGTTATATATGTAATATTAGCATTACGTAAAGATATAGAAAAAGCACATTCGTTGCTAGGGTAGAGTTCTGTAAAAGGGTCCTTTGTCGTGTATGGGTTGGTGACTTGTATGCTGGTTAAAAGGGTATGTAAATCGCTTAAAGACATGGGAGAATAAAGTCCTCGTAAAAATCTACAGAGAGGAAAAGCAAAGTGGAGTTAGACGTTTTTTCGTGACCTCTGCAATGACATCGAACATCGCAAGACGACGGCTGAGATTGCTTCAACACAGTCATAGGGTGGATTCTAAATGAATTAGAACGAATATCCCCCACGCTAAATTAGAAGCACCTATTCCGCTAGAAGATTCTGGCGTAGATGGATTGAAGAAGTACAAGTACATTAAATAAAGCTAGACGTATGAGAACCTGTTAAAATATATTCCCTTCGTTAGATAGCGTCAAAAATATTCCCCGTCTTAATTCATTAAAGGTATTTTGAATATTTTCCTCTTGTAACCTAAGAAAAGTCGAAAATACGAACTCACTAAAACTCAACTTTGCATCGTTAGCACCAATATTAATTATGTAAATTTCATTTCACACTGTGCTCCAAGCCAGCGCCAGCCGGGTTCGTACACACATTTGCATCACGCAAATAAACTTTTCCAACGTATGCGTACAACGAATTAACCGAATTCGTGATTAGATACTGAACTGATACTGAAAGTGGAAATGTGATACTGAAAGTGGAAATCTCGAGGATTCACGCATGTGACAAGTTTGCATATGAGCGATCTTGTGTATAGGTTGGCGGGGGCGACGCCGGCGGTTGCGTATGTTTCACTGCCAACGTGATATCAAAGTATTCTATTTTAAAAGCTTATTGAAATGCATTTCCAAGAACTAAGTGATATATGAGCTATTTTTTATTCCGGTTGAAAAAAGTATAGATTTGAAATTGATTGGACTTATAGGTCGAGGTCGCTTTTAAAACAAAAAAGTTTGGATAACGTTTTTTAGAATATTATGCAAAGAAGTGTCAAAAAAAATTCTGGCTTGGTGTTTAAAAAACAAAGAGGATAGTAGTGAAATGAGATGATTTGTTCAGTTTTCCTTAAAATAATTCTAAATGCCAATTTATGTATCAATTCATATATTGATAATCTTAATACGCAGATTTCACTTTATATTAATATTTTGTCTTAGAATAGAAAGAAACAGAAAAAATAGGTATAAATAAATTACATGCTGTCAATATAGCGCGAATAAAACTTGTTTAATTGTTAATTTTTAGTTCGTCTCGATAAGATTTCCTCGCTGAAACTTTTCTGAATGTATTTCACGGTAACTTTATTTACGTACTTTAATTACGTAGAAAAACTCTGACAGTTTTTGTTTTTTCTTTAAATATAGCAACATTTTATTTTCACAGTATTTAAAAAAATAGTTTTGATTACACTTTGTTATCAGTTGGAATCACTTGCGTCCGTTTTTCTCCGAGCGTTTCTTCCACCATCATTTCGAAAGTAGCCACATGTCCATTTGAGCTCATACGACGAAGTTTTCATTTTTAGGAAAAAAGAATTTAGGAAGCACGATCCCAATTTTAATCCCAAATTTTAATAGAAACTTTAACGAGATTAATTCGATGTTGGACATGTTTAAAGAATCATTTCATAGTGCTATAGTTAGAGCATTTTGTTAATATATAATAGAAATCTGTTTGTTTGAAATATTTTAAAAGAAGCTAAATATAATTTGTTTTAGCAGACCATAACTAAAATTTTATGGAAGGGTTCGGATTATTCAGCAAATGATATATTTTCAGTCTTTCCACAGATATTATCATAAATATTGTTTGGTATTTCTACGTAAAATTTTAGGCATGGCCCGATTATAATTACGTTTTATTTTTATATTTTTGATGAAATAGGTGAATATACATGTTTTAAAGTTCACTCACCTTAACCGTAGACTTCATCGTACTCGAAAAATTTATTTTTTCTTGGGAATAATAATATTCTACCCATTTAGATTGTCAAGATAAAGTTGCTAAAAGAATAAATAATTATATGTAAAAAATATATAAATAATTTGGAAATTAAATCATTTGAGCGATCAGTTTAAATCAGTGATAGTGGACATTAACAGAACTGTTATTTTCGTAGTAAGGCTCGGCATTTTTATATTTTGAAAGTATCAATACGCTTTAAATATTGCTGCGTGTAAATTTTGATATGTACGTTAATAAATATCTTGTACTCCATAATGTAGGTGCAAATAGCTTGAGATATATTGAGGCGTGAATCGATTTTAACTCAGATTCGATACCCTTCAAAACTTTGAAGAACTTGGAAAATATTCATAAATTAGCATACAAGCTTAAATTTGGGTGAAGCGGGAAAGAATTGGACCGAAAATGATGACAAAAATGAGCAATTCAATTTAAAAGAATGCGTAAAATTTATTTCTGAATTTAATTAATTGATAGAGAGCGACAAAATCTGACATTAACGAGCAGAAGGTGATAGCAGAAATCACAAACCATGGACGTGATTGTTGATGTGAATACTTTTCAATGCAAGTAATTGTAGTGTAACTTTTTCTAAAGTTTACCTACTTCTCTACAAGATTTCTTCGACTCTTCAAGAAATAAGTTCTTAAACTACTTTCATCGGATGTGGCAATGATGTAAAATTAATTATTTAAAATAGGTGATAAAATAAACCAATGAAACATAATTATTGATGGAAGAAAACATTTATTTATATGTAAAGTTATTATTTATCTCGCAATAAATTATCAAGGTTTTTTGGTACACGCGAACGTATGTTTGTACAAATGTAAAAGAAAATATTAAATAACATTTTTATGTTTAAGGGACAAAACAAATTTGCTAAAGGTTTTATTGTTCTTGCTTCATAAAATTTGCCCTAGTTATGAAATCATAATTTCACGGTAAATATTGAAAATTGAACAAGATAACATAGGATTAATTACCAATAGGAAAGGGAAATAATACTTCGTATCAAGTCGCATGAGGCAAATTAATCTTTATGAAAAGACATTTCCCAGAAAGTTGAATGAACCGAGACGAGCGTCTTATTATACGTTTTGCCCACTTTGAAAATATTTAATCCTTGAGAACAACAATGGAAGTTAAATGACATCATTAAATTAGAATTCTATTTTGGAACAAGACCTGGTACTTCATTAACTTTTACATAATTACCGTCGTGTCCATTTGACGAAGACAGCTAGACTTATTTTAAATAAATCTGTTTCTCATAACCTCATCATATTATACAAGCGTGGGTTTCTAAAACATGATGTTCTTCATCCATCATTGATGTGATCTGGTCTAACTTGTTCTGGTAATTATGATCAATCTTCTAGTCTTCTTATCTTATAGTGGTTCTGTTAGTTGTTGTTTATAAGGGAAACAAATTGAGTTGATTGAGTTTAAAATGTAATCTAAAAATTAATTTGGTATAAAAACTTTCTTCAATCTTTTTTGCATGTTGTTTTATTTAATGTAAAACATTTTGGAATCATAACTTAGAAGTTTACATAATTAATTGCATTAAACGGAAAAATTCACCAAATATATTTAAAAACATTGAAATGTATGAAAGTTTTATATGCTCTTAGGATTTTCACCGTAAAAACGTAATTTTAATCTTATTGAAAATAAGTTAATTTGGAATGACACGATTTGTAGGGAGTAATTTTGAAATTTATTGTGTATTATAAATTTTAGTAGAAACATTTCATATATTTAAAAAAAAATTATATTTTGCTTCAAATTAGTATTGGCAAGCTACCCATCATTAATGCTCCCATGCAAAAAGGAATTATGACGGCATTTTTCTCTCTTTTCATGTCATAAACATATACAGTAAGCAATTTTCCAAGAAATATTGTAATTGACGTTTCTTTATTTCGATTTGACAGTCAAAACCATATTTTTGTAATTATAATCGTTTCGAAATTCCGGGACAGTCTTTTACATCACCATTTTTACGTACACCATAATAAGGAATTGAATTTAAAAAAATATAGCTTTCTAGAAAATGTCTAGAAGTTAAAATAAATTATATACCAAATTTTAAATTAATAGGCTTTTCAGTTCTGAAAATTTAGTGATGAGTCAAAAGTGGTATGTTTTCTTTTTTATCCGCTTCTATAAAAATGCCTTCGCATATATTTATTTATATATCTAAAATATTCTACTATAACTATAGTAGATATTATCTAGCGCAGGTTTCTTGTTAGAAAATGTCATATAAAATGCAGAAATTAAGATTTAAGTAGACAAAGTAAATATGATATGAAATTAAGGTGTAACGTTTAAACGTTTTAACGGTTAACGTTAACGTAGCAAAGGTTTGTATCGTCATAAAATTAATTTTAAGAATATTAGCTCTCCGGTAACGTTAAAATTAAACAAATTAAACTTACTTAAAATTTGAATTTGAATTGTGGAACATTTTGCGCTAAAGTTCTACTGGTGAATGCTTGCAACAATTATTTTTTTCGGAACGGAAAACTTGGTAAATTTTGACGGAAACAATTTGTTAAATTACGAGTGATCTTGAAAATAACATTTGTGAATTAAATTATAGTTTATTTTTGTAACCCAAAAGTTATGCAAGAATATGCACGTAAAGCTATGCAATATTTTAATAAGAATTATACATTTATTTAGAATTATTTTATATAATATTTAGGAGGGCGTTTTGCGTTCGACAAGAATAATGCGTCCGCGAGAGGTAAGTTGAATCGATGGAGTAAAACCCTTTTGACATACGATTAACATGTTAAACGGTTTTCAGTGTTAAATTTTTACAAAAGCAGAAAATTTTACTGTACAGTAATTTTGAAATAATTAAAGCTAAAACACGAAAACGTGGATTTAAAACCTTATATAGATATAGAGAAAAACCTTTTTAGTCGTTTTTTGAAAATCGCTAACCGTAAATAATTAATACGTAAAGAAGCAACTAAACAAAATTCAGATACGGTCTCTTTCCACCTGGACAAAGTCGGGTTGGACTTTAATCACTAAAATTCACAAACATAATATGTTTTGTGAAGAATGTAAAAGGTTTTCAAAACGAAAATTTGTAACAATAAATAAGTGAACTTATTTTATTCTGCTGTTATTTCTTTTGAATAATATTGCAGATATATTTACACCAAGATAGTCCCGGACAATTCAGGAGAAAGATGCAACCACGGAAAAATTTCGTGGTTGCATCTATCTCCGGTGCTAACTGAAGTAAAAAGCTTCGACGCGAAATTGAATAATCAGATTCTTCAAATTCATAGTCTTCAAATTGAAGCCTAATATTTCATGAGCGACGTTTAAGTATAAAAAAAAGAACGAAACCTGAATGTTGTTTTAATTTACCTATGCTTCTTACAAAGAATGCCTTTTTGAAGGACCACATTTATATTTTGCTGACAATTTTTTTTGTCGTGGGTTTTCTTGATTTTACTTTTATATGTATATGTTATTACTATTTAAGTAATGTTGACACACTTGGTCGCTTTCTACACTATAAGTACAACGACAACGATTTGCCCTCGCGTACGAAGCCGCGGGCGTAATGCCAAAACCCGAGTCGATTTGTCTAACGCGTTATCTCTACCCCAAAAGCACAAGACTGTACACTGGACAGCCTTGTGCTTAGGTACTCAAAAGATTTGATATGCAATAGTGTACAATTTTTCAATAAATTGCCTGCAACCATTAAAGTTGTGGAATGCATTAATTTGCAGAGCGGTATGAAGAACATGCTTACTGAAAAATGTTATTATACAGTGAACGAAACATTAGCTGATAAATTAATATTTAGTAATTATTAAAAAATTAAACTATTATTATTAATTTCACTATTTATCGTTGGTATTTTTACTATGTTTGTAAATTTGATATTTTTAATATTCTAAATATTATAGTTTAAATTTGACGACACTTTTGTGGATGTCTAACATTATAATTTAAACTTGTTTTGTATTGATGTTTATATGTAATATTAATTGAATTATTAGTTGTATCTAATTTTTATTTTTATTTATCTAGCTTGTTTTTGACTCGTATGTGGTGGTGTAATTAATTATTTTTGATATTGCTTTTTAATTTTTTTAGGTTTGAAAAATTTTTGAATTTATTATGTATAAATTTATGTGATTGTGTTATCATTAAATCGGTGTTAATAATATATATGGATCAAAATAATGTGCGATATTTGGCTAGATGTTTTCTATATTTTGAACGTGATTCTGGTTATTTACTGCATTGAACAATACTATTCAATAAAACAAAGTTGGCAAAGGATTAAGGCATCATAACCTTCAGTAGAGTGAGAGAGAGTTTTAATGATATGGTGACATGCAATTTAGAGCAGCACAAATTATTCAATGATACACAAGCCATGTAATCTTACAGGAAATCAAGCTCACAGGTCCTTGAATCTGGGGAATACTTACTGGTCTGGTTATAATTAGATCCGCAGGTTTACTGGTTTGAGAAATACTTGACAAAATGTATATTTGAACATAATTGAGAAGTTCCAGCTGCTCCAATTCCATCGATCCAGGAGAGCACTATCCTAACCACCATTTAACCCTGGGTTTTGTGAACCGTGTGTCTTAAACATAAATGTGGAATATCAAGTAACTATAGTTCTTTAAATTCATTGGTATAACCAAGGTTGTCAATATATCGCTAAGTTTGAGCTGCTCGCTAAAACTAAATATTTGATCGTAAACCTGAAGTTTGTCGCTGCAACAGCGGCTCCTGTCCCTTCACAAACTGGAAACGATTGCACGGATTTCCATCATAGGTAAAAAACTAGCCTCTAAAAACTATTAACACATTTGACCACTTAAATAAAACTCATGTCCAATCTCTGATCCAGCGTGGTTAAAATATATAAGAACCATAAAAAATGTTATTAGGTAAGAATAATTTATTTTACTATTCATGATTTAAACAGAACAGTATGGTTTTCGTCTCTTCACAACTCGGAAACTATTTCCGCCTAACCTTTAGTGGTTATTAGCTTAGAATTTGACTTTACTCGCTAGGAAATGAACTATTATAATATTTCCGGTTTCGCCAGGGTTGATAGATTTTCCAAGCATTGAAGCGTCTTGTGTCAAGATTGTATATGTAATATTGAATACTCAAAGATAACATCTATATTTTAAACTATTTGTTAGAAACCTAGGGCGTTAAGATATAATCATTGAAACATTTCATTTTCTGAAGTTAAAGACAGTTCTGCATAACAAAGTATGGAAAACAAGTTAGGATATTATTTTCTTTTAAAATGTAAAATATTTATTAGGGGTTTCATATAATATATATACATTTAACGTCACTGGTTTTATTGTAGAACATTTTGAGAAGAATAATGAGAGCATACATCATTTCTATATACATCTAACGATTTATGCAATGCACGCCAAGATGCCTTTCCAAAGATTGATTTTTTTCGATTTCATTGGCTTTCATTGTCAAAACTCATCTTTGTAAATCAATCTGTCCATTAATGAAAACTAAAACTGTTAGCAGTTACCAAGAAAATCGCGGTGGGGAGGTTGTTTCGTCATATGTATTGAAGATTATACTAAAATTTGCATACTTCTTATCTTCTCATCGATTTCGAAACAATGCAAACTTATGCAATACAACAGGACGAGTGAGGTGATCATGGAAATTTCTCAACGGTTAACAGAAAACCCATAAAATTAAGGCTCCTTGTAGTTGTGTCAATGAGTGAGTTTGTAATGTAATGAAGACGGCTTGATAATGCAGATGGTAGGTGGTCGTGGGAACCTCTCAATGCCTAATGGAATAATTATCTACCAAGGGCTTATTTCATTTGTTTGAATGAATTTTTCAGTATAAAACTATTATTTCAGGAGTATAAAACCAGCAGCCTTATAAAATTTTAGATAGAAAATGATTCTTCTTTAATAGACATTTGGTTCAGTAAATTGAAGTGAGCTGATTATTATCCGAATTACGTGCTTCTAACAGGAGTCGTCTGCTTCGACTCGAGAGATTACACGTAATCCTTGTGAACATCACAGTAGCTATTTAACGTTCGCATATGGCGACCGTTTCATTTTAAAGCCGCTCTCTTGAGACACGGCTTGGCGCTTGATTATATTCTGCATTATTAAGAGCTGCATCCGATGAATAAACTGTGAGATTAAATTTATGCTACGATTAGTTAAAAGCAGAAGCGTGTTTGCTAATGAAAATAGTCCTATTTAAGAATAAATTAATTATTTAGTAATTATGAAGCATTGTGAGATTAAAGTATGATTTATAATTATTTTATTGAAATTGCAATCCCTACTTCTTAAGGTTGAAAAATATATTTATCATGGTTAAACGAAAATAAGGAAAGCGGCAACTGAAAAACCTTAATATTTTAAAAAAGAAAATGAAGGCCAGTCCGATAGAGACATTAAAGGGAAATTATATATTTAAATAATTTTAAACAAAAAAATCAATTAATGCCTTAAAATAAAATATCTTTTAAAAAACCGACTTCAAAAAAAGTAGGCACCAAAAAGTAAAAAATAAAAAACTCAAAATACCTACTTATCCGCAGTAAATAACTAAGTTACTTATTATTAAAGTTGGTACCGTCACTGTCGACCAACTTAAACAAATTTATAATATAATTTAATTTATAACGTAAATCCTTAACGTAAAAAACCTATAATTCCAATGAACTCACAATATGACATAGATTCATAAAGGGCGTATTTATAATATACAATTTTATATTATTGTGATTATTAATAGTTGCGTGCAAAAACTAGTACATAGATAATTTTCTCTTTGCGTAAAGTTGGTTATAAACAACATACAGAAACGAAGCGATAGTAGTAACGGCCAGTGGTTAGCTGTAAGTTTTTGAAGAGTTCTGATCTCTATTTCCGAAGTCCAATGTCAGATTTTCCAAAGTAACTACTATCACTTGAGGAGTTCCGTTCTTCATATCCTAAATCCAATATCAGACTTTGCAAAGTTACTAAAGTAACAATTAACCAGTAGCAAATAATATAAAATTGATTTACTATCATCCGTTAAAGAGTTGCATTATACATCTTCAGGACTCATCATGGGATCCTGACCTAGTTGATGAAGCAGTTATTTAGCAAAGTAAACACTATCAGTAGCAAACATCTTGAATTACGTTTGATTTACTACCATCCGATAAAG